>CM046036.1:47461764-48061764 GCA_025215565.1 Flaveria ramosissima | reverse complement strand
TGTGTCAACAGAAAACAAACAGGAGATCTTGGAATCTTCAGTGATGATTCTGATTCTGATGATATGGATGATGCAAGTTCAGATTATCCAATCTTCTTTTTTGCAAGAGATCCTCTATTCTCTACAGCAAATCATGAGCATCAACAAGTTCCTACAGATTCTGATGTTTCTCATTCTATTCCTAATGATGGACCAGAATTCACCATCCTGAGTCTGGAACTTCATCTGTATCTGGCGATAGAGATGTGAATTGCAAGTTTGATTACTTTGTCAATTCTCCAACTAAAGCTCCAAATTTCATTCCATATTCTTCAAATTTGTTGCATCAGCTCTCCGACTTTAACCAATCAAATCTAGAGGTAAATGTTCAACAAGATGAGATTCCAACTACTCGTATTCACAAAAAACATCCTATCTCACAGATTATCGGTCCTTTGAATCAGAGAACAACGAGAAATCATACAAAGCAAGCAAACATTTGCTTATACTCATGTTTTCTTTCTCAAATTGTCCCTAAAAACATCACTGAAGCTTTACAGGACAATAGTTGGATAGAAGCTATGCAAGAAGAGTTACTTCAATTCCGTAAACAAGAAATGTGGAATTTGGTGGATTTACCTGAAGGAGAGAATGCCATTGGCACAAAATGGTTATTCAGAAACAAATCAGATGACAGAGGAATAATTATTCGAATCAAAGCTCGATTAGTAGCTCAAGGATACACTCAGGAGGAAGGAATAGATTATGATGAAGTATTTGCTCCAGTTGCAAGACTAGAAGCAATTCGGGTCTTTCTGGCATATGCTTCTTATATGAAATTCAAAGTGTATCAAATGGATGTTAAGGGCGCATTTTTGTATGGTCCAATCACCGATGATGTGTATGTTAAGCAACCTCAAGGTTTTGAAGATGATGAATTTCCTTATCGTGTGTACAAGCTTAGCAAAGCTCTATATGGTTTACATCAAGCTCCAAGAATCTGGTATAACACATTGTCACAACACTTGATCCAACATGGATATACACAAGGAAAGATTGATCCTACTTTATTTATTAAGAGGGATGCATCTGATCTTCTTTGTGTACAAGTATATGTAGATGATATCATTTTTGGATCTACCAGTCAAAAACTATGCTCAGAATTTGAAGAAATCATGAAATCACGTTTCCAGATGAGTTCTATGAGAGAAATCAATTTCTTTCTTGGATTGCAAGTTACTCAGTCTGCAGATGGTATTTTCATCAATCAAGAGAAGTTTGTTGATAAAGTATTAAAGAAATTCAAGCTGCAAGATTGTCAATCCATCAGAACTCCAACTAACATAAACACCAAGATTGATCCTGATTCAAAAGGAAAATCAATAGACCAAACATTATACAGATCTATGATTGGTTCTTTGATGTATCTAACTGCATCTAGACCTGACATAATGTATGTTGTTTGTGTCTGTGCCAAGTATCAATCAGATCCGAAGGAATCTCATCTAATTGCTGTCAAACGCATATTCAGATATCTCATAGGAAAACCAGCTCTAGGGTTATGGTATCCTTATGAAGGAAATTTCGAGTTACATGGATATACAGATAGTGATTATGGGGGATGTAGTCAAGATAGAAAATCTACTACGGGTGGTTGTTAGTTTTTGGGTCCCAGATTAGTCTCATGGCAATGTAAGAAACAGACAAACGTCTCAGTATCAACTGCAAAAGCTGAGTACATTGCTGCCTCAGCAGGATGTTCTCAAATCCTTTGGTTGCAAAATCAACTACTGGATTACGGATTCAATTTTCTTAAAACTCCTATTTACATTGATAACACTGCTGCTATGTTTATAAAATCTAATCCTGTTCAACATTCAAAAACAAAACATATCGAAATTCGATATCATTTTCTCAGAGATAACTCTGAAAAAGGTTTAATCATTTTGATTCAAATTTCAACAGGCAAACAACTAGCTGACCTGTTTACTAAATCCTTTCTACCAGGAAGGTTTGAGTATCTGGTTGAGTCTATTAGCCTTATTAATCATGTTGAAAAATGATTTTGTCTAATCAAAATGATAATAACCCTCCCACCTATTCTAAACTTCAAAAAAGGAAAACATCAAAATTGACTGCCTGATTATATATTTTATGTGTGTGTGTGCTAAATGAAAAAGCAAGTACTGAATTAGAATCTTATAAAATACAAAAATATTAGTTTAGCTATTTCTTTATTTAGATTGCATCTGCCTTTGCAACATGTGAGCAATGATCGTACATCAGATATAATCAGTTGCATACTTCACTCAATAATAAAGTCTGACATGATCAGATATGATGTGCTGGTATAGTCATGCAATTATACTAAAAAAGTAGATTCTTGTGATTTAACTAAATCATTATGCATTGTGGGTATTCATCTTAGGTCTTATGAGTGGTCTTAACTTTTCTGATTGATTGCTTGTCAAGTCACAAACTCACACCTCATAGTGATATAAATAACCATGAGATCTGTTTACTGCATCTATTCACTTCTCTGTTATGAGTCATCATAGACCTGAAGTGATGAGGTATCCTCTGTTGTAAGTGATTACAGACCTGGATATTCTCACTTGATGCAGAAGATGCCAATGTGCACAATCCTTTCAAAAGTCAAAAATGGATGTCCTCTGATTCTTATGAATCATCTATATCCAATTCTTTATGAAACGGATTCGGAAATTACCTAATGGCTTGTCCATGGTGGTTTTCTCAGAGATTATCAAATGGTTTTACCATAATGATTCTCTCATTGACCTAAACATGAGATCTGGTTATTCATATATGCCAGGTAATTAAGCTGAGAAAAGTGTTTGCTTGCATACCTTAAAGAGGGTTGGACTCTCTAAGTCTAAGTGTGGGGTCCATAGTGTCGTATCTAATAGAACCTTAATAATCCAAGAATTGAAAAAGTAAGTGTGTTGATACCTTTACCAAAAGTACTCATTATCTGTTCTTAGATCTTGTGTCTCCTTTGCTGCAATATTGCTGACCTGGAACACACTTGATCAGGATTTATTCAATTTTCATGACTATTCATCATTTTTTTACTTTAATATGCTGATTATTCTCTGGTATGAGCTCACTGCAGGCATATTGTTCTGTGTATATCTAGTAGTATTTTTCTGATTCCGCTTTATTTTCAATTTTTGCATGTTTTTATGTGTGCAGGCATGTCAATAATGATTGTGTTTCTTAATTTCCACACATATAAACTTCTAAGTTTGTGAACTTAAAAGTTTAGGGTGACTAAAATTTTGAAAAAGAGAAAATCAAAATAAAAGTTGAAAAGGATGATGCAAAATTTATTCAAGTAGTATGTGTTTGATATGTCTTCAAATGAACCAAAAATAACAAATTTCCAAATTGTCTATTGTTTGGAAAAGCTTTTTGCAAAGAATTGAGAATGTTTGATATTTTATGAAATTTTTGAGACTAAAATGACGGGAAATTAATTATAATAAATTTGGTCAAAAAGTCAAAAGTTGGTCAAAAAGGTCAAAGTTTTGGTCAAAAAGTCAAAGTTTTGATCAAACAGTCAAAGTCTAAGGCTTTAAGGCAAAGTTTGACCAAAGATTAAAATTTTCCATGAAGAACAGTGAAATTGATCAAAATTCCAGTTTGAATGAAATTTGTGAAAATTAGACAAGTGTTGGACGTATGGATGTCTCATGCGCCTAAACAGTGACCATAAGTCTAAGTTTAGAAGCATGATGAAATTTCAGTTTGATGATAAGTGTTGGACGTTTTGAGTCATCCTCATACGTCTAAATAGTAATCATAAGTCTAAAATTTTTGGTTAAGTGTTGGGCGTTTTGTACAAGCTCATGCGTCTAAACAGTACCAGACATTTCATATTTAAAATAAAGCAAGTGTTAGCGTTTCATTCTAGGTCATGCGCCTGAACACTACTCATGCGCCTAGATTCAGAATCAAAATTTGTCCAAGTACAACTCACGCGTCTAAGGTTTAACGGACCTCATGCGTCTCAACAGTGGTCATGCGTTAACCGGTTGTAATGCGTCCAATGATTTTTACACTTATATAAATACAACACTTGCACATATTTCATTTCATTCTAACATTTCATACTCTCATTCGCTCTGTTCATATTATCAGTTCAAACTCACTCAAATACTCACTGATTACTTGTAATTTCTAAGATTGATTGATTCTCCAAGGTAATACCAATGAATGCGATCAACTTTGTGAGATTATATCATCAAATCAGTGTGTATTTTCATCATTTAAATCAGTCGTTTGAACCCTATTCAAGCGTTCGAACCCTAAAACATGAATAAATTTGAAATTAGTGATTCGTTGTGTTTGATTGTTAAAAATAAAACATGATTTTGTTAATAACAATGGATTGCAAACAGATTGTCATCATCAAAACAAAATTTCATCTCAAAAATTTCTTCTTGATTCAAGGATCATCAGAGTAAAAATAATAATAATAATAATAATAATAATAATAATAATAATAATAATAATAATAATAATAATAATAATAATAATAATAATAATAATAATAATAATAATAATAATAATAATAATCTTCAAATGAATCGACACTTGAATTTTTTCTAATCAAAACTTATCTGTTTTTCATCAAAACTCAATTTGTTTGCTCAAATCATCTTGAGACAAATCACTTAATTGGTTTTATATCTTAAAATTTGATTAAATCATACAAATTGTAAGTTCATATGTTTGAATTTTTAAACAATCAAATTTTAAAATATAAAATTATTAAGTAAATATAAATCAATTGGAGGAATTATACTTGTTTCATGGTTGATAAAAACTTAATTAAGTATAATCTTCCAAACTAATTCAAGTTTCTTTTTGATTGACAGATTTCTACTTTAAAGTTTGAGCCTAAGCATAATGTTACTGCTTTTCTATATGAAGAAGTTAGAGAATCTACTGGTTATGAAGAGATGATCAGATTTCTTTTAAGAACAAAGTATGTATATGCTATGTGTGCAAGACCAGCAATATATGCAAGATTGATCAAGAAGTTTTGGAGAACAGCAGAGATTGAGCTTGATGATAACAGAAGGAAAGTTTTAAGAGGATTCATTTCAAATGATAGAATGATTGAAGTCACTGAAGAATCTATAAGAAGTGCTTTAAGACTGGGTGAAAATGATGATCAAGATTTATCTGAATACACTTTTAATGAATGTAGAGAGACATTCATGAAGATGGGGCACCCAGATAACTTTCCAAAGAAGCAATTCTTTAGAGCAAGAGTTTATAATCACTGGAAGCTGCTATGCTATATTTTTCAGCATTGTATGTCAAAAAGAAGTGTAGGATGGAACTCATTTCCAGTTGATATAGCATCTCCAATAGTAGCTTTAGCCACTAATAGAAGATTCAACATGGCTAAGTGGAATATGAATGGGTTTATATTCAATTTGGAGAAAGAAAAAAGGAACAAGTACTTGATGTATCCAAGATTTCTCCAATTGATCATAAATGAAGAATATCTAGACATTTATGCTTCTGGTATACAAGGTGATAGACTTGAGTTAGAGCATATGTCTGAAGTGGTGTATAAGAGACTTGCTATGATCACAGGAGCAGATAATGTACCTTTATTTGAGTACATGAGAAATGTAGTTGATGATACTGTTGATGTTAATCAGCAACACTTTTATTTGTCTGAGGATGAGCCTGTGATTCCTAATGATCTTATTGAAGATGTCATTGAAGAAGTTGTTGAAGAATCTGATGATGATGATGATGAAGAAGATAATAATGATGAAAGTTCTTCTAATGATGATGATGATGAAGAAAATAATGATGAAGAAGATAATGATGATGAAAGTTCTTCTAATGCTGATAATGAAGAAGATAATGATGATGAAGATAATGATAATGAAGAAAATGATGATGATGAAAGTTCTTCTAATGATGATGATGACAATCAAGGTGATGATCAAGAAGATGAAATAGAAGTTAATGATGAAGAAACTATTCAAGAAATGGATAGTGAGCAAACAATATCTGATCATAGAGATGATAATGAAGAGGAAAGGAATGCAAATGATGTTATTGATACTGCAGTGAATGATCAAAGAAATGATGATCATGTTGAAAATGAAACTATTAATAATGTTGATTTTAATCAAGTCTTTGATTTTGATTCTATATGGTCTGAGCCTATCACAGAGAATGTTATTTCTCTTGTGCAATCACCAAGTGTGGAAGTTGTGATTGAGAAAGAGAAAGAAAAGGAATTGAAACAAACAAATGATGTTTGTGTGCAAACAGAAATTGATGAGAATTTATAAGTAATTGATGAATTGAAAGCCAAAATTGCAGATCAAATATGAAGTAATTGAAAGATTAAAAGAAGAAAATGCATTGTTGAAGGCAAATAATGAAAAGAAAAACATCATGATGACTGATCTTGAAGAAAAGGTGAATTGAAGAGATAGAAAGATTAAAAGAAAGTTTTAAAGAGCCAGAGAAAGAAAATGAAGGAATGGTTGGTGAGAAAGAAACTTTACTAGAAATCCAAGAAATTCAATCTGGAAAGTTCCCTGAAGCTGAAAAAGGAAAGTGAAAGATAGATGAAGTTGAACCATCCTCAGTTCCTTCAAAAGTTAAAAAGATTGCTGATATAGATGAAAATTTAGAAGAAACTGAAATGCAACAAAGAATAGAAACTCTTGAGGATTTAGATTCTGATCTACCAGACGAATGGTATGACGAGGTGCTAGAAGATGAAGATGTATGTGATTTTGTTGAATCTTCTGTTGTTCAAGATGACGTACCAATTGATTTTGAAGAAAGATATAATTATATAGTCAGACAGAAGTACAATAGAGTATTTTTTGATGGACTGACTGTATCTCAAATTAATGAAGAATATGAGAAGTGCATGATAGCAGAATCAATAACACCTGTTGATCAAAATGAGATAAGTCTGGAGCATGGAGAATGGGCACCTATGAGTGAAAGCATTAATATTGATGATATTCCTGAGAAGGAATTGCACCATCCTGATCCTGATGATATGAGTATACCTACTTTGAGGATGTGGTTGCAATCAAGGAACTATCCATGGAAAAGACTACAAAGATTACAAGGAGAATTATTGAGGAAGTTAGTGAGAAGCTTTTAACAGACATAAAAGATGTATAATAAGATGATTGTACTTGACATGGATAATCCTCAATATTTGGAAATCACAAAGAGAACAAAGATTTTGAAGCCTCAAGAGATAAAATCAATGGAGTTAGTACGAAAAACTCATGAAAGAAGAAAAGAATTGATGAAAATGTTTCCCAACACAGAGCAACAAGCATACAAAGTTGATTTGAATAAAAAACAACTATGGAACAAAGCAAGATCTGCTGGAGACATAGTGAGAAATGTGCTGCAAACAGGACAACCTATTTCAGAGCTGTTAAATGCTATGATTGTGCCTGATAAGACAAAAGAAGTGAAGATAGTTGCTTGGAAGTATGATGAGGTGTTTGATGCTTTTCTGATAAAGAGAGTAAATGCAATTTGTGATGTGTATCATTTTTATTCTAGCATTGTTACTCTTCTAGTACAAGATTTAAAAGAATTGCATAAGTTGCCTCTCATTAATCCATCAAAGGCTCCCAGAGAAGAAAATTTTGTAAAGTTACTTGATAGAGGAATCTCCAGAATGCCATCTTTTCTGAAAACTAGAAGTGATCAAGAGGATAAGGCATACTTTGATACTTTGAGAAGAGATGAGAGGAAGAGTAAGTCTAGATCTGAAATGGCAGATCAATATCTAGAGGCTTTTGGAGATCAATTCTTTTAGAAAGTAACCAATCCTTGTCTGAAAGTGATAAATGGTACTCAGACATCAAAACCAATCAAAAGATGGTTTTATGATTCTGATACTTTTAATTTAAAGCTTGTAAGAGATGAAGATGATTGGGAGAATGACATGATAAGATTGTTTGGAGTTTTTGAGCTAAAGTTACTTCATCCAAGTTACATATCATTTATTTCAAATCAGAAATTTGATTAAGTATCCTTTGTTGAAGCTGAAAATGACAGAAAATATTTTATGACAATAATCAAAGTAATGAATGCAGCAATGGAAAGAATTTGTTTGAGGAAAGGCTATGGCGTATGCTAATATTGTGAAGAAAAACATCAAAGATACAAAATTCATGAGAATTTCAAGCAAGGAAGTATTGGAAATCTACACCAAAGAGAATCCAAAGTCAATAGAGATGTATGCTAATATTGACATTGCAGGTTTATCTAAAGAAACTTTGTTGATGATGGAAGCAATGGAGATAAAGAAAAATGACTCTAAGCCGGAGCAAAGAATTTTAGCTAAGAAGTTCAAGTCTTCCATAAAGAAAGCTCTTCGAGAACTAGAGTTATATAAAAAGAAGCCAATGTTCAAGATCAAGGAAGAACCAGAAGACTTCTTTTGCTAAAGACAAATGCAAATCTTTGGGGGAGTATTGTTGGAACCCTAGAAAGATTAGCATTTTAGTCTTTAGATTAGTTTTTGTCATAGTGTAGGGACTTATTATGTAAATATATGTTTCTTATTGCTTTCTTGTTATTAGTATAAATAGGATTGCTTGTTTTAGTGCAGGTTAAGACGTTTAAAAGACTTTTGGAGATATTTTGATATTCTCTCACTTGCACTTTGTAATCCTACTAATATCAATGAAGATGCTATGAATTTTTCTGATATTTGTTAGTTTTGATTACATTGTTCATATAATTGTCTATTGCTTGATAACAATCACAGATCGATCCATTTGAACCTATCATTATTGTTGACTTTAAAAGGTAACTAATGGTATTGGGTGTGAATCTACCGACTGAATACTAACTCAACCTTCTTGTCAATCTCTTGAGTTGCATGCATCTTTTATGTTTGAATCGTCTTCGAATGTTTCTGAGGTGACGATAAAGGTTACTTTTCATTAATAATTGTTTTATTAATGTAAAATTTGAATTATTAGATGCAACCCAATGGATGCTGAAGTAGATACAATGTAGACATATGAGTTGGATATGATTATATGTGACTCAGAGCCGTGTATGACCTCTACGTTTAAGATACATATCTTAATGATACATGAGCCATAAAGCAATACTTAAACATAATCTGTATAACACTTATTTCAGATATGTATGTACGTAATATTGTTGGACTTCAAATATATGAGCAATCCTCAAGAGAGCATTCTGGTATTAAGATATCTTCTCTTTATCCAAGAGGCCAAAAATTTAGACTCTTCAAAATGCATATATTAATGATTAGAGAAAGATTCAACTAGAAAATCTTCTAAAACTAAAAAGTATAAGAAGTAATATCAACCATTCATTTTCCTAATCAATGGTTGAGATCAAATTCTAGGGCAAAATTTGTTAGAGGTGTATTTTAGAAATAACAACTTTTGTTGACTTTTTGCAACTTCTTCTATTTTTAAACGTTAATAACTTTTATGTACAATATTATTTTTTTCTAAAAATTACACCAGAAAAACGAGTTTTTTTATCTTCAAAACGATTATACTATTATTATACAAAAAGATAAAAAAAATATTTACATGTTTAAGCTCGTATCTCGTAATTGTGTATTTACTATAGTTCATTATGTCTTTTTCTTAGTTATTGTGTCTTTCTGAATACTATTGTGTTTTTCTAAAGTGGTGAATCTCAAAAAGTATAATGATAAAATAAAATTGTGCAATACCCGTTTAATGGTTCCACAACAGTTTCACAATTGGAGATTACACACTCACTAGATCACATAAGGAACCAGGCAACGAAACAATGAACAAACAAGTAAGAAAACAAAGATTGGTTTTCAAAGATGATGTATATTACTCTCAAGTATTTTACAAGTGTTTCAAATCTTAGTCCGAAGATCGGTACATGAGATAATTATACTACATCCTACAACCCAGCCATACTTTATAGCCAGCTTAACACTAATCTAGACAACAAATATCATGTAAAGTCAAAAGGGAGATTGCCTTTTGACAAGTGACTATGACATTCCATAACTCACATCCTATTGCATTACAATAAGGATAAAAGTACTAAATTCGGACGTTACTGATAAAAGATCATGATGTACAGTTGACAAAAGTAAAAAGGTAATCACCAACTTATATAAGCTGGTGAGTCTTCAGAGCTGGCAGCAGAAAGGTCTTCTGCTTTTGTCAAAAGTGTGTCAGTAGACACATATCTTCTTAGTCTTTTGAAGATTTCAGTCTTTAAGCTTCGGAAGACTTCACTTTTGGCTTTGGAAGATTTCTATCTTTGGCTTTGGAAGATTTGACACTTAGTTATTACAGGACCAGTGAAGGGTATGCACTTACAACACAACAACACAAGGAGGAGAGTTGCTTAGAACACTTAACATATCAAATAGGGAATTGGTTAACTTTTAATGAAAGATGCTAAGAACAAAAGTAAATATGAGACAGAACAAGATGGCAAACAACACAAGTAATTGGTTTTCAAGAATGTTGTATATTGCTTCTCAAGTTCTATTACACATGTTACAAAGCATACGATGGAAAGTAACAAGTACTTGAGATACTTTATACTACATCCTACAGCCGGCCATACTTTGAAAGCCAGCTGGATACATATGACTAGACACAAACAAAATCAAATGTAGAGTCAAAAGGCAGATTTGACTTTAGACAGTGACTATGACATACCATAGCTCACATCCTAATATATTACAAAAAAGGATAAAAGTACATAAAGTAGAAAGCACAGACATAAGACCTCAATGTACAGTTACCAAAATCATGGATCTTTTCACCAACTCATGTAAGTTGGTGACTTTTTAGAGTTACAGCGGAAAGGTGGTCCAACTTTATGGTAAAGTACATCAGATAAAAGCATGTCTCTAAAAGTCTTCGAAAGAAATCTGTCTTCACTCTTTGGCTTCGAAAGACTTTGTCTTTGAAGCTTTGGAAGACTTCATTTTTGGTTTCGTAAGATATTGGTCTTCGCTACGGAAGATTTTACACTTAGAATATTTCTAGTGCATGGTGTAAAACATCCGAAGCATTTCTACTTCTGTTCTTCAGTGCATGCATGCAGAGAGACTTTGGATGTTTTGGCTGCATCAGACTTATAGGAATCCTTACAAACTCCCCCTAGGCTGATATTACCAAAACATTTGAAGATCTTCAGTTACTGACAGTCCTCATAATGATGATGACCATGCCTTCTTCATTAGATGGTCAGGATCACTCAAACTCTCATAATATCTTCTCATCTCAAAGAGATCATGTAGAGGTAGGTTGAATAAGTCTTGCCATGTGTAGACATTCTCTACAACCTTGATCTCTGATCACATGCCATCTCTCTGGATTAGTTGTGAAGGTCCAGGATAAGATGGGTCTCTCAGCTGCAAGAGGAGCCACTTGGATTAGAGTTGATTGGGCTGCCTCTTCATGCACTTCCTCATGTTGATCTGACTCAGCCTGAGGTGTAGAGTTGGATGATTCAGGCTTCTTCTTTTTCTTTGACTTTGGTTTGGAAGCCATCCTCTTCTTCCTCTTAGATGACTTTAACTGAGAAGACTGGTCTGCAGCACCTTGTTGATCAGTCTTGTCTTGCTCAGTTGGGTGTTCCTCCCTCACAGGTTCAAAAGGAGAGGGAGTTTGAACCTGCTGTGGATCAGAAGATGAAGCTTGCTGAGGTTCAGCAGGAGGTCCAGGTTGTGCTGTCTCAGGTTGTTCAACCTTAACCTCCACTTCAGGTGGAGCTTGACTTGGAGGGGAGTGTAAGTCAATCAGCTCTCCACTCTTGATCTTCTGCTTGATTACCCTGATATGCTCATCCATTGTGGATAGAGACATAGGGCCATGTCTCTTTCCGGAGAATCCATACAGCTTCAAGAAGCTCATCATCCTTTGTCTATCAGCAGACTTCTTCATACTCTTTTGGATGATGGCTATTGACTTTGCAGTATCTTCCCTCATCTTTCTCTTTGTTGCCTTTTGTTTTTTGAGTACTTGAAGTTCAAGCTGTTTGAGATACTCAAACTCAATGTACTCAAAGGACAAGGGAAGAAGTGCAGATACCTGGTAGAGACCTATGGCACTAAGGTAGTTGATCATGTTTTGCCTATCTGTTTTCTTGTCTACCTGAGGTTCTTGTGTAGTTGCCACCACCTCTTGCACTAGGCTTTCTTGAACTGGGGAGAGAGTAGGAACATGCTTGTATAACCTTTTCTGTCTCTTCTCCTCTTTGAATTGGAGAAGTAGCCTTGCATCCTCTGCTTCCTTCATCTCTCTTGACACTTTGATGTCAGCTAGTTCATTTAATTGCTCTAAGGGGAGAGATATAATCTCATCTATGTCATAGTTCCTGGTCTGCAGGTAAGTAATCATGACTGTCCTCAACTCATCATCTTGAATGTTTGGTCTGAGGGCGGCCCTGATTGCAGCTTGTATAAAGCCTGAAGACCCAGAGCAACTTTCTCCCCTTAGCTTCCTCTTCCTCTCTCTGTCTCCTCCTCCTCAATCTCCTCAGGAGTTAGAATCCTTTTCCCTTTGTCACCCACAGACCATTGTGACACAGGGTGGAGAGAGCTTTGGCCGTCATTACTTGGTGTAGCATCCAAGCTCTGGCCAGAGAGAGTTTGTGAGACACCTTCACCAGCAGGTGTTTCACTAAGGGAATAAATTCTAAAGCAGTTGTTGGTGTGACAGGGCTCTCAGGCTCTATCACTGGGCCTTCAGCCAAGGTTTTCTCAGGGTCTGCCCCAACATCCAGTTGACCAATGACATTACCTGATTGCCTTTGTCTCCTTCTAAGGCTGAACTCTTCAGTAATTTTGTCTTGAATCTTGAGTGCTAACCTGTCAGCTTGTCTTGATTGACTTGGGTTGACAAGTGGCATGTTTATCAGGTCAAGACCTTTATAGTAGTTCAAGGTGTGAAAATTGAATACTTCTTGCTGCCCTTGAACTTTGTGAAGAATGAGGGCTCTTCTATCAGCATCTACCTCTACCCAATAATGTAGTTTGAAGTTCCTTGAGATAGGGATAACATAGCCCTTGGAATGCCTTCCTCAAAGAGACTCCTAATGACAGTGTCTATAATGTCCACATCAATGTGAACTTGAGGAAGTTGCTGAGTATGCACAATTGCAAGTGAGGATGGTGAGTCCTCAATGTCCATACTCCCTGAAGAACTCCTAAGTTCTGTGACTGTAATGACTTTCTCCCCCTTTTTGGTAGCATCACCCTCTTGCATAGGTGAGCTAGGAGTTAGGTCAATCACATTCACAGGTTCTTGTGTTCCTGGTTAAGCTCCCCTTAAAGGTCTCCCAGCTAGTTTCTCCCTGAGATAAGATATCTCAAGTTGCTCATCATTGACCCTATTTTGCAGGGTAGTCACCTGAGATTCAAGGTTACTAACCTTAGAGACTAAATAGGAGCATGTTTTTGACAGTTTTTGCACCTTTAGTCTCAGATTCCCCTCATCTTCATCAAAAGAATCATTGGGGGATGAGATGATTGGACCAAGGTCCTCTTTCTCACCACCAGCTTCAGGTTCTTGGCTGCTGGATTTCCTCTGCACATTGACAGCCTTGGTTGAAGTGTCAATGGGCTGAGTTGCTATGGTTTAGGTCTTAATGATGTAATCACTTGCAGAAGTGAGAGCCTCTTCCATATGGATATCCTGAACAGGTTCAGAAGTATCCACCTCAGTGATGGGTGACTGATGTGGGCTAGACAAAGGAGACTCAGGAGTACTCATCTTTCTTTGAGTAAGGGAAGACTAGAGAGACTCATGGTACCCTCTGAAACCTAAGTCTTCATCAGTATAGAATGAGAGGTTAGGAAAGGGTTGATTTAAGTCTAAAGGCTAGGGATGATAACTGTCTCGTGAAGGTTGTTCAGTTGAGTATTGAGACTCAGAGTAAAGGCTTAAGTCAGTTTGGCTTGTGAGCTCATCAGGGTGAGCATGAGAAACCTCACCACTGATTCTTGAAGAGATGGGAGCGGTTTGCTCTCAGGGGAAGTGTGAGCTCTAGTGTCCATTTCCTCTTGTATGGGTGAGTATATGGGGGCCTGCACAGACTCAATAGCTTGAGCAGCGGTTCGTTTGGATTTTCTTTTGTAGGTGAGGGTTATTTGTGGTCTTTTTGGTGGTTGGGAGGTAGAAGGTGTGGGTTCAACACTAGCTTGTGTTGCTAGGTTGTCACCTTTAGCAATGAGCTCTAACATTTTTGGGACAAGGGGTGTTTCTACCCCTGAGAAGCCTATAGTTGGCTTCTTCATTATTTTAAAGATGCCGGGCTTCATCTGTCCCAATTTAAGAATATTATCTCTTTCCTTAAATGTGAGCCCAGTTCACAGTTAAGAATGTGTTGAACATATCTAGGAAACATATAATACTCTAAGGAGTCCAAGTTAGCAAGCAAATTTGTATATACAAATTGAGAGTACCTGAACTTGACCCCTTGAACCATTCCATGCACTATGAAGGAGAGATCCTCAGAAATCTGGTCCCACCCTCCATGCTTGTTTGACAAACTGTGGATAACCACATAAAGCAGGTATTTCCACTGGAATGAGACCTTTCCTTTCCTGAAGGTCTTTACAGAGAATTCTCTCTCATAGCCTATCTGCTCAAAGGAATGATTTACAGCTTCCTTTGGGAAAGACAACTCACCTTCTTCATCATCCAGCTGCAAGTAAGTGTTGATGATGGCCGGAGTGATGAAGATTGCCTCCCTTGCACTGTGGTAGATAGTGCCTTCTCCCTATCCATAATGACCTCTTGGCAGGTCTTCTAGAATTCAAGCAGATGATCCTCATAGAGAGTAGGATCAATGGTTAGGGAGGTGAAGTAGTTTAATAGAGCTAAGAAATGGCAAATCTCTAAGAAACTTTCATCTTTCTTAGGCTTAACAGAGCAACCTAGTTGTGTTGCCTGTGAAGTTGCATGGAGAAATCTAGGTTGTTTCTGCGGTTTAGGTTGGCCATTTGAGAAGCTTAAGGATGAAGAAAGATGAAGAACAAAGGCGGTTTGGGAGAATTTAGGTTTAAGAAATAGTGTAATTGAAGAAGATAGTGAATGAGGGGGGAACCGTTGGGTATTTATGTGAAAAGGATTTGAGACAAAGTTAATGAAAGAGGATAAACTTTGAAATCCGGATGTCGGTCCCACCTCTGAAAAGTAGTTTACTTTTGCCCAAAGAGTAGTTTTCTTGGAAGTCGAGAAATCTTCCGAAGGTTATTTGCTTCGGAAGTTCTGAAGAAAAAGCTTCCGATGGCAAATTGGCTTCGGAAGATATTTCAAAGGTTTTTGAGAATTTTGCTTCGGAAGAGAATTTACACTCTTTGAGAATTTTTCTAAGGAGAACAAAAAAAACTTCCGAAGGTAAATTCCTTTCGAAAGAAACTTGTTCTTTGAAAACATACAGAGTACTTAAGTTGATTTTAAGCTTCAAAAGATATTTCAGAAATTTCTTCCGAAGGTAAAATTACTGAAGTAGTTATTTGTTTACTAAGACATAAATTTCTTCCAAAGGTAATTTTAAATCTTCCGAAAAGAAAAGAGATCAAAATTTTCAAAAATCTAAGAAATGTCTTTTGAAAAGATTTTCTTCCAAAGAAAACAAGGGCTTATGAAGGTGATAAAATAGATAACTTAGGACACACAGGTTTTAGAAATATATATGATTAAGTTTTAAGAAAAGCTATTCAAAATTAATCATCCCAATAGCTGATACAAGATACTTAAATCTCTGCTCATCAAAAGCTTTGGTGAACAGATCAGCATATTGTTCATTTGTGTTAACTTTGACTAGTTTGATTAATCCCTTTTCAAAGTTATCTCTAATCAAATGATACCTGATATTGATATGCGTTGTCCTTGAGTGCTGCACAGGATTTCTGTGATTGAGATAACACTGTTGTTGTCTATGTGGATGGGAGTCTCCTTGAAGTTGAATCCATAGTCCAGCATCAGATTTCGAATCCAAAGCACTTGAGCATAGCAGCTTGCAGCAACAATGTATTTAGCCTCAGCATTTGATGCAGACACACATGATTGTTTCTTACATTGCCAAGAGACTACTCTTCCACCAAGAAATTGACATCCCCCTGATGTAGACTTTGCAGTCATGTTGCAACCACCATAGTCACTATCTGTATATGCATACAGATTAAATTCAGAACTCTTTGGATACCAAAGGCCAAGTGATGGAGCACCTTTGAGATATCTTAAAATTCTTTTGACACTGACCAGGTGTGACATCTTGGGGTAGGCTTGATATCTTGCACAAATGCATGTAGCAAACATGATATCTTTGTTGGGTTTGTTAGAACATAAACATAGTTTAACCATTTAAACAATGTGAAAATGCAGTGGAAATGAACTTTATAACATAATTTATGAACTGAAAAATCGAGTTCTATTTTGATATTATAAAGTTACAAATAAACCCAGTAACAAAGGATCTTTATATGTGAATATAACCAGCTATAGAAACACATAAACATACAATATGGACAACCATAAAGAATCTGCCATGTACTACCTTCCAGCAGCGAAAGGGCGGATATGGAGGATGATATGGACCAACAAAACGACCAAGGAACCAAAAAGGAGGTCCTCTCAAGCTTGTATACCCCAAGAACTATAGGAAACACCTTCTTGCTAGGGAGAAGAACACCAAGATCAATCCAAAAACCCTCTAAAATGATGCTGCTGGCCGAGAGATTTTTTAGGAGAGAAGGAGTTGCCTTTTGTGTGAAATGATGTATATAAAATAGTCACTTGCACACTCTTTCTAATGTGTGTTTTCAAGACAAAATAAAATGATCCCATTGGAGCATTGGGAGGCCGAAAATCAGCCTTCAAGAAGGGGGTTTCCCACCCAAAGTTTAAAAAACACACATTAAAAGGTCATGTATATTATTTAAATTAAACCCCTTTTAGTTTAAATGACTCTTTCATTTTATTATTTAATGTTACTTAAACCTATTTAAATAACAATACAAATAATAAAATTCATCAACAAAATATTCTTATAATTTGTTCCACTACAAATGCAATATTTAGAAAACCTATTTTCTAAATTTGGTGTGATTATTTAATTCCATGATCATATCATCAATTAAATAATTGTTTGTGTTTGCAAAGCTTGTTATTGGGTATAACCCGACTTGGATCATAACGTACTAACCGCATCAATATTCTACGTGTCGTGGGCATATAGAATCCAACAATCTCCCACTTGCACAAGATTCATAGAAAATTGATGCAAGCAGTAAATACCACCTAACAACGGTTTACTACCCTTAATATGCATGACTTATAGCCATTCAATAACATCATCCCATTCAAGTATCCTACTTGAAATAATTTAGGTGAATTAATAAATTATCCTTTTGTTACAGATGTCATGTTAAATCCAAGGACACAGAATGATCATTCTTTGTTGATTTAACTTAATCAGGCCTTAGACATCTTGCTCTCAACGAATAAGAGGAACAAATTCCATCTTGACTACATATGTTTCTCACAAACACCTCGTGTCACGCCTGAACATAGCCTTACGTACTGTCCATTATTTCAGGGCAGTGAAGAACTAGCTCAAGGTATAACACTTGGTGAATATCAAAACCCAATATGTATCTCAGGTCTGAGGATACCAAATGATATTCGCCTTTACTCAAATTTACTTATGATCAATCTAGAAGATTCCATGGAGTAAAATTTGAGATGCGGGTCAGTCCAATATTTGTATCCCACAAATATCTATGAACTTTGGCAGCAACCAATTGCTCTATATTCATTCCTTATGAATATCCACCAATCCAAATTCATAATAATCTTACCCTCATACTTGTTCCCACAAGTATGAACGACTACGGACATTTAAAGTAAACAATTTACCCATGGATTAAACATGCTAAATTGGAATATTCATTGAAATATTATGACCAAATAATTTTATTCAAGTAGTAAGGGAGTTCCAAATATTCAAATACGAAATTACAAATCAAATCCAATCACTAAAATATCGAAGTCCCATGGCACAGGTATGACCTTCATGCTTTGCCTTTTCTAGGTGCTTCGTACGAGGATCCGCAATATTTTGATCTGTGTGAACTTTGCGAATACATATCTTTCCTTTCTCAACTTCATCTCGTATGTAGTTGAATCTCTGCTCAATGTGCCTAGTCTTTTGATGAGCACGAGGTTCCTTGATTTGAGCAATCGCACCCTCATTATCACAAAAGATCTCTAGGGGGTCCTGAATGGAAGGGACAACCCCTAGATCGGCAATGAATTTCTTCAACCATGCAACTTCTTGAGCTGCCAATGAGGCGGTGACATATTCAGATTCTGTAGTTGATAAAGCCACCACATTCTGTTTAGAGCTCTTCCAAGAGACAGCTCCTCAATTCAGAATGAAAATGTATCCCGATTGTGATCGTGAATCATCATGATCGGTTTGGAAACTCGCATCCGTGTAACATTTTACAACGAGTTCCTCATCAACAGATCCATAGATTAGAAACATATCTTTAGTCCTCCTTAGGTACTCAGTATGTTCTTAACAGCCATCCAATGACTGCTTCCAGGATTTTGCTGGTATCGGCTTGTCATGCTTAAGGCGCATGAAACGTCCGGCCGAGTTCATATCATTGCATACATGATGGATCCAATAGCAGATGCGTATGGGATTGCCTTCATTTTATCTTGCTCATCCTTTGAGCTTGGAAATTGAGTCGTACTCAATATTGTTTCTCTTTGAATAGGTACCGTACCTTTCTTAGAGTTCTCTATCTTGAACCTTTTCAAGATCTTATCAATGTATGCACTTTGATTTAAACCAATCAACCGCCTTGATCTATCCCTATAGATCTTTATTCCCAGAATATAGGCGGCCTCACCAAGATCCTTGATGGAAAAACAACTTCCAAGCCAGGTTATTACACCTTCCAAGGTTGGAATGTCATTTCCAAATAGTAGTATGTCATCAACATACAATACTAGGAAAGTGATGATGCTCCCACTAACTTTCTTATATACACAAGCTTCATCAGCGTTCTTGATGAATTCAAATTTAATTACTTCTTCATCAAAACGGTGATTCCAACTTCGATGTTTGTTTCAATCCATAGATTGATTTCTTTAACTTGCATACTTTGTTAGGATGTTTTGGATCGACAAAACCTTCAGGCTGAACCATATAGACATCTTCCTCAAGATATCCATTTAGGAATGCGGTTTTGACATCCATTTGCCAAATCTCACAATCATAATGAGCAGTTATGGCAAACAATATCCTAATAGATTTTAGCATCGCAACAGGTGAGAAAGTTTCATCATAGTCAACCCCTTGAGTTTGAGTGAAACCCTTTGCTACAAGTCTAGCTTTATAAGTATCCAAGTTTCCATGCATATCGGTTTTCTTCTTGAAAACCCACTTATTTCCAACTACTTTGGAGTTAAGAGGTGGTATAACCAAGTCCTATACTTGATTGTCATACATGGATTGCATCTCAACGTTCATGGCCTCAAGCCATTTGTCACAATCCGAATTGGACAACGCATCATGGTATGTGATTGGTTCATCGGAATCTATCACATAGCATCCATCAGTGAAAAATCCATATCTTTCAGGTGGATTACTAGTTCTACCAGATCTGCGAACGTTTTTTGTGTATTGATCAACTATTTGATCACTTTCAACATCCTCATGTTGAGTGCTAGTGTCAACCAAAATCGGGTTGCGGTTCTTGATCCTCTTCAAGATCCATAGTTCTACTACCAGTTCCTTCCATAAGGAACTTGGTTTCCAAGAACTCACCCTTTTTGGTAACAAACTCCTTTTGTTGTATTGGATCATAGAAATAATATCCCATAGAATCTCTTGGATATCCAATAAAGATACACAGTGGAACGGCTTTCTAACTTGTTCGAGGTGGGAGTCTTCACATAAGCCTCACACCCCCACACCCTCAAATATGAAAATGATGGAACCCTTCCATGCCATATTTCATAAGGTGTCCTTTCCACTTTCTTGGTTGGGGCCATATTCAAAATACGGGCCGTAGAGAGCAGAGCAAAACCCCAAAATGACAGAGGTAATGAGCTTCTAGCCATCATAGATCGAACCATATCCAATAGAGTTCGATTTCTCCGCTCGAACACGCCATTATGTTGTGGTGTTCCTGGTGGAGATAGTTGTGAGACAATCCCACAACTTCTAAGATGCTCCCTAAAAGCATCATTCAGGTATTCACCTCCTCTATCAGTGCGAAGAATTTTAATTGACTTATTGAGTTGATTTTATACTTCATTTTGAAAGATCTTGAACATTTCAAAAGCTTTATCTTTGTGTCTTAACAAGTACACATACCCATATCGACTATAGTCGTCAGTAAAGGTAATGAAGTATCTTTCATTGTACCTTTTCATAGGTTTAAAGGACCATATACATCCGAATGTATGATACCAAATAAATCCTTTGCCCTTTCGGCTTTGCCACTAAAAGGTGCCTTGGTCATTTTACCTTGTAAACAAGACTCACATACATTAAATGAATCACATTCACTTGTTTTTAAAAGACCATTCTTTTGTAGTGTTTGTATTCTTTTCTTGATTATATGACCAAGACGGCAATGCCAAAGGTAACTGTCACTCAAATCCGATTTGAGTTTCTTGGTACTAGTTTGGTACAATAAGCTATCATTCAATGTATTTTCACGAATCAATTCATCAATACCATTGATGGGAATAGCTTTAAAGTAAAACATGTCATTCAAAGTAACATGGATTTCATTTCCAATAAATGATAATACATATCCAAAATGTTTTAATAGGGCTACGGAAAAAATGTTCCTAGTCAAACTAGGACCATACAAAACATTGTACAAAATTACTTCCAAACCATTTGGAAGTTTCATGATGTAGTCACCACGTGCTTCAACTTGAACTTTAGCCCCATTGCCCATGTAGAGGCTAATATCCCCTTTGTTGAAGTTGATACTTCTTTTGAACCCCTGCAACAAATTGCAAATGTGAGTTCCACATCCGGTATCTAATACCCATGTGTTAGAGGATATTAAGTTTAAATTAATATGGATCATGTATATGGTACCTGAGGTCTGCTCGGCATCCCTCTTTGCTTTCAACTCTTGGAGATGCACAGGACAATTTCTTGCCCAATGTCCAATCTCCCCACACTTGAAGCATGGGTCATTGGAAGCAACCTTTTGCTTCTTCTCCTGTGCTTTGGGTGGCACCCTTGCCTCCCCTTTCCCCTTTCCCCATACGGATCCCTTACCCTTGGCAACTCTTGCCTTGGGTGCGGGATGAGGCCTCTTCTTGTTCCCACCTTCATTAATGGTGAGAACAGGTAAAACCCTTTTACCCATGGCCGCCTAGGCCGTTTTGAGCATAGAGTGAAGCTCACCAATGCTTATGTCCCAAGCATTCATGTTGTAGTTCAACACGAACGCCTCGAACTTTTTGGTAAGGCCATTGAGGATCAAATCTGTGGCCAATTCATTTGAGACGGGACAATTTAGCCTTTCGAGGCGGTCAATGTGACTTTTCATCTTAAGTACATAAGATGAAATTGATTGGTTGTCGTCCATACGACATGCATGGAGTGCTCGAACCGTTTCGAAGCGCTCAACCCTCGCTTGCTGTTGGAACGTTTCCTTCAGTTGGGTTATCATGTCATAAGCTCCGTGATGCTCATACTCCTTCTGGAGATCCGGAGTCATGCTTGCCAACATAAGGCAAGACACTTGGACAGAGTCCTCAGTGTACTTCATCCAATCGTTATAGGCCTCCTCATCATCCTCACTAGGTTGATCGGGGATAGGGTCGTCTAAAACATATGATCGTTTTTCTTGCTTGAGAACGATTCTCAAGTTTCAATACCAGTCGATAAAATTGTTATGATTTAGACGTTCCTTTTGGAGAATCGCTCGTAAAGACTGGGCAGACGTGGATGAATTATCATGATTATCATTATTATTGGTGGCCATCTACAAAAATTTTAACAAAGATCAATTTTAGTATTTTCAATATTGTTATTTTAATAATTAATACCTTTTAAGGTCATTTTCATATTAAAATCTAGAACCCAACATTACATTTAAATAGTGGTTAGGTGACATTTATCCCACGATTTAAATTAATAAGGTGGTCAACGATTGACGATTGCAACCATTTGCAACTTCTAGAGGTATGGGATCGACTTGAAACATCATATGTAAAGTCGGCATGTTAATCCCATCAACACCATTTGGAAACCATATCGTAGGTGATCCATTTGATATGGTTTGCAAATCAAGACACCCTACTTACACACATGTGTGAGTTTGCCAAAATAAGCGGTTAGGTGACCTTTATCCTACGAATATGGCATTCTCACCTCAAGTCACAAGTTCCCTCAAAATGATTAGGTGACCTTTATCCCACTTAGAGTCCCGAGTGACTCAAGTGTTGTGTAAAAGGACGGTGTTGATCTTATTTTTAAAATATTTACAAATTTTATAATTCTAGTTTAGAAAACTCTATGTATTCATATTTGCATGCTTTCAAATACAAGATACCCTATGGTACATTGATTAAAACCCTTTTAATCTTTGAAATAATTAAACAAATATTAATAACCTTTTATTACCTTTTAATGATTAAGGCCCATTTAGATAGTTTGTTATGATCATTGAAGGATTGTTAAGCAAACATCATATATAAGCAATCAACCACAATACCATAATCAAACAAATATTAGTGCATAACCATAGCATCTAAAGTGGCCACACTTGTTTGCCATCACAAGTGTGGTCCATAGGACATTCCTAAGGGACAAAACACAACACAAAAGGCTTCCATGAACCTCCCACTTGAAACCGCATACAATGCTCCATGTTTCTTGTGTCTTTCCTTTGTGCTTCTAACGCGTACATCTTCATATTACAAGATATTATATCCTAATACAAGATTTCTAGTAAAATGAAAAGTACCTAATCTATTTATTACATCCCAATAATAAATAAATTACACTTTAAACCAAGCACAAATAAATGATTATACAACCCAATTGAATGAATAAATACAACCATTACAATCATCCAAATAACACAAGGTCAAGGGCTAGGTTATGCACCATAATGAACAATGATCATATCATCCAAAACAACAATGAATCCCCACTAAAACCCACGAAATTTCAGCCAACACATACTGAAATTTCGGGTTTTATCTTGTCCAAACAAACAAGCAATACAACATACATGTCTTTCAAAGTTTAATCACAAGCATGTGTGATATAACTTTGAAAGTTTGGGGATTCATAATAAATGAATATAGCAGCCCTAAAAGGGGTTTTAAAGTCCCATAAAACGAATTTTTCAAGGACAAAACAAGCTAGCTATCCACATAACCGGCTCTGATGCCAATGTTGGGTTTGTTAGAACATAAACATAGTTTAACCATTTAAACATTGTGAAGACGCAGTGGAAATGAACTTTATAACATAATTTATGAACTGAAAAATCGAGTTCTATTTTGATATTATAAAGTTACAAATAAACCCAAGAACAAAGGATCTTTATATGTGAATATAACTAGCTATAGAAACACATAAACATACAATATGGACAACCATAAAGAAAGCTGACATGTACTACCTTCCAGCAGCGAAAGGGCGGATATGGAGGATGATATGGACCAAGAAAACAACCAAGGCACCAAAAAGGAGGTCCTCTCAAGCTTGTATACCCCAAGCACTATAGCAAATACCTTCTTGCTAGGGAGAAGAACACCAAGATCAATCCAAAAACCCTCTAAAATGATACTGCTGGCCGAGAGATTTTTGAGGAGAGAAGGAGTTGCTTTTTGTGTGAAATGATGTATATAAAATAGTCACTTGCATACTCTTTCTAATGTGTGTTTTCAAGACAAAATCAAATGATCCCATTGGATCATTGGGAGCCCGAAAATCAGCCTTCTAGAAGGGGTTTTCCCACCCAAAGTTTAAAAAAAACACACATTAAAAGGTCATGTATATTATTTAAATTAAACCCCTTTTAATTTAAATGACTCTTTTATTTTATTATTTAATGTTCCTTAAACCTATTTAAATAACAATACAAATAATAAAATCCATCAACAAAATATCCTTATAATTTGTTCCACTACAAATGCAATACTTAGAAAACCTATTTTCTAAATTTGGTGTGATTATTTAATTGCATGATCATATCATCAATTAAATAATTGTTTGTGTTTGCAAAGCTTGTTATTGGGTATAACCTGACTTGGATCATAACGTACTAACCGCATCAATATTCTACGTGTCTTGGGCATATAGAATCCAACAATCTGGTCTGCTAGCTGTGATGTACATAAGGACCCAATCATTTCCCTGTAGAGATACTCATCAACACACTCCCCCTCAAGATCAGGTCCAAGGGAATGATTTTGGACTATGGGTGTCTTAGCAACCTTACAATCAGTCATGTTGAACCTTTTAAGTATGTCCTGTACATACTTTGACTAACTTATGAAGATGCTATTGTCAACTTGCTTCACTTGAATTCCTAGAAAGAAACTGAGTTCCCCCATGGCACTCATTTCAAACCTGTCCTTCATCAGCTTCTCAAAGTCTTTACAGAGCTTTGGATTAGTTGACCCAAAGATAATGTCATCTACATATACTTGAACTAGCATTATGTCATTTCCTGTTCCTTTGATGTAGAGAGTTCCATATATAGTATCCCTTTTATAGCCATGCTGACAGAGATAGAGTCTCATACTACTTCCTTGGTGCTTGGTGTAGCCCATAAAGAGCTTTATCAAGCCTGCAGACATAATCAGGATGATCAGGATCTACAAACCCAGGTGGTTGTTTGACATATACCTCTTCATCAATCACCCCATAAAGAAAAGCACACTTGACACAAGTTGGTAGACCTTGAAGTTCTTGGATGCAGCAAAAGCTAGGAATATCCTAACAGCTTCAAGTCTTGCTACAGGAGCAAAACATCTATGTAGTCAATTCCTTCTTCTTGAGTATACCCTTGAACAACTAGTCTTGCCTTGTTCTTGATGACAAGTCCTCTATCATCCTTCTTATTTGTAAAAACCCATTTGGTTCCTATGGTAGTCTTCCCTTAAGGAAGAGGACATAGGTTCCAAACCTTTTGCCTTTTGAATTGAAGCAGCTCCTCTTGCATAGCTTCAACCCAACTTCCATCCTTTAGAGCCTCATCAATTTTCTTTGGCTCTATCTGGGACAAGAAACAAGAGTGAAGACAAACATTTGCTTCATGGGTTTTTCCTCTTGTTCTCACCCCTGAATCAACATCTCCAATGATGTTTGTGGTAGGATGAGACTTGTGGATCCTTACCTGAGGGATCACAGCATGTTGCTTAGACAGATCTAAATTTGAGAAATTCTGATCTGGCAAAGAAGATTAATCCTCCACATCAGCACACTTATCAAGATTGACTTGATCCAATGAGTGTGTGACATCATTGATGTTGTCTTCAATGGAGTGGTTATCAGCATCAAGAAATTCCTGATCACTTTCACCACCACCATTTTCTCCAACATTTGAAGCTCCTTCCTCTAAGTTTTGTGCCTCTAAGCTAGAATTTGAAGGCACCCACCCCAGAAGTATCACCAGGATTTGTCATTGATGTGCTGGTAGAAGCTTTATTTGTAGGATTGGTTACCACTGGAGCTGAGGATGTGTAGCTTGAAGGTCTTCTTAGCTCAAATCTTGGGTCATTGTAGTTAGTATATCTGTGGATCCTGAAACATTCTCACAAGATTTGTTAAAACAGTTGGTAACTAAATCAAGATCAAATAGCCAATGCAAACCAGAACCTTTCACACTGGGAGTGTGCTCATTGAAAGTCACATTGGCTGACTCCTCAACTACTCTAGTTCTGAGATTGTATACTCTATAAGCTTTATCTTGAGAAGAGTATCCAATAAAGTGTCCATCATCTGATTTCTCAGCAAACTTGGCAATTTGATCTTTGGTATTCAAGATGGTGCAAGGACATCCAAATGACCTGAGAAAACCAAGGAAAAGTTTTCTCTTGTGCCAAAGTTCATAAGGAGTCTTACCATGTGTAATAACCACTAAAACTCTATTTTGCACATAGCAAGCAGTGTTCACTGCCTCTGCCCATAAGGTGATAGGCAGTTTAGAGTCAGACAACATAGTTCTTGCAGCTTCAATCAGTGTCCTGTTTCTCCTATCAGCAACACCATTTTGATGAGGAGTCCTGGGAGCATTATATTGTCTTGTAATACCTTTTTCATCACAAAATGTATCAAGGATTTGATTCTTGAATTCAGTTCCTTGATCACATCTTATGGTTTTGACCTTGTGATCACATTGATTCTCAATCTTTAAGATGAAATTCTTCAGAATCTCAGGGGTCTCATCTTAGTTCTAAGAAAGAAGACCCAAGTGAACCTTGTAAAGTCATCTCTGATCACCAAACAGTAAGAGGTCCTTCCTAGACTCATTACACTGGTGGGGCCAAAGAGATCCATATGTGATAAGTGTAGGGGATTAATGATTGAATTTCTTTCCTTTGGCTTGTGAGATACCTTGTGTTGCTTCCCCTTCAGGCATGCAACACCGTGGTCATCACTTGTAAACTCTTTCTTTGGTATTCCAGTTACCAAATCATTCTTAATTAATTTATTCATGTTTTTAATGTTTACATGGCACATTCTTTTATGCCAGAGGAAAAATTCATCATTATTTGCTTTAGACAGAAAGCATGAAACTTCTCCTAAGGGAGATGTTTCTTGCAAGTCCATCTTGTACATGTTCCCTTTCCTGGGGGCTCTGAGCAGGATGTGCTCATGAGGAATGACCACCCCGGGCCTGAAAACAACGCACTCATGCTCAGTGAAGAGCATGTTATGACTCTAATCACAAAATTGGAATACACTCAGAAGATTGTACCCCAAGCTCCTTGACAAAGTTTACCTTCTCAATGCTGAGCTTACCATTTGTGACCTTGCCCTTTCCTTTAATATAACCTCCTACATCTCCTCCAAAAGCAACTTGTCCTCCATCAATTCTTTCAAACTTTTGGAGTAGTAACCTATTTCCTGTCATGTGCCTGGAACAGCCACTGTCAATGATCCATATATTTCTGTTTGTCTTGAGCTGTTCCTGCACAAAAGAGATGGTTAGTTACATTTGGAAACCCAAGCCTCATTGGTCTTGGGCTCATCAAAAGAAGTTGAAGACAATGCAACAGTAATTGATCCTATAGTCATGCTAGAAGGATCATTTGCTGATGTTGATGAAAAACTTTCAGCCACTTGGTCTTTCTTTGACTTCCACACCACCTTTGGAAGCTTAGACTTGACCTTTAATACTTCGGAAGTTTTGATGACTTCGGAAGTTTTGATGACTGGACCTTCGGAAGATCTTGCTTTCATTGCAGCAGGCTTCAGTGCTTCAAAAGTATTCCTTTCTTTCGAGACCAAATATTCTTCCGAAGGCAAGTTTCCACTTGTCTTCTTCTTCATTTTGGAGCTTCCGAAGGAAACAGATTTTCCTTTCGAAGCTTGCTTCTTCTTTTCCAAACTCTTAGAAGTTTCTTTCTTGGTCATGTGGAGATTACTCTTTGGATTGTAAACACAATCCTTAACAAGATGAGAAGTATTCCCACACATAACACAGTTTATTTTCTTCCTTCTAGGAGTTTTCCTTTGTGAACAAGGCTGAACTTGATCACTTTCCTTCTCCATCTTCATCTTTGCAGATGTTGTGGCAGTTCTTATGGGGATGGAACTACCTTTGGAGCTAGATGGTTCAGGTTGTACAGCAGTTGTGCACAACTGATCAGCCTTGTTCTTGATGATGGGATGATTTGGACATGAACTAGAACTCTTGTTTATGGAGTTCAAGTTGGTGTCTTCAACCTTCACCACTTCAAATTCTGCAGAGATGTAGACTTGTTTCTGTGCAGATTTAAGGTGGCCTTGATCTCTTGAGCCTTTTTGGACTTTTTTTTGGCCTTCCTGATCAAGTTCTTTCTTCTTGACTTGGTCATTTCAACAGTTTTGCTCTCCTCAGAGGGATCGTGACCCTTCTTAGAATGCTCTTCTTTACTCTTCTCAGAGCCATTCTCCACCATCTCCTCTTCATCCTCTTCAGTCATAGGATCTATGAGGGGAAGCTCATCTTCATAAGTTCCACACCTAGGAGATCTTACAGACAAGAGTGTGTGTGGTGGAGCTATCTCACAAGTTCCTAGTCCCTGCTTATTTTGATAACAAACTTTTGCATGCAAGGATGAGGATATTATGTTCTTGAAAGTCTCTTCTTCAAGAGAACATTTTTCTACCTTGGCTTTGCTGATCACAAGCTCAGCCTGGCATTCAGTTAACTTAGTAATGAGGTCTTTGATCTGAGTTCTGTAGTTTGTATTCTCATGTTTAAGAGTTGAAATGGTTTTCTCTAAGTCCTCTATCTTTAGTTTATAATCATTGTTAGCTCTTTTAAAATCAGATTTTAAGATATTTAAGGACTCAAGATCAGATCTCATTTCTAGGTTATAGGACCTGTATCTATTGACTTTAGCAATGAATTAAGGAGTACAAAGATGTCCCAATACCTTGGCTTCATCATGGTCTGTCATGAGTGCTTGGTTTGGAGATGCATCTTCTACCTGAAAGCTCCAGTCAAAGCCTCCTTCTTCAACAGCAACTGTAACTTGCTGCTTTGGCTTCTCATTCTAGGGGGCTTTCTCAGTGTAGTTTGGTCTGGTTTGTGCTTGGCCACCATTTGTCCTTGGTGCCTTACACTCCCATGCTAAGTGTCCCATCTAAATACAACTATAACACTTTACTTTGCTTTTGTCCAGCCCAAACTTTCCACTGGCTACATTGTTTGGAAACTTTCTCTGTCCTTTTGTAGAATTTCTTGGCTCTATGAGTGAGAAAAGCCATCTGCTGGACTATCTTCATGTACTCTAGATCATCTAGATGGATACAGTCCAAATCTTCAAGGGTAAAGAGAAAGTTGCCTGAGGTTTCATCAGCGGAGACAAAGGCATGAGAAGAACTTGTCTCTTGGAAAGGACTTCCTTGAGTGTAGCTTTCCCTTGGAGTCTCTGGGAAGGTGATGAAAGGGCCCTTTTGTGAGTTGTCAGGGTAGCATATAAGATGATATTGTGGCTCAATGCTTTCCATTTCAACCACATGGAGGGCTGAACTCAGTTGATTGTTAGAGTTACCAGATGAGTTTTGCATGTTCATCTCCATCTGGTAGCCACTAAGAATACCATACAACTATGTAAGAGTAAGAGTCTTAAGGTTCTCAGTCCTCTTGATAACAACACAGTAATGTGTCTATTGTCTAGGAAGAAAGGACATAAACTTCCTTACAATGTCCTTGTTCTCAAGAGTTACTCCAACATCCATTAGAGTATCCACAATCTCAACATACCTGAAGTATTGTTGAGTCATGGTTTCACCTACCTTAAAGGTGAAGTTTTCAAACTGCTGCTTCAGGAGATCCTTCTTGTTCTCCTTTGCTTCAGTAGACCCCTCATACATCAGCTTCAGTGCTTCCCATAGTTGCTTGGCAGTTTTGCACTTCTTGAAGCCTCTGTAGATGGAGTTTGGAAGAGTAGTTTAAAGGGCTGTCATGGCTTTCTGATCAATCTCTATTCTTTTCTTGTCTTCTTCAGAGTAATCAGCCATAGCCTTAGGAATCATACCACCACCGGTTGCAGAAGTGGTGCTTGGTATGTAAGGTCCTTCAACAACAGAGTCCCACATCCTGAGTCTTGAGACTTGATGAAGCCTTCCATTCTTTAACACCAAGTATCAAAGTCTTCAGGAGTGATCAGTGGAGACTTTATCATAGTTCCAGTTTCCATATCAGCTTTGGTAATAGCTGCCATTTGAGTTGTTAAGTATTTTGTGTATGTGAGGGATCTTAAGATGGTGAGATCTTATATCAAGAGCCTGAAATGCTCCGATACCAAATGCAGGACCGGTGAAGGGTATGCACTTACAACACAACAACACAAGGATGAGAGTTGCTTCGAACACTTAACAGATCAAATAGGGAACTAGTTAACTTTTAGTGAAAGATGTTAAGAACACAAGTAAATATAAGGCAGAACAAGATGGCAAACAACACAAGTAATTGGTTTTCAAGAATGTTGTATATTGCTTCTCAAATTCTATTACAAATGTTACAAAGCAAACGATGTAAAGTTACAAGTACTTGAGATACTTTATACTCTACAGCCGGCCATACTTTGAAAGCCAGCTGGATACATATGACTAGACACAAACAAAATCAAATGTAGAGTCAAAAGGCAGATTTGCCTTTTGACTAGTGACTATGACATGCCATAGCTCACATCCTAATATATTACAAAAAGGATAAAAGTACATAAAGTAAAAAGCACAGACTCAAGACCTCAATATGCAGTTACTAAAAGCATGAACCTTTTCACCAACTCATGTAAGTTGGTGACTTTACAGAGTTGCAGCAGAATGGTGGTCCAGCTTTATGGTAAAGTACATCAGATAAAAGCATGTCTCTAAAAGTCTTCGGAAGAAATATGTCTTCACTCTTTGGCTTCAGAAGACGTTGTCTTCGAAGCTTTGGAAGACTTCATTTTTGGCTTCGAAAGATATTGGTCTTTGCTTCGGAAGATTTTATACTTAAAATATTTCTAGTGCATGGTGTAAAACTTCCAAAGCATTTCTACTTCTGTTCTTCAGTGCATGCATGCAGAGAGACTTTGGATGTTTTGGCTGCATCAGACTTATAGGAATCATTACAGTTAATTTTTTTTGTCCATTGTCAAATCTTCCGAAGTACTTCCTAGTAATTCAGTGCATGCTGAGAGATCTTTCGTTAGCATCAGCCTATAAGATAAACTCTTGATCTTACAAACCCCTCTAAGGCAGATGCTACCAAAACATGAAGATTACTATGAATGTTGATCGTTCACATGTTTACAACCATCATCAGAATCAGAGCCATTCCTATATTCATCAGCTGGTTTGGATTCTTTAGGCTTTCATAGTATCTCCTCATGTCCAAGAGATCATTCTAAGGAGGTCAAGTATGTTCTTCTAGAAGAATACTTGTTGACCTTCTTGATCTCTTATGGCATACCATTTGTCTGGGTTTGGAGAGTACACCCAAGACAGGATGGTTCTCTCAACAGCTAGAGGCTCTACTTGTAAGGGAGTTGGTTGAGCAGCCTCTTTTGGTTCACCCTTAACATATTCTGACTCATCCTGAGGTGCAGAGGTGGATGCCTTAGACTTCTTCTTCTTCTTTGAATTTAAGTCTCTTCTAATGGTCATCCTTTTTCTTTTTCACTTCAACTAAAAAGGTGTGTCTTGATCACCTTGTCCTTCTTTTTCCTTCTCAGTTTGTTCCTTCCCCTTCACATGTTTAGAAGAAGGTTCATGACCTTGCTGTGTGTCAAAAGATGAAGCTGGTTGTAGATCAGCAGTAAGTCTTGTTCTGTTTTCTGATTTGGTTCAACCTTGACCTTAGCTTTAGGTGCAGCTTGACTTAGTGAATAATGCATGTCTTGAAGTTCAGCCCTCTTGATCTTCTGCTTGATGACCCTGGTGTGCTCATTCATTATGGATAGAGACATGGGACCAAGTCTCCTTTCCAGATCCATACAACTTGAAGAAGCTTAACATCTTTTGGCTATCTTCAGACTTCTTCTTGTTTGCTTTGATGGTGGCCCTTGATTTTTGAGCTTCCTCCCTCATCTTTCTCTTAGCAATTTTTCTTTCTTCAATGGCTTCTTGTTCTAGTTTGCTAAATCAACATTTCATATTCAATGAGCTTGGATCTTAGGATTCATCCCGTTCTTGACCTAGAAATCAAAATTAAGATGGGTGTATGTGTATGAATCAAAGAACAAAGAGATGGATAATAATAATGTTATGATTGATGTTGATGAACAAATTACATTGAGAATCATCGATGAAATATGGAGATCAAACCCACCCAAAGGAGAAATTCTCCTTGGGTGGGTGATTCACACCATGAGAAACACACACACACAAGAGCCACACTTGCAAAAATGCACTAGTGGGTCTATTTATATTATTATTACAACATGACCTAATTTTGACTTTTCTATTTGTCTTGATTTTGAATTTGACATGTTGAATTGTCTTGTATTGATGTTTTTGTTGTGATCACTTGGTCTCTGAACTTGTACAATGAGAGCTTCAGTCGGCTATGATTATCATTTGGTAAGCTTCAGTTTATTATATTGTTAAACCCCAATAATACTCCCCCTAAACTGATGGTTGCCAAACCTTGATCTTGAAGATCTTCTCTGTCACATGTCTTCTTGATCAACTGATGTTCTCACACAATGTATTGATGTTCTCCCCCTCAGATTAAACTTCTCCTAATATATTTCTGACAAAGGTTAGAATCTCTTAAGAATACTTCTTGGTATTGGATATAGGTCATATCACTTTTGGATTTTAGGTCATATCACAACTCAAAGGATTAGCATGTATTAGATGTATGGTGAGGCTTTGAACTTCAATAAACTGCATAAGGAACATGAATCAATGTTGAACACACTTCCACTCTTTTGAAATATATTGATAAATGGCATTCTTCAGATAATGAGTACTCCCCTTGAATAAAGTCTGTCTAACTGTCCGCTCAGTAGTCAGATACGGGTGCAAAACATCGTCACAAAATGCGAGCCCAAGTACTTCCGAATGAGCATCTGATAGTTCTACAAGTACCTAGATAATGAGTACTCCCCTTGATGCATCAGCATTTGTTCTAATGCATAAGCATTTATCATCAGCATTTGTTTTGATGCATCAGCATTTGTTATCCGCATTTGTTCATACGCATTTGTTTTAATGCATCAGCATTTGTCATTAGGACTTAACCACATTAACATGCAGATCACATACTGATAACCAAGCTGAAAAAGTCCTGAAATTTAGCTCTATGCTCTATGAGGGCCATAGGATTCCGATCTTGTTTCTGGATTGAGTGGCTGCAAACAGTCAAATCTGAACTTAACCTTGTCGTTCTTCTTTCTTTCCTCGCGAGCAGGAACTCAGTGTAAGGTTTTTTATGATTTTTCTTAAAATCTGATAATTTATGCACAACTGTACAAAGCAGACAAAATAGTCAAACCCAAAGCAAGTTACGTGGAGTTCATAATTCATTGCATAAAAGGAGGAGAAGTAGTGGCTACAGTGTACCTCTTCGTATAAGGTTGGCTGATTAGGGCAACAAGAATGACGAATTTCAATCATATTCAAAGCTGAAATGTTTAGATCATCAAACATCACTTAGCTAATTGAACTTTTAATGAATCATCTTTAATCAGTGATCATTAATTTAATCATTATAACTAATTTTGCTGCTTGATTTGATGTAAAAGCGCTGATGAGGTGAATAATGGTGATGAAAACTTTAATTTCTTTATTTTTGACATCAATCTGGTTCAACTGCATCGACTATTGAATAGATGATCAGTAAGCTGATTAATCCTCTTCAACTCGTACCAAATTTGAATAGATTTTGCTGATTTTTCTTCTTGATTGTGAGATGAACTAATGGGTTTCAGATGAACAGGGACTTTGTTTTTCATTTTTCTTCTTTTCTTCATTGTTTTTGACATCATTAAAGATGTCATCAGATATGAAACTAGATGAATCCAGCAACCAACAGCTCTGATACCATTTTGCTAAATCAATATTTCAGATTCAATGAACTTAGATCTTAGGATTCATCATGTTCTTGACGTAGAAATCAAATTAAGATGGTTGTATGTGTGTGAATCAAAGAACAAAGAGATGGATAATAATAATGTTATGATTTCATTGATGTTGATGAAAAAATTACAATGAGAATCATAGATGAAAGATGGATATCAAACCCACCCAAAGGAGAACTTCTCCTTGGGTGGTGATTCACACCATGAAAAACACACACAAAAGAGCCACACTTGCAAAAATGCACTAGTGGGTTATATTATTATTACAACATGACCTAATTTTGACATTTCTATTTGTCTTGATTTTGAATTTGTAATGTTGAATTTTCTTGTATTGTTGTTTTTGTCGTGATCAACTTGGTCTCTAAACTTGTACAATGAATTCTTCAGTCGGCTGTGATTATCATTTGGTAAGCTTCAGTTTATTCTATTGTTGAACCCCAACATAGTTGCTTAAGATACTCAAACTCTATGTACTCATAAGATAGAGGGATTAAAGCTTCTTCCTTGTAGAAACCTTTAGAACTCAAGTAGTTGATCATGTTCTGTCTATCCTTTTTCTTATCTACTTGAGCTTCTCTTCTACAATTGGTTCTACCTTAGGCATCTCTTGAATTGGGGAGAGGATAGAGGCTTGATATAATTTCCTTTTCTTTCTTTCTTCTTTGAATTTGAGGAGCAAAGCAACATCCTCAACCTCCTTCCTCTCTCTAGACACCTTTGTGTCTACTAGTTCTTCAGTTCATCCAAGGGAAGAGAGATTAGGTCATCCACATTGTAGCTCCTAGTTCCTAGGTAGTTTAATGTGGCTACCCTTAACTCATCTTCCTGAGTGTTTGGCCTATGGGTAGCCCTAATTGTGGCATGCATGAAACTAGGAGCATCTCTTGGTTTTTCTTCCCTCGTCTTCTTCTTCCTCTCCCTTTTCTTCTCCTCAATCTCCTCTAAAGTTAGAACTTTCTTTCATTTGTCAATCACTGGCCTATGTGACTTAAGGAGGAGAGAGCTTTGGCCTTCTTGAACTTGTTCTTCACTTGAAATCACGTCAGGGAGAGGCTTTGAGACACCTTCACCAACTGGTGTCTCACTTAGAGTAGTTGGTGCTGAAGGACTAGTAGTCTCAAGGTTCACAAGGTCCATAACTAGGCCTTTAACTGAGGTTTTCTCTTTTAAGCTAATCTTAGGGTCCAACTCAGTATCTAGTTTCCAATTGTTTTTACTGCTAGCCTTTGTATGTACATGGTTCTTCTTCTCTTGAACTCCTCAGACACCCTCCTTTGAATCCTCTCTACCAACCTATTAGCATGTCTGTTTTGACTTGGGTTGACAAATGGCAGGCTATATGTTGAAGACTTCTTGTTGACCCCGAAATCTATAAAGCACTAATGCCTTTCTATCACTATCATACCCCCATCCTATGATTGGATTATCAGCAAAATTTGGATAGAGGTGGCATGGCCCTTGGTATAAAACCCTCCTCAAATATGCTTTGAAGAAAGTCATCCACATTCATGTGGGCCAGAGTAGGTTGTTGAGTCTAGACAATTGCAAGTGAGGGTTATGAATCCTCAATGTCCATACTCTGGATAGTGCTGGAATGTTTGTGATTGTAGTGACTTTTTCCCCATTTTGGTAGCATCACTTACTTGCATAAGTGAGTTAGAGGTTAGGTCCACCACATCCACAGGTTCTTATGGTCATGGTTCAACATGCCTAGTAGGCCTCTCAACTAGCTTACCCTTGAGATCGGTGATCTCAAGTTGCTGATTAAGCACCTGCCTTTGTAAGGTAGCCACCGCTAATTCTAGGTGACTTACCTTTGGAAAAAGATATGTGTAGGTATTCGTCAGTCGTTGCACCTCTTATTTCATGCTCCCCCATCTTCATCAAAAGAATCATGGGGGGATGAGAGTATATAAACAAAGTCATCCCTCTCACCATTATATATTTATTCTTGGTCTATGGATTTCCCCTACTCTATGATAGCTTCATAAGAAGTGTTAAGAGGCTGGGTTTTTGTGGTTAAGGTCTTAGTGATGTAATCACTTGCAGAAGTGAGAGCCTCTTCCACATGGACCTCTTGAACATGTTCAAAGAGGTCCGCCTCAATAGTGGGTGGATGATGTGGGCTAGACATAACATTGTCATGAGCACTCATCTCTCCTTGAGTAGGGGAGGAGTAGAGAGATTCATGGTACTCACTGAATCTCATGTCTTTATCATCAAATTCAAGGTTAGGAATTGGTTCGTTTAAATCTAAAGACTATGGATGGTAGCTTTCCCCTAAATGTTGATCATCTGAGTGTTGAGACTCAAGATGAAGTTAAGACTGGGTTATGAGCTCATCAGGCTGAGCATGAAGAACATCAGAACTAATCATAAAATATTACATGTTCCTCTCAACTGTGAACGTAGTTCACAGTTGATAATGTGCTTTTGCGAACAGGTAAGCATATTTAAATCTCTAGACATCAAAGTTAATATTTAAATCTCTGGAAATCAAATGCTTTTGCGAACAGGTTAGCATATTGTTTATTTGAGTTAACTTTGACCAGTTTAATCAATCCTTTTTTTAAAATTATCAATGATCAAATAATACCTTATGTTGATGTGCTTTGTCTCTGAGTTTTGCACTAGATTCTCTATGATTGAGATAGCACTATTGTTATCGAGGTGGATAGTAGTATTTTTCAAGTTGAATCCATAATCTAGTATCTGATTCTGAATCCAAAGAACTTGAGCACAGCAGCTTGCAACAGCAATGTATTAAGGTTCAGCAGTTGATGCAGACACATAGGATTGCTTCTTGCATTGCCATGAGACTATCCTTCCACCAAGGAATTGACATCCCCTAGATGTAGCCTTGCTAGTCATATTGCAGCCACCATAGTCATTATCTGTATATGCATACACATTTGAAGTTAAAATTCTTTTGTTACCCAAGTCCTTGTTTGGGAGCTCCTTTAGAGTATCTAAGAATCCTCTTGACAACGACTAGGTGTGTGAAGTCGCTGGATCGGTAGACATCCGAGCGTGTTCTTGACAGAAGGATAAACAACCAAGAGACAAACAATAGAACGAACTATAATAAAATGGTTTCATTGATAAAACCTAATGATTACAAGCTCGTTACAACATAAGAATCACGACTCTTGGCAAGAGGAGATCGACCATGATCTCCCCTCTCATCCGGCGGCACCTAGGCCCCCGGGCACACTCTCAAAAACCCCTACCCTCTCTACACAATAAAACTGGTATTTATAGGCCTCAGCCCATATCAGATGCGACTGGACCCATTCGTACGATTGGGCCATGCATATGGTTCAATCATACGACTGGACCATGCGTATGGTTCAATCGTACGACTGGACCATACTTATGGTTCAGTCTTACGAATGGCCCAATCGTATCTCTCAGTCGCACGACTGGTCCATTAGCATGGCTCAATCGTACGACTGAGTCTCATTCTCATATGCTCCTGCGAATGACCCAGTTTCATGTGTTTACAACTGCAGGACCGTTTAAGGGCTTGAACACAATTTACAACACAACAACACAATGAGGAGAGCAACTAAATTTTAATCAAACAGTGAACTGGATTAACCAAGGTGATACAAAGAACACAAGTAAAGTAAAGAGACAGAACAAGAGAGTTGGGTTTCAAGGAGGCAGTATATTGCTTTCTCAAGTTCTTTTACAAGTGTTACAAAGCATAAAGAAAGATACAAGAACTTGGAATACTTATACTACAACCTACAGCCGGCTATACTTTGAAAGCCAGCTGGATACAATTGACTAGACACTAACAAAATCAATTGTAGGATCAAAAGGCATATCTGCCTTTTGACCTTGTGACTATGACATGCCATAGCTCACATCCTTATACATTACAAAAAGGATAAAGTACATAAAGTAGAAAGTTTCAGACTCAAGACCTCAATGTACAGTTACCAAAAGCATGGACCTTTTCACCAACTCATGTAAGTTGGTGACTTTACAGAGATGCAGCGGAAAAGGTGCTTTATGGAACAGTACATCAGATAAAGCATGTATACTAAAAATCTTCGGAAGAAATCTGTCTTCATAGGTTGAAGCTTCGGAAGACTTTGTCTCTGAGGCTTCGGAAGACTTCATGTTTGGCTTCGGAAGATATTGGTCTTGGCTTCAGAAGATTTTACACTTAGAGTGTTTTCTAATGCATTGTGTAAAACTTCCGAAGCATTCTTCACTTCAGTACTTAGTGCATGGTGCAGAGACACTTTGGATGTTTTGGGTTGCATCAGGCTTAAGGAATCCTTACAAACTCCCCCTAGGCTGATGCTACCAAAACACTTAGAAGATCTTCAGATGTTGGTAGTCTTCAGTACAATCATGACCATTCCTTTCTTCATTAGATGGTCAGGATCATCAAGACTTTCATAGTATCTTCTCATTTCAAAGAGATCATGCAGAGGTAAGTTGATTATGTCTTGCCAGGAGTAGACATTCTCAACACCTTGATCTCTGATAACATGCCATCTTTCTGGATTGGTAGAGTAAGTCCAGGACAAGATGGGTGTCTCAGTTGTTAGAGGAGCCACTTGCATAGGAGTTGATTGGGCTGCCTCATCATGCACTTCCTCAGGTTGATCTGATTCAGCCTGAGGTATAGAGGTAGATGACTTAGGCTTCTTCTTCTTAGTCTTTGGTTTAGAAGCCATTCTCTTCTTCCTCTTAGATGACTTTAACTGAGAAGACTGGTCTGCAGCACCTTGTTGATCATCATTGTCTTTCTCAGTTGGGTGTTCCTCCCTTACATGTTCAGAAGGAGAGGGAGTTTGACCCTGCCTTGGATCAGAAGATGAAGCTTGCTGAGGCTCAGCTGGAGGTTCTGGTTGAGGTGTCTCAGGTTGTTCAAACTTGACCTCCACTTCAGGTGGGACTTGACTTGGAAGAGAGTGCAAGTCAATCAGTTCACCACTCTTAATCTTCTGCTTGATCACCCTTATATGCTCATCCATTGTGGATAGAGACATGGGGCCAAGTCTCCTTCCGGAGAATCCATATAGCTTCAAGAAACTCATCATTCTTTGTCTGTCAGCAGACTTCTTTACACTCTTTTGAATGATGGCTCTTGACTTTGCAGCTTCTTCCCTTAGCTTCCTTTTGGTTGTCTTTCTTTCTTTGACTAACTCAAGCTCAAGTTGCTTTAGGTACTCAAACTCAATGAAGTCATAGGACAGGGGAAGAAATGCATCTGCTTGATAGAAGCCTGTGGCACTCAGGTAGTTGATCATCTTGATCCTATCTTCTTCTTTATCTACCTGAGGTTCTTGTGGAGCCACATCTTCCTGTGCAGGACTTTCTTGAACTGGAGAGAGAGTGGGAGCATGCTTGTAGAGTCTTTTCTGTCTCTTCTCCTCTTTGAATTGGAGAAGTAGCCTTGCATCCTCTTTCTCCTTCATCTCTCTTGACACTTCTATGTCAGCCAGTTCATTTAACTCTTCTAAGGGGAGGGAGATTATTTCATCAATATCATAGTTCCTGGTCTGTAAATAGGTAATCCTAACTGCCCTTAACTCATCATCTTGAGTATTTGGTCTGGGGGCAGCCCCGATTGCAGCTTGCATAAAGCTAGATGACCCAGAAGAACTTTCTCCCCTTAGCTTCCTTTTCCTCTCTCTCTTCCTCCTCAATTTCCTCAGGAGTCATTATCCTTTTCCCTTTGTCACCAACAGACCTTTGTGACTCAGGGTGGATTGAGGCTTGGCCTTCATTGCTTGGTGTAGCTTCCATGCTCTGGCCAGAGAGAAGCTGAGAAACACCTTCACCAACAGGTGTCTCAAAAGGAGTTTGGACCTCTGCAGCAGTTGTTGATGATAAGACAGGGGTCTCAGGTTCTGCCACTGGGCATTCAGTCAAGGTTTCCCCTATGAAACTAATCTTAGGGTCCACCTCAACATCCAGTTGACCGATGACATTGCCTGATTGCCTAAGTCTCCTTCTTAGAGAGAACTCTGCAAGGATCCTATCTTGGATTCTTTGAGCCAACTTGTCAGCTTGTCTTGAATTGCTTGGATTGACAAGTGGCATGTTGACTAAATCCAATCTTTCATAGAAGTTCAGGCTTTGGAAATCAAACACTTCTTGTTGACCTTGAACTCTGTGAAGGATAAGGGCTCTTCTGTCAGCATCATACCTCCACCTTATGATGTAGTTGCCAGTTCCTTGTGGTGGAGATGAGACAGCCCTTGGTATACCTTCCTCAAAGAGACTCCTGATGATTGAGTCTATAGAGTCCACATTAATGTGAACTTGAGGAAGTTGCTGAGAATGCACAACAGCAAGTGAGGATGGTGAGTCCTCTATGTCCATTCTCTGTGAAGAACTCCCAGGTTCTGTGGTTGTAATAACTTTCTCCCCCTTTTTGGTAGCATCACCCACTTGCATAGGTGAGCTGGAGGATAAGTCAATCACTTCCACAGGTTCTTGTGTTCCTGGTTGAGCTCTCCTTAAAGGTCTCCCAGCTAGTTTTTCCTTTAGATATGAAATCTGAAGTTGCTGATCATTGACCCTGTTATGTAAGGTAGTCACCTGAGATTCCAAGTGACTAACCTTAGAGACTAAATAGGAGCATGTTTTTGACAATTTCTGCACCTTTAGTCTCAAATTCCCCTCATCTTCATCAGAAGAGTCATTGGGGGATGAGATGATTCGACCAAAGTCCTCTCTCTCACCACCAGCTTGAGGTTCTTGGCTGCTGGTTTTCCTCTGCTCACTGGGAACCTCAGTTGAGATGCCAGTGGGCTGAGTTGCCATGGTTGAGGTCTTAATGATGTAATCACTTTCAAAAGTGAGAGCCTCTTCCATATGGACATCCTGAACATGTTCAGAAGTGTCCACCTCAGTAATAGGTGACTGATGTGGGATAGACTGAGGAGAGTCAGAGGTACTCATCTCTCTTTGAGTAGGGGAGGAGAAGAGAGACTCATGGTACTCATTGAATCCTAAGTCTTCATCAGTATAGAAGGATAGGTTGGGAATTGGTTGGTTGAGATCTAGAGGCTGGGGATGGTAACTGTCCCCTGAAGGTTGTTCACTTGAGTGTTGAGACTCAGAGTGAAGGCTTAAGGTTGTTGGGCTTGTGAGCTCATCAGGGTGAGCATGAGGAACCTCAGCCCTGATAGGTGAAGAAATGGGAGTGGTTTGCTCCTCAGGAGAAGTGGAAGCTCTAGTGTCCACTTCCTCCTGTAAGGTTGAGTATATGGGGGCCTGCACAGACTCAATAGCCTGAGCAGGGGTTCGTTTGGATTTTCTTTGGTAGGTGAGGGTGATTTGTGGTCTTTTTAGTGGTAAGGAAAAAAGAGGTGTGGGTTCAACACTAGCTTGTGTTGCTAGGTTGTCACCTTGAGCAATGAGCTCTAACATTTTGGGGACTAGGGCTGTTTCTACCCCTGAGAAGCCTACAGTTGGCTTCTCCATTATTTTAAAGATGTCGGGCTTCATCTGTCCCAATTTAAGAATATTACTTGTTTCCCTCAACTGTGAGCCCAGTTCACAGTTGAGAATGTGTTGAACATATCTAGGAAACATGTAATACTCTAAGGAGTCCAAGTTTGCAAGTAAATTAGTATAAAAAATTGAGAATACCTGAACTTGACCCCCTGAACCATTCCATGAACTATAAAAGAGAGATCCTCAGGAATCTGGTCCCATCCACCATGCTTGTTTGATAAGCTGTGGATAACCACATGGAGCAGGTATTTCCACTGGGATGAGACCTTCCCTTTCCTGAAGGTCTTTACAGAGAAATCTCCCTCATAGCCCATCTGCTCAAAGGAATGATTAACAGCTTCTTTTGGGAAGGACAACTCACCTTTTCATCATCCAGCTGCAAATGTTGGTTAATGATGGCCGGAGTGATGAAGATTGTCCTCCCTTGCACTGTGGCAGACAGTGCCTTCTCCCCATCCATAATGACCTCTTGGCAGGTCTTCCAAAATTCAAGCAAGTGATCCTCATAGAGAGTAGGATCAATGGTCAGGGAGGTGAAATAGTTGGATAGAAAGAATTGGCAAATCTCTGAGAAACTTGCATCTTTCTCAGAGCTTAACAGAGCAACTTGATTATGTTGCCTGTGAAGTTGCATGGAGAAATCTGGGTTGTTTCTGCGGTTAAGGTTGGCCATTTCAGAAGCTTAAGGGTGAAGAAAGGTAGAAAGCAAAGGCGGTTTAGAGAATTAGGTTAGAGGAATAGTAGAATTGAGGAAGATAGTGAGAAAGAGGGGGAACCGTTGGGTATTTATGTGAAAAGGGATTTGAACCAAAGTTAATGAAAGAGGATAAACTTTGAAATCCGGAAGTCGGTCCCACCTCTGAAAAGGTAGTTTACTTTTGCTCAAAAAGTAGTTTTCTTGGAATTCGAAAAAGCTTCCGAAGGTAATTTGTCTTCGGAAGTTTTAATGAAAAAGCTTCCGAAGCTAAAATGGCTTCGGAAGATTTTCCTGAGAGTCTTGAAAATTTATGCTTCGGAAGAGAAATAAACCCTTGGATGCTTTGTATAAGAATAAACAAAGCTTCCGAGAGTTAATTTTGCTTCGGAAGGAAAAAGTCCTTAAAAATGAATAAGTGTCTAAGATAAGAATTTTAAGCTTCGGAAGATGAGTTTAGACTTCTTCCGAAGGTAAAATCTCTTAGACAGTTATTTATTTTGAAGACATGTTTTTCTTCCGAAGATAGAATTTTATCTTCCGAAGTATCAGAAAATTTTTCAAGATCTAAGGAAAGTCTTCAAAAAGAATTTTACATCCAAAGAAACATGAGCTTATGAAAGTGATGAACTAGACAACTTAGGACACACAAATTTTAAGAAGAAATAATTAGAATTAGTTTTAAGAAAAGTCTACTCAAAGTTAATCATCCCAATAGCTGATATCAGATACTTAAATCTCTGTTCATCAAAAGCTTTTGTAAACAGATCAGCATATTGTTCATCTGTATGAACTTTGACTAGTTTAATTAATCCCTTTTCATAGTTATATCTTATTAAATGATACCTGATGTTGATGTGTTTGGTCCTTGAGTGCTGCACAGGGTTCTCAGTGATAGAGATAGCACTGTTGTTGTCTATGTGGATAGGAGTCTCTTTGAAGTTAAATCCATAGTCCAACATCTGATTTTGAATCCAAAGCACTTGAGCACAGCAGCTTGCAGCTGCAATGTATTCAGCCTCAGCAGTTGATGCAAACACACAGGATTGTTTCTTGCATTGCCATGAGACAACCCTTCCACCAAGGAATTGACACCCCCCAGATGTAGACTTTGTAGTCATGTTGCAACCACCATAATCACTATCTGTATAGGCATAAAGATTGAAATTAGGATTCTTTGGATACCATAGACCAAGTGTTGAAGCACCTTTGAGGTATCTTAAAATCCTTTTCACAGTGATTAAGTGAGACATCTTAGGGTTGGCTTGATATCTTGCACAAATACATGTAGCAAACATGATATCAGACCTGCTAGCTGTAAGATACATAACAGACCCAATCATAGCTCTGTATAAATGTTCATCTACACACTCCCACTCAAGATCAGGTCCAAGGGAGTGGTTTCTGGCTATGGGTGTCTTGGCAATCTTACAATCAGTCATGTTGAACCTCTTGAGTATGTCTTGAACATACTTTGACTGACTTATGAAGATGCCATCTTCAACCTGCTTCACTTGAATTCCCAGAATAAAAATTGAGTTCTCCCATTGAACTCATTTCAAATCTGTCTTTCATCAGCTTCTCAAAGTCTTTGCAGAGCTTTGGATTAGTTGAACCAAAGATGATGTCATCTACATATACTTGAACCAATAATAAGTCATTTCCATGTCCTTTGATGAAGAGAGTTCCATCTATAGTACCTCTCCTGTATCCATGTTTACAAAGATACTCAGACAGTGTCTCATACCACTTCCTGGGTGCCTGATGCAGCCCATAAAGAGCTTTGTCAAGCTTGCAGACATAATCAGGATGATCAGGGTCTACAAAACCAGGTGGCTGTTTGACATAAACCTCTTCATCAATCACTCCATATAAGAAAACACACTTTACATCAAGTTGAAAGACCTTGAAGTTCTTGGATGCAGCAAATGCCAGGAATATCCTAACAGCTTCTAGTCTTGCTACAGGAGCAAAGACATCAGTGTAGTCAATCCCTTCTTCTTGTGTGTATCCTTGAACAACTAGTCTTGCCTTGTTCTTGATGATGATTCCTCTATCATCCTTCTTATTCCTAAAAACCCATTTGGTTCCAATGGTAGTCTTCCCATGAGGAAGAGGACAAAGGTTCCAAACTTTCTGCCTTTTGAATTGAAGCAGCTCTTGTTGCATAGCTTCAACCCAACTTCCATCCTTTAGAGCTTCATCAACTTTCTTTGGCTCTATCTGAGATAAGAAACAAGAGTGAAGACAAACATTTGCTTCATGGGTTTATCCTCTTGTTCTTACCCCTGTGACAACATCTCCAATGATGTTTGTGGTGGGGTGAGACTTGTGGATCCTTAGCTGAGGGATCACAGCAAGTTGCTGAGAAAGATCCAAATTTGAGAAATTTAGATCTGGCTTGGAAGATTCACCCTCCACATTATCACACTTATCAAGATTAACTTGATCCAATGAGTGTGTGACATCATTGATGTTATCATCTATGGTATGGTTATTAGCATCAAGAAATTCCTGATCACTATCACCATCACCATTGTTGTCTTTTACAATTGAGGTATCTTTATCTGGTTGAGAAGCCTCTGAGCTGGAATTTGAAGGCATTCCAGATGTATCAGCTGAATTTGTCATTGTTGTGCTGATAGAGACCTCATTTGCTGAAGTAGTTCCAACTGGAGCTGAAGATGTATGAGTTGAGGGTCTTCCTAGCTCAAATCTTGGATCAGGATCACCTGTATTTAAATTTTCTGCAGATCCTGAAACATGCTCACAAGATTTGTTAAAACAGTTGGCAACTAAATCAAGATTAAACAGCCAATCAGGACCAGAACCAGCCACACAGGGTGTGTGTTCATTGAAAGTCACATTGGCTGACTCCTTAACAATTCTAGTTCTGAGATTGTATACTCTATAAGCCTTAGCTTGGGAAGAGTATCCAATGAAATGTCCATCATCTGATTTCTCAGCAAACTTGGCAATTTGATCTTTGGTATTCAAGATGGTGCAGGGACATCGAAATGACCTGAGAAAACCAATGAAAGGTTTCCTTTTGTGCCAAAGTTCATAAGGAGTCTTACCATGTGTCTTAACCATAAAACTCTGTTTTGCACATAGCAAGCAGTATTAACTGCCTCTGCCCAGAAGGTGATGGGCAGTTTAAAGTCAGACAACATAGTTCTTTCAGCTTCAATAAGTGTCCTGTTTCTCCTCTCAGCAACTCCGTTTTGCTGAGGAGTCCTGGGAGCACTATATTGTCTTGTAATACCTTTTTCATCACAAAATGTATCAAGGGTTTGGTTCTTGAATTCAGTTCCTTGATCACATCTTATGGTTTTGACCTTGTGATCACATTGATTCTCAACTTTTAAGATGAAATTCTTCAGAATCTCAGGGTTTCATCCTTAGTTCTAAGGAAGAAAACCCAAGTGAATCTTGTAAAATCATCTGTGATCACTAAACAGTAAGAGGTCCTTCCTAAACTCATTACACTGGTAGGGCCAAAGAGATCCATATGTAACAAGTGTAAGGGAGTAGTGATGGAGTTCTTTTCCTTAGGCTTGTGAGATACCTTGTGTGCTTCCTTTTCAGGCATGTAACACAATGATCATCACTTGTAAACTCTTTCTTTGGCATTCAAGTTACCAGATCATGTTTAATTAATTTATTCATGTTCTTAAAGTTTACATGGCACATTCTTTTATGCCATAGGAAAGACTCATCACTATTTGCTTTAGATAGAAAGCATGAAACTTCTCCAGAGGGAGATGTTTCTTGCAAATCCATCTTGTACATGTTCCCTTTCTTGGGGGCTCTGAGCAGGATATGCTCATGAGGAATGACCACTCCAGGCTTGAGAACAATGCACTCATGCTCAGTAAAGAGCATGTTATGACTCTGATCATAAAATTGGGATACACTCAGAAGATTGTACCCAAGCTCCTTAACAAAGTTTACCTTCTCAATGCTGAGCTTACCATTTGTGACCTTGCCCCTTCCAGAAATGTAACCACCTTCATCTTCTCCAAAAGCAACTGGTCCTCCATCAATTCTCTCAAATTATGGAGTAGAGACCTATTGCCTGTCATGTGCCTGGAACAGCCACTGTCAATTATCCAGACATTCCTGTTTGTCTTGAGCTGTTCCTACACAAAGAAAATGATTATTTACATTTGGAAACCCAAGCCTTACTTGTCTTGGGCTCACTAAGTGTAATAGAAGGTAATGCAACAGTAATAGATCCTATGGTTGTACTATGGGGATCTTCAGCTGTTGTTGATGGAGAAACTTCAGTCATTTGGTCCTTCTTAGACTTCCACACCACCTTTGGAATCTTGGACTTGACCTTCAAAACCTTAGAAGCTTTTGGGACTTCACAAGTTTTGATGACTGAACCTTCGGAAGATTCTACAGTCAGTGCAGCAGACTTCAGTGCTTCGGAAGAACTCCTTTCTTCCGAGACCAATTTTACTTCCGAAGGTAATTTTCCATTTACCTTCTTCCTTGATTTGGAGCTTCTGAAGGAAACAGACTTTCCTTCCGAAGCTTAAGACTTCTTGAGACTCTTTGAAGTCTTTGTATTGGGCATGTGGATAGTACTTTTAGGATTGTATGGGCAATCCTTAGCAATGTGAGAGGTACTTTCACACATGAAACATAACATTTTCTTCTTCAAAAGAGTCTTCTTTTGAGAGCAAGACTGGCTTTGGTCACATCCCTTCTCCACCTTCATCTTGGTAGATGCTGAGACAGTTATTTTGGGCTGTGAACTGTTCTTGGAGTTTGATGGTCCAGGCTGTGCAGCAGTGGTACACAACAGCTCAGTCTTCTTCTTTGCACTGAGATGATTTGAACAAGAACCAGGACTCTTAGCTGAGGAGTCTTGGTTGATGTCTTCAGTCCTTACTACTTTGAAACCTGCCGAGATAAAAACTTGTTTCTGCTTAGCATCAAAAGTAGCCTTGATCTCTTGAGCCTTCTTTGCTTTCCTCTTGCTCTTACTGATCAAGTTCTTTCTCTTGGACTTGGTCATCACAGTAGATTTCTTCTCCTCAGAAGGATAGTGGCCCTTGGAAGAATCCTCTTCTTCACTCTTCTCAGAGGAATTCTTCACTATCACTTCTTCATCATCCTCACTTATAGGATCTATGAGAGGAAGCTCATCTTCACAAGTTCCACACCTAGGAGATCTTACAGACAAGATTGTGTGTGAGGAGCTATCTCATTTGATCCCAGTCCCTGTCTATTTTGATAGCACACTTTGTTGTGCAGGGATGAGGATATCATGTTCTTGAAGGTCTCTTCTTCAAGAACACTCTTCTCTGCCTTGGCTTTGCTGATCACAAGCTCAGCCTGGCACTCAGTCAACTTAGTTATGATCTTGGATCTGAGTTCTAAAATCTGTCTGTTCATGTTTTAGTACTGAAATGGTTTTCTCCAAGTCCTCTATCTTTAACTTGTAATCATTTTCAGACTTTCTAAAATCAGATTTCAATATGTTTAATGACTCAAGATCAGATCTCATCTCTAAGTTGTAGGACCTGTATCTATTTACTTTAGCAATGCATTCAGGAGTACAGAGATGTTCGAATACCTTGGCTTCGTCATGGTCAGCCAGCAGTGCTTGGTTTGGAGAAGCATCTTCCACCTGAAAGCTCCAGTCAAAGCCTTCCTCTTCAACAGCAACAGCAGCATGTTGCTTTGGCTTCTCATTCTGAGGGGCTTTGTCAGTGTAGTTTGGTCTGGGTTGTGTTTGGCCCCCATTTGTTTTAGGTGCCTTACACTCCCTAGCAAAGTGGCCCATAAGGTTACAGTTGTAACACTTGACTTTGCTTTTGTCCAGCCCAAACTTTCCACTGGTATCATTGCTTGGAAATCTTCTTCATGTTCTCTTGTAGAACTTCTTGGCTCTATGAGTGAGAAGAGCCATCTGCTGAACTATTTCCATATACTCCAGATCATCTGGATGGATACAGTCCAGGTCTTCAAGAGTGAAGAGATAATTCCCACAGCTTTCATCAGTAGACACAAAGGTTAGAGAAGAACTTGTCTCTTGGAATGGGCTTCCTTGAGTAAAGTTCTCCCTTGGTGTCTCCGGGAAGGTGATGAAAGGACCCTTTTGTGAGTACTCAGGGTAGCATATGAGATGATGTTGGGGTTCTATGATGTCCCTTTCAACCACATGAAGGGCAGAACCCATTTGATTGTTGGATTTGCCAGATGAACCTTGCATGTTCATCTCCATCTGGTATCCACTGAGAATCCCATACAACTCTGTCAGAGTAAGAGTTTTAAGGTTCTTAGTCCTCTTGATCACCTCACAATAGTGTGTCCATTGCCTAGAAAGTGAGGACATGAACTTCCTTACAATGTCCCTGTTCTCAAGAGGAACTCCTCCATCCACTAGGGTATCCACTATCTCAACATACCTGAAGTATTGTTGAGTCATGGTTTCACCTGCTTTGAAGGTGAAATTTTCAAACTGCTGCTTCAGAAGATCCTTCTTGTTCTCATTGGCTTCAGAGGAGCCTTCATACATGAGCTTCAGTGCATCCCACAGCTGTTTAGCTGTTTTGCACTTCTTAAAACCTCTATATACAGAGTTTGGGAGAGCAGTCTGAAGAGCAGTCATGGCCTTCCTATCAATCTCTACTCTTTTTCTATCTTCATTTGAGTAGTTGGCCACATCTTTTGGAATCATACCAGCACCAGTAGCAGAGGGGGTGCTGGGTATGAAAGGTCCATTCTCAACAGATTCCCACATTCTTGAATCAAGAGACCTGATGAAACCTTCCATTCTCATACACCAGGTGTCAAAATCATCAAGAGTGATCAGTGAGGATTTGTTCATGGTTCCAGTCTCCATATCAGTCTTTGAGATGGAAGCCATTTGGAAAGTTTAGTTTTCTGTGTGTGTGAGGGATCTTAAGATGGTGAGATCTTATATCAAGAGCCTAGAATGCTCTGATACCAATTGCAGGACCGTTTAAGGGCTTGAACACAATTTACAACACAACAACACAATGAGGAGAGCAACTAAACTTTAATCAAACAGTGAACTGGATTAACCAAGGTGATACAAAGAACACAAGTAAAGTAAAGAGACAGAACAAGAGAGTTGGGTTTCAAGGAGGCAGTATATTGCTTTCTCAAGTTCTTTTACAAGTGTTACAAAGCATAAAGAAAGATACAAGAACTTGGAATACTTATACTACAACCTACACCCGGCTATACTTTGAAAGCCAGCTGGATACAATTGACTAGACACTAACAAAATCAATTGTAGGATCAAAAGGCATATCTGCCTTTTGACCTTGTGACTATGACATGCCATAGCTCACATCCTTATACATTACAAAAAGGATAAAGTACATAAAGTAGAAAGTTTCAGACTCAAGACCTCAATGTACAGTTACCAAAAGCATGGACCTTTTCACCAACTCATGTAAGTTGGTGACTTTACAGAGATGCAGCGGAAAAGGTGCTTTATGGAACAGTACATCAGATAAAGCATGTATACTAAAAGTCTTCGGAAGAAATCTGTCTTCATAGGTTGAAGCTTCGGAAGACTTTGTCTCTGAGGCTTCGGAAGACTTCATGTTTGGCTTCGGAAGATATTGGTCTTGGCTTCGGAAGATTTTACACTTAGAGTGTTTTCTAATGCATTATGTAAAACTTCCGAAGCATTCTTCACTTCAGTACTTAGTGCATGTTGCAGAGACACTTTGGATGTTTTGGGTTGTATCAGGCTTAAGGAATCCTTACAACAACATATCAAGTGTATTACATTAAGCCTAGACTATTCGACAAGCAATGGACACACTATATATGACAATATATGCTCCAACAAATTCCCCCTTGGATGTTGCTTGCGACTAGTAGATAACACCTCTTACAATCTTCAGTCAATCTTTGCTCAAGTTTCCAATAGAATCAAACAAAAAACCATATTAGCCAACGTTGCCGATCCGTCAGGTTGCTACAGTATCCTTGAAAATGAATTTAGGCACAATAGCTTTCGTTTACTTTGCAAAACACCATCATAGCAGCAAGATTCCCCATATGACTGATTTTTCCAGATAATGACATGAATAGTTTTCCATTGCTTCAATCTTCACACAGGCTAACCTGATTAACATTAACACCAGCAGAAATTCCCCCTCAAATTCAGCATATCCCAATATATAAACGTTGTGCTCTCCTGGCGTCTTCATACGGTGTATTGGGCAAAAGGTAGAAGGTTCCAATCCATAGCTGACAATCTCAAACAGATTAGCATGCACTCAGATTAATCATCAGAAACCAGCTCACTTCATCACTTTCTGATTGCGTCTTCAATTTCTCTATACATGGATTCCCCCTAAGCACTAGAATCCTCTCTGTGCGGATAAATATAACTTGATTGGCCCATATATAGTCAGATGCTCCTGACTACCCCACAAAATCAGCACCGACTGCTGACATCTTCTGTTCTCCTTTCGTGTTCTAACTACATTCATCTATTCTGGAAGTCCAACAAATAATGGGGTATCCATCGAAATTATTTGACAAAAGAATCTCAGGATGAATGTGCTTTGCTCATCCTCAAATCTGTGCAAGTGGCAGTTCAAGACTTTTTTTTATTGGTCTGGAACACCGTTCATTCGTATGACATGGAGGACAAATATCACATTCGTGTGAATGGATGATACGAATGATATATTCGTGAGACTGGTCATAAGACTAGTCCAGTAGCATGACTGGTCATAAGATTGGTCTAGTAGCATGACTGGACATAAGACTGGTCCAGTAGCATGATTGGTCATAAGACTAGTCCAGTCACATTCCAGTCATACGAATGGTCCAGTCGCATGGTCCAGTCATACGAATGGTCCATTAGCATGGTCCAGTCATACGAATGGTCCATTAGCATGGTCTAGTCGTACGGATGGTCCATTAGCATGGTCCAGTCGTACGAATCGTCCATTAGCATGGTCCAGTCATATGAATGGTCCATTCGCATGGTCCAGTCGCATGAGCGGATCTACACGCAGATTTTCAGATCTGCAGCCGCCATGGCCGCCAAAACCCTAATCTGATGATTTTTACATGAACCAAAACAAAATAGACATCATCAGATTCGCAAGGGTGATAAGAACGTGTTTCCGAGTTCGATTTTAACCAAGAACCAACACACGTAACAAGATCTGAGCAAAACACAAAGAACACAAAGTGGGTTTAACGTCAAGGAACCTGAAAGAGATCCAGAAATCAAGAGCTCGGGTTGCTAGAATGATTGTTAGATCATTCTAGCAGTAACCAGCTTTGATACCAATTGTGAAGTCGCTGGATCGGTAGACATCCGAGCGTGTTCTTGACGGAAGGATAAACAACCAAGAGACAAACAATAGAACGAACTATAATAAAATGATTTCATTGATAAAACCTAATGATTACAAGCTCGTTACAACATAAGAATCATGACTCTTGGCAAGGGGAGATCGAGCATGATCTCCCCTCTCATCCAGCAGCACCGAGGCCCCCGGGCACACTCTCAAAAACCCCTACCCTCTCTACACAATGAAACTTGTATTTATAGGTCTCAGCCCATATCTGATGCGACTAGGCCCATTCGTACGGTTGGGCCATGCGTATGGTTCAATCGTATGACTGGACCATGCGTATGGTTCAATCGTACTACTGGACCATACTTATGGGTCAGTCTTACGAATGGCCCAATCGTATCTCTCAGTCGCACGACTGGTCCATTAGCATGGCTCAGTCGTACGACTGAGTCTCAGTCGCATATGCTTCTGTGAATGACTCAGTTTCATGTGTTTACAATATATCAGGTGTATTACATTAAGCCTAGACTATTCGACAAGCGACGAACACACTATATATGACAATATATGCTCCAACAAGGTGTGACATCCTGAGGTTGGCTTGATATCTTGCACATATGCATGTGGCAAACATGATATAAGGCCTGCTCGTTGTTAGGTACATAAGAGACCCAATCATAGCGTTGTATTGGTGTTCATCCACACACTCCCCCTTAATATTAGGTCCTAGGGAGTGGTTTCTAGCTATAGGAGTCTTAGCAACCTTACAATCAGTCAGATGAAATCTAGTTAGTATGTCGTGTACATACTTTGATTGGTTTATGAAAATGCCATTGTCAACTTGCTTCACTTGAATTCCTAGAAAGAAATTGAGTTCCCCCATGGCACTCATTTCAAACCTTTTCTTCATCAGCTTCTCAAACTCTTTGCAAAATCTTTCATTAGTTAACCCAAAGATAACATCATCAACAGAAAACTTGAACTAGCATCAAGTCATTCCCTATAATTTTGATCAAGAGTATGTTGTCAATAGTACCTCTATTGTAACCATGTTGAACTAGGTACTATGATAGTGTCTCATACCACTTTCTTGGTGTTTGATGTAGCCCATAGAGAGTCTTGTCAAGCTTTCAAACATAATCAGGATGATGTGGATCTACAAAACTAGGTGGTTGGCAGACATACACTCCTTCATCTATCACCCCATATAGAAATGCATACTTGACATCAAGTTAGTAGACTTTGAAATCTTGATACAACAAAAGCAAGAAATATTCGCACATCTGCAATTCTTGCTATAGGAGCAAAAACATCTATGTAGAATCCCTTCCTCTTGAGTGTACCCTTGGACTGCCAGTCTTGCTTTGTTCTTGATGAAAAGTCTTCTATCATCTTTCTTGTTCCTGTACCCATTTGGTTCCTATAAGCATCTTCCTAGGTGGAAGAAGACATAGGTTACAAAGACCCTGTCTTTTCAATTGAAGCAGTTCCTCATGCATTGCTTGAATCCAGCTTTCATCTCTTAGAGCTTCATTAACTTCCTTTGGCTCAATCTGGGCTAAGAAGCAAGAGTGCAGACAAACGTTCTGATCATGGGTTTGTCCTCTTGTTCTCATCCTAGTCTTAACTTCACCAATGATGTTTGTGGTAGGATGTGACTTGTGGATTCTTAGCTGAGGAATCACAACAAGTTTATTTGATAGATCCAAATTTAAGAAATTAAGATTTGGTGATTAAGTATAACCTACCACATCAGCATATCCGTCAAGTATGACTTGATTCCGAGAATGTGTAACATCATAATGTTGTCTTTAGTGGAGTGGTTATCAACATCAAGATATTCTTGATCTATTTCACCATCTCTATCTTCTCCAACATTTGAGATCCGTTCATTTGAGTTTTATGCCTCATTGCTCCAATTGGTTGGCACCTCTGATGTATCAGCTGAAGAATTTATTGTCATATATGTGCTAACAATATTTCCAATTATGGTGTTTGTTACCACTAGTGCTGAAGGGATTATACCGTTTGGTCTTCTCAGCTCAAATCTTGGATCATGATCTTCTACAGACATATTACTTGTTGTTCCTAAAACATCTTAACAAGATTTATTTAAAATAGTAGGTAACTAAATCAAGATCAAATAGGCAATCAGGACAAAAACGTTTCACACTTGGGGTGTGTTCATTGAAAGTCACATTGGTTGACTCTTCAACTACTCTAGTTCTGAGATTGTATAATCTATAAGCCTTAGCTTGGGGAGAGTATCCAATAATATGTCCATCAACTGCCTTCTTAGCAAACTTGCGTATATGAACTTTGGTATTCAAGATGGTGCGTGGACATACAAATGACCCGCGGAAACCAATGAAAGGTCTCCTTTCATGCCATATTTCATATGGAGTCTTACCATGTGTTTTGACTACTAAAACTCTATTTTGTACATAGCAAGCAGTGTTGACTACCTCTGCCCAAAACGTAATGGGCAGTTTAGAGTCAGAAAGCATGGTTCTTGCATCCTTAATAAGTGTCATATTTCTCCTTCAGCAACACCATTTTGTTGAGGAGTTCTAGGAGTACTATATTATCTTGAAATACTCTTTTCATCACAATGTGAATCAAGGATTTGGTTCTTGAATTTGGTTCCTTGATCATATCTTATGATCTTAACCTTGTGATCACATTTATTCTCAACTTTTAGAATAAAGGATTTCAAGATTTCAGGGGTCTCATCCTTACTTCTAAGGAAGAAGACCCAAGTATATCTTGTGAAATCATCTGTGATCATAAGTCAGTATGAAGTTCTTCCTAAACTCATTACACTTGTAGGTCTAAAGTGATCAATGTGTAATAAGTGAAGGGAATCAGTGATGGAGTTCATTTCCTTTGGCATGTGTGATACTTCGTGTTGCTTTCCTTTCAAACATACAACACAGTGATCATCACTTATAAACTCTTTCTTTGGTAATCTATCCAAATCATTCTTATTCAGTTTATTCATTATTTTAAAGTTTACATGGCACATTCTTTTATGCCAAAGGAAAGACTTATCACTATTTAATTTGGATAGAAAGCAAGAAACTTCTCTAGAAGGGAAGGTTTCTTGCAAATCTATCTTGTACATGTTCCCTATCCTGGGGGCTCTAAGCGAAATATGCTTTTGAGGAATGATCACCCCAAGCTTCAGAACAATGCACTCATATATAGTAAAGAGCATGTTATGTCTCTAGTCACAAAATTGAGATACACTTAAAAGTTTGTACTCAAACTACTTGACAAAGTTTACATTCTCAATGTTGAGCTTACCATTTATGACCCTACCTCTTCCAATAATGTAACCTCCTGACTCACCTCCAAAAGCAAATAGCCCTCCATTAATTTTCTCAAAGTTTTAAAGCAAAGAGCCATTGCTAGTCATGTGCCTAGAACAACCACTATTGATAATCAATACATTTCTTTTGGCCTTCAGCTGTTCTTACACATGAAAAGAGATGATTAGTTATATTTGGAAACCCAAACCTTAATGGTCTTGGGCTTATAAATATGAAATGAACATATTTCTATAGCCATTGATCCTATATGCAAGCTTATGGGATCTTTGGCTGTTGTTGAACTTTAGTCACATGGACTTCCTTCATCTTCCACACCATCTTTGTAAGATTAGACTTTGGCTTTCAAAACCTTAAAAATTTTTGACTTCGAAAGTTTGGGAGACTCAACCTTCGGAAGCTTTTGCATCCACTATAGCAGACTTCAGTCTTCCGAATCCTTTCTTCCAAGACCAAATTTGCTTTCGAAGATAGTTTTCCACCTATTTTTTGGAGTCACCTTGATGCTTTTGAAGTAGAATGGTTTTCCTTCCGAAGCTATTTTCTTCTTCTTCTCAGAAGTCTTAATTCTTGTTCATGTGGATGGTACTCTTAGGATTGTTAATGCAATACTTAGCATAATGAGTTGTACCATCACACATGATGCATGCCCTAGGCTTTCTTATTAGATCCCTATCCTGAGGAGAAGGTTTGTTTTGATCCTCTTCTAGCTCCTTCTTTATCTTCTTGGATGATGCGGCATGCTTCAGATGGTGAAGCTTGCATTTGGAGTTGTATGGTCCAGCCTTTGCAATAGTGGTGCATAATGTTTCAACCTTCTTCTCTTTACTAGGATCACTTAAACTTGAACTAGGACTCCTGTTACTAGAGTCCTTTGTCAAGTCTTTAGTCTTCCTCACCTTAAACCCAGTAGAGATGAAAACTTGTTTGTGCTTGGAGTTGAAGGTGGGCTTGAACTTTTGCACTTTCTTAGATCTTGTTTTTGCAGCACTGATCAAGTTCTTTCTTGCAAATTTGGCCATCCCTGGTTTCTTTATCTCTCCAAGCATATAGTGACCCTCCTTAGAATGAACCTCTTCATTCACTTTTGGTTTATCCTTCATTATATCATCTTCATCTTCATCTTCCTCTTGGATAGGATCAATATGAAACAACTCATCTTCATAAGTTTCACACCTTGATTCTCAAACTGATAGTAATATATGTACAGGAGCTATTTCATTTTATCCAAGACCCTGCCTGTTCTGATAATAAACTTTTGCATGCATGGATGAAGATATAATGTTCTTGAAGGTTTCCTCTTCAAGAACATATTTTTCTTGCCTTGGCTTTGCTAATTAGAAGCTCAGCCTTGCATTCAGTAAACTTTGGTAAAAAGATCTTTCATCTGAGTTCTATAGTTTGTATGCTCATGTTTTAGAGTAGAAATGGTTTTTTTCTAAATCTTCTATTTTAAGCTTATAATAATTTACTATTCTTTTATAATCAGCGATTAAAATGTTTAAAGGACTCAAGATCAGATCTTACTTCCAAGTTGAAGGACTTGCACTTGTTAACTTTAGCAATGCATTAAGGAGAGCAAAGATGTTTCAAAACCTTAGATTCATCATGGTCTGCCATCAAGGCTTGGTTTGGGGAGATATCTTCCACCTGAAAACTCTAGTCAAAGCCTTCTTCTTTAACAGCAACTATAGCTTACTACTTTGGTTGGTTGTGCTTCTCAGTTCTTGGAGCTGCATTAGTGTAGTTTGGCCTGGACTAAGTTTGGCCACCATTTGATCTTGGTGCCTTGCACTCCCTAGCAAAGTGGCACATTTGGTTATAGTTGTAACACTTCACTTTGCTTTTGTGTAGCCTAAACTATTCACTGGTCACATTGCTTGGAAACTTCCTTCCTGTCCTCTTGTCAAACTTCTTGGCTCTATGAGTGAGAAGAGCCATCTTCTGGACTATTTCTATGGTTGTGCCTGGGTTTGAGGTGGGGTTGATTTATTGCACTTTCTTGGATCTTCTTTTTGCAGCCTTGATCAAGTTCTTTCTTGCACATTTGGCCATCCCTGGTTCCTTCTTCTCTTCAAGATATAGTGACCATTCTTAGAATGAACCTCTTCACTCACTTTTGGTTCATCCTTCATTCTATACTCTTCACCGTCATCTTCCTCTTGGATAGGATCAATATGAGATAACTCATCTTCACAAGTTCCACACCATGATTCTCTGATTGATAGTAATGTGTGTGGAGGAGCTATTTCATTTGATCCAAGTCCCTGCCTGTTTTGATAATAAACTTTTGCATGCAAGGATGAAGATATAATGTTCTTGAAGGTTTCCTCTTCAAGAACATATTTTTCTTCCTTAGATTTGCTAATCAGAAGCTCACCCTGACATTCAGTAAACTTGGTAACAAGATCTTTAATCTCATTCCTGTAGTTTGTATGCTCATATTTTAAATTAGACCCACTGCAATCTCTATATCTACTAATCAAGGGAAAAGACCTATGACTGCTGAAGAGAAAATAGAGTATAAGTCTCAAGAAAGAAAGAAATATTCCTCATGACCAAGAGGTTGGACACTCTCCATATAGGATTGCTAAAGAGCCATTATATCTGCTTTCTAGAAGAGCTCAAAAAACTTCTGTAAAGAATAACATTCATGCACTAATCAGAAGTGCCAAAGAGTTAAGAGCTACAAGAAGAAGATTCAACCCTGTTGCAGAAACAAGCATATCAAATCAAAAGTTCGTTCCAAACCAAAAGCCAAAGATGTCAAGAAAAATATCTCTAAGCCATATGGCCAAACTACAAAAGTCAATATTCAGAAAGTGGTGCTCATCAAACCCCCTCAACAACTAGTACCAAATCCACACTAATCACTTTATCTCGTCCCAAAGAAGAAAGACAAGCATAATAAAAGGTATACCCGACAGCTCAACTTGAGCTAAAAGGATTTAAATGGAAAGATATAATAAAGTGGAGCAGTAATGAGATCAAATCAAAACTGATAGCGGCAACTCATGCTGAATAAAAAAAATTACCCGAGTTGGCTAAGGGAAAGAAGGCTGAGTCTGACAGAAGACAAGTAGAAAGAATCATATAGGAGTCGAGGGATAAGTAACAAATGAACATGTACCTAAGGTATTATGGTTTTTCTCATAAACAAGTATGACCAATAAGTATGCCTACTCTTGATTTGAATATCACAAAAATCAAGAAAAGGGTTGTAGCTAGTAAGCTCCCAAAGTATGATGAATCAGAAGAGCAATGGGAAATGCAAGAAAGCAAGATAAAGAGAAATGTACGAAAGTCTTCCCATTTGCCGATTGATTAACCAGCCTCCTACTTCTGAGCATACTACTTTAGATGATGATAAGTCCATATCATTAGTCATTCCAACAAAGAAGATTAAGACCAAGGAGGTAGTTAAGGCAAGAGTGATTGATCCAACCATAGAAGAAAATCTGATCAAAGGTACAAAAGTGTTGGGGTTAGGTACATTGAAGACATGAAAAAATTTGCAGTCAAGAGAGTAAACGGGGTGATTACTTATCAAGATCATGAAAATGAGATCCTTGATTTGCCTCTAGACGTCCTGCAGCAAATTATTGAGTACCTAACTATTTTTAGACATAGAAATGAGAAGTCTAAGCTTTTACTCCAAAGATTTTTGTCCTTGTCCTAAACTAAGTCTAGTGAAGATAATCCTAAACTCCTCTAGTAGCATATGATCCAATCCAGGAGTGGGAATATGATCAAAGCAAAGATGCATACTTTGTGACTAGATCAGCTCGTGGAAAAGTAGCTTACTCAAGAAACCAGTTGGTATGCTTCAACAGATTTGAAATAGCTAACTTAACTAAGTTAAGACTAATGAATCCCAGCAATGACTCAGAAGCAAGGGAAGCAGAAAAGGTGCTTCTCAGAATATACCAAACACATCTTGAGAAATCAAAGCAGGCTTCTGAACCAAGAAGAAAGAAAAAAGAAGCTGAAGTTGCCGAAGTTATCTTATTTGTTGAACCATTTCTTAGCACTCAATAATAATCACCACTCCAAAATATCTAATCTGCTCAAACCACTGAGCATTTCTCTCCATCAATCCAACAAGCAACTCAGGCAACTAAACATTAATCACCAAGAATTCAAGCTAATCTTTCGGCAGATGAAGTGGAAATCACTACCGCTACTAAAAGAATTAGAAGATCTTTGTCTAATCTTGAGAGATATTTTGAAAAATATCTCTCAAAATCTGAACAAGAAGAATCTACAAAAGAAATTAGAACTCTCATCATTAACAGGGGATTTGACTTGAAATCTGAGAGATACCCTACTAAAATAAAGTATGGTTCATGACTTTCTTCTTGAGTGAGTTAGAGGTTTTAAGCTTAGCCTAGAAGATCTGAAGAAAATTTTTCCCTCATCAAAGAATATGAAGACATGTCTAACAAGTACAAATCTATTGCCTCTATTCTCAAGGTGAAGATTGGAAACAGAGTTAAGGCGGAACCTAATGAAGATAAAGAAAAGGATGTTTGACCTGTGACTCCTCTAAATGTACATGATCTTATCACTTATTGGAGTTACAATTCTTTTAAGGACTCTTTCACATTAACATTTGCTGGTGCGGGTAAGAGTGAAGTCAGAGAATATCTCTTTAGATTATTCCGGCATAACATGAGAGATTTGATAGATATACCTCTTGATAACCCTACAAGAGCTAAAAGGGGATATTTTTGATACATCATGTTCCTAGTTTATGTTCTTAATGTAAAAGTCTTTCATTTCTTACACATATGTAATGTGAATTCTTAATGAAATATATATGCTTCTTGATGTTTATTTGTTTTTAAATATTTCATATTATTGGTGGTTATTCATGCTAATGGCCCATACTTATGGACCATATGCATGAATGAATCATACTTATGGATCAGTCACACGACTAAACCAGGAGACTGGATCAATCGTATGACTGAGACATAAGATTGATTCAGTCGCACGACTGAACCTTTAGTCATGCGTATGAATCAACCGCATGAGTCAGTCGCATGACTGAACCATGCTAATGGTTCAGTCGTACGACTGAAAACTAAAAACCTATAAATACCACATAATTCGTGGAAAAACAAAGACTTCGAATATTCACAAACCCTAGCCGTCAAGAGCGTTCTAAACAGCCTATCCAACTTTATAGTTCATTCCTGATTGATTTCTAATCAATTCTTAACGTTTGTTTCATCGTTAGGTCGATCAGGTTGTCGTTCTCACTGATTGGATCGCCAATCAAATAGGATTCCGCACTATTTGATCTAGTCTCACGCAGAATCCGTTAGTACTCCGTACAAAAACGGTCCTAACAAGTGGTATCAGAGCTTTAGCTCGTGATTTTGCGTGGATTCAATTGGTTTTGGTGTTAAAACAAACATTTTCAATCAAAAGAGTCATCGTTTTGCTTCAAAAAGTGTTTTTGACGTTTGCATGTGTTAAAGTTTCGATTGTTCATCAAACGACAGATTAGCGTTTCTGGAAAATTCGTATTTTGTGTCAAAGTGTTCAAAATATTCGATTTTTCAAAAACAGCAGCCTTCAGCCGCACGATTGGACCATTTGTACGACTGAACCCATACGTATACTCTCATTTGTACGACTGAACTCAGTCGTATCACTCATTCGCACGGTTAAGCAACTCCAATCTGTTGACTACAATCGCCCTGCTCATTCGCACGACTGAATCCAATCGCCCGATTGAATTCATTCGCATAGCTCATTCGCACGAGTGAATCTGTCTTGTTCTAAGTTTACCAAGTCTATAGCAATGGAAGACCAGTTTGTTACATTCATTGCTGGAAAGGACTCGCGTATCACGAACCTTCTACTTCTGGAGAATGAGATTGGAAACCACAACAAACCACCAAAGCTGTTAACTTTGGATGAATACCCACAGTGGAAACAGCGGTTTGAAATCTATTTGAATGGAGTTGACCCAAACCTTTGGACATCCATTGAGACTGGGTACACGGTACCAGACAGTGCAAATGGAGTTAAATTGACTTTGGGAAGAATGAGTGAATCCTAGAAGACTCTGCATAATGCTGAAAAGAAAGCATATGCCTTGTTGACTCAGTCTATACCTAAGGACATATTTCATCAGTTCTCTAAGAACAAGCAGTCTAAGAAATTATGGGATGCCTTGGAAAAGAGATACGAATGAAATACAGCGCTGAAAGCACTGAAGGCAAAAGCTCTTAAGAAGGAATTTGACAATTTCTCTCCGATTGGGAATGAGAGCTTGGATGATATCATTGATCGATTCTATCATCTGATGAGTGAGTTGCACACTCATGGCGTGACTATATCCATGGAAGATAAAGTCTCTAGTTTTGCTGATGGTCTGCCAGATAAATGGGATCCATTTGTGTCTAATTTGAGACAAAACAACACTCTTGCTACTTTTGACATAACTGATTTCATTTTGAAGTTAAGGGAGGAAGAACTACGTATGAAATACAAGTCAAAGAAAGGATCGTATGTTCAGAATCCTGCACTATACAATTCAGTTCTAACTTCGGCTGCTTCAGGTGCACCACTACAAACGGCGTTTGTGTCTAGCTCTTCTGCTCCTTCCCAAAGCACTGCATCAGAAACCGTAACATCAGGGTCACCTGGAACCCAATACATAGTTCATGAGGCAAATACTACAAAGTTGAAGATCGAGAATCTCGGAAATGTCACCGTAGAAGTTGCTAAAGAGCACATGGACCTTCTAGCTGTTGTTGTTCAATCTTATGATGGATTAGTTGCTGGTAAGATTGGAAACTGTCATCTTGCTGATGAGGACTACGAGCAAGTTGATGAAACTGAGCTAGAACGCATGAATATTATGTGGGCATTGGCTAGTGCGGTTAGAAGAGCTAAGAAGTTTGTTAAAAAAACATGGCAAAATTTGGTTGCCACTAAAGATACAACTTTTGGATTTGACAAAACCAAAGTCACATGTTTCAATTATGGTGAAAAGGGGCACTTCAAACGTGAGTGCATAAAGCCAAAGAAGACTGGAAATGGAAATCATTTTCCTACATTCAACCGACAAGACAAGGATAAGATTGGAGCTTCATCTTCAAGTCAAGAGTCTAAGGCTTTGGTTGCTCAAGATGATGAAGGACAAGACTGGTCCTTTCGATTCGTTTCTCAGGGTGAATCAAACATTGCTTTAGTTGATACATTGGATGATGGATCTGCAAGTGAAGGAGACATCATAGCTGAGCATTCACTTTCAGATATCGAAGAAGCTATGGATGTCGTTGATAATTTGGTTGAAGAAGAGCTCAGTGCTACAAACTCAGAATCTCCAGTCACCAAAGAGTCTGACAATGCATTGATGGCTGATTCGTCTAGTTCTACACAGATATATTCTAAAGACAAGTTATTTGAAAACCATGCTTGTTCTGAATGTGATAAATTTAGGGAAAGCATTGATTTAAAATTTGCTAGATTATTAGAACATATTGATAATCTAGTATATTTACAACTCTGCACTGAAGCAAATCGTGTTTTAAAACAAAATGAGTGCAGCTTCAAAGAAAAGATAGATTGTTGGGGAAATAGCTAAGGGAAACCGAGGTTGTTGCCTTAAATCAATCAAATGACATCAAGTTCTATTTAAATTCTTTGGAGGAAACTAAGGAGGAAAAAGCAGTTTTGCAAGTCTAAGTTGATTCATTAAAACAAAAACTGCACAGTTTGGCAAGTTCTTCTCACATTATTCAGAATCTAGTGAAAGAACGGAATGCAGGGGAAGGTCTGGGTTATAAGGTAGTACCTCCACCACATGAAATCCTTTTGAACACTAAATATAGACCAATTAATAATAACCCAGTAAAGGATCATGTGGTGTCTACTCCTCTGGTCAGTGATCCAGATTCTACGGGTAAACCTGGGAAATCTGTCACTAAACAGAAGTATTCTTCTTTGGAATCAACAGATAAGATACCTGTTGTGGATTTAGGTGAGAAAATTGAAAAGGTTAATTAGGGTCAGGTTCACAAACGTCTATTTTAAAACCTAAGAGGTCTAATTCAATGAACCTTAAACGTGTTAATCATCAAAATCCAAATAAAATGAAAATGAAAGATGTTCAAAATGTCAAAACAATTAAGTTTGTTAAAGAAGGTGAAACATCTAAAAAAGAAGAGAAACAACCCAACCTGACATATCTCAAACCCCAACCAAACTCAACCCCACATCACAACTTCTTCAAACTGTTGAAGGAAGATCCTGCTACAGTTGTGGAAAACGACGACATATCTCTCCAAATTGTCCTTATTATCAGACACCTAAAAAGAAAATTGAACTTTTTGATACAAAACCAAGATTTTCTGAAATTAGATCTAATGTGTCAGCTAAGGGTACACCTAAGATTATTAGTGAACCTAAAGTTCAAACCATAAGCAAGTCGTCTGTTTACCACAAACAGGCCTTACACAAAACTGGTTTATGGAAGATCAAAACAAGTAATGTGTCTGATATTGAGAATAAAACGAAGAAAGATGTGCCCTCATCCTCTGAAGGACAGTGGGTTGAGTTCATGATATGTGATACCTCTAGGACACCCAAGCCAGTTAAGGCTTGGGTCCCAAACCTGAACTAATAAATTCCTTTGTATGTGCAGGGTGTCTGCTACAGAGCTATCACTAATACCTGGATTATTAATAGTGGGGCTTCTAGGCACATGATCGGGAATTCGTCTCTCCTTTTGGTCAAGCAAATTAAAGGGGGACACGTATCATTCACTGGGAATAAAGGAGGTTACATCACTGCTCAAGGCGAAGTGGGAAATGAGAAAGTAAAGTTTGACAAGGTCAACTACGTTCAACAACTGCAAAACAACTTGCTTCTGTCTCCCAAATCTGTTATAAGAGATTCAAAGTTGTGTTTGACAACAACAAGTGCTACATGTTGAAGAAGGAGTATGTTGTCGAGGAGGATAAAATTCTAATGTCAGCTTCAATGTATAACGATCTGTATGTCTTGGATCTATCAAAAGCCTCCACAACTGAGTCTACTGCCTAGTGCTTCTTGTCAAAGGCAACAGAGAGGGACTTAGTCTCCTGACATAGGAGAATGGGACACATTAATCCCAGGAAGATGAATCATTTAGTTCAGAATGATTTGGTGAATGGAGTTATAGTCAAGAATTTCTAACTCCCGGATTTCTGAGTAGCATGTAAGAAAGGGAAACAGACCAAGAAGTCTCACAAAGCAAAGAAAGTCAACTCTATCGACATTCCTCTCGAGCTTCTACACATGGATCTGTTTGGCCCAGTCTGTACAAAGAGCATTGCTGGTGATTGGTACTGCTTTGTAGTAACTTATGATTACTCGAGATTCTCTTGGGTGATATTTCTGAAAGCAAAGTCAGAGACATTTGAATCATTCAAGATTCTCTTGGTTGATGTTGAATCATTTGGATTCAACAGAAAATGCGAGACTACGGTTTGAAATTTTCTAACACCCCTATCTTTGTTGATAATTCTGCTGCAATAGCTGTCACCAAAAATCCGGTCCGACACCCAAAAACTAAACACATCGGTATTAAATATCACTTTATACATGACTGTTTTGAAAAGCAATTAATCGATGTTGTTAAAATTAATACGGATTTCATTGCGCCGACCTCTACACAAAAGCTTTTGACAAACCTCGGTTTTTATATCTTTTGGAGGTAAATGGCGTGAAAAAGCAAAGTGATGTGATTCCAGAATAATGAGTTCTTAAGTTCGACAAATTTTTCTTATTTTTTTTAATTTTATTTTCCTGTTTTTAAAAAATCCAAAAACACAAAAACATTTTCGGTTTTAGAATTTTAGGGGGAGAATAGCTTAATTTCAGTATTTAAATTAGTTTCAGTATTTAATTACTTAAAAAAACGAGGGTGGGCAGATAAGCTGAAAGCAAAGAAATCAAATCTGTGAGATTGATTTAACAATTATGGAAAATGATAGTACACATGGAACTAAATTGTTTGGGACTTCAAATGATCAAAATGCTATTATTCAAATGACAAGTCTGAGAAGTCTAAGCAAAATAAAGGAAAAATAATAGCAAACTAATCTGCTACTGAGGTAACATAGAGAAAGTAGACCTAGAGGTTGCTAGTTCATTATATGATGTGTCGGTAGATTCAACACAATAGACGAGTAGACTTCATTGGTGAATCAAATTCAAACTAACTTGTTCAACTTGCTGTGGGTTTTCATCTTATCCCTGGTTAGCAAAATAAACGCCACAAATTTGTGCGGATGACCATAAAATGAGCAAAAAACATGAAAAAATGTTAAGCGCAATCAAGCTAATGACTAATGTTGTTGGTGCGTTATGTGCAAAAAAAGAAAAAAAATGCTCTAACAAGAAGATAGGTTGTGTGCCTCTTTGCTGTGCGATGGCACTGACCTGAGGATAAGCATAACCTAAATATTCTAGAATTCATTGTTGTTTGCGCCTCTCTGCTGTGCGATGGCACTGACCTGAGGCTTGGCATCTCTTTGAAAGCTCTTAGAATAGTTTCTTCTTGTCAAATGCATGTAGACCGCTCAAAAATCTCCTGAGAAATCTTGATTACCATATAAGTGTGGGATACCCAAATGCTTGTTGAAATAATAAAACCTAACTAATCACAAATGTGAGTCAAAAATCTATGTATGGATTTAAGTGGACAAATATACTGACAATCATCGTGGCTGCAACTCTCGATAATCAAAATCATTGTGTGCACCTTATAGCTCTAGTATGATTTTCTGAAAGTGCTATTGACTCTCAGACAAATAAGGATCTAGTATCCAAATACATATCATAGTGGTCCCAAATGATTATGATATACCTGTATGATTCCATATGAATCTTTTCAGATATGATAAAATTAAATTGAAGCTGTTCTGCTCAGGAAGTAAAATCAGTTAGAAGATTTCTAAAAGGTTTTAATTCACCTCCAACCAAAAACACAAAAATATGTCTTGTTTTGTTTTAATTCAAGTTGTTTTCTGTTTTCGTTATCTTTTTTGCATCGATGTCGGACTATATAACTAGATAAACTCTGTGAATTATAAATTAAAAGGGTCACGTCTGAGATGACCAATCGGTTCTAAATTAAAAGGATCACGTCTAAGGTGTTCAAATGATTTTCTGTTAAAAAGGTCATGTCTGAGATGATCATTAGTCATAATGTTATAAATCAAAAGTTAAAGTTTGAGTGTATGGAAATGTATGAAGTCAAACTCATAAGTATGAGCCAATCACACAATTGAATCATAAGTATGAGCCAATCGCATGATTGGACAATAAGCATGAGCCAATCGCATGATTGGACCATAAGTATGAGCCAATCACACGATTCGACCATAAGTATGGGTCAACTATGCGATTGGATCACAAGAATGAACCAATCGTACGATTGGATGAAGGAGTCTGAGTCAGTCGCACGAATGAACCCCAGTCGCATGACTGAATCATGCGTATGGGTCTAGTCACACGACTGAAACTTAAAACAGTATAAAAAGGGGGTCAGTTGGTCGTTTACCCTACCACCCTTCAAAAACTCTCAAAAACCGCATATTACACATACACTCTGCCCAAAATTGATTATTTTAATTACTCTCTGACTGTCATCCTAACCGATTTCTATTCATCTTCAGGTATTGTGAAACTGAAATCTTATCAAAAGATCGGATTAATCGAACCCACAATGACCGAGAATGTTTAAAATCAATAACCGGGACAATACTCTAAAATAGACCACTTAAATATACATAAACGTTGTTTAAAACAACACTAAGTGCTATTTCGAGTCCCTGCGAACCTAATAAATCTAAACACGAAGTGTATAGTAACGTTTTGACAAAGATTCAACTTTATGGTGTCGAACAAAGCAAGATGCGAATAGACACGCCATATGAACCTCAGTCGCACGATTGAGCCAGGCGCATAATTCAATCACATGAGTGAATCAATCGGTGACTCAGTCGCACGACTGACTCAACCGCATGGCATAGCATACGACTAAGTTCAGTCGCAGGCTCAATCGTACGACTGAACTCAGTCACAGGCTCAATCGTACGACTGAACTCAGTCGTATGGTTCAATCACACGATTGAACCAGTTGACAAAATCAGCTAAAATTCAATTGTTATCTCTTATGCATAAATCTAATGTATATGTTTCTTGTGTTGCAACAATATGCTTGAGAGATGGACTATGAGCACTAAGCACAACATCTATGCTCATCTAGATGCTACTTCTCGGAATGCCTCTGAGTTCACCAGGATTATTGCCTTCCTGCGTAGATCGAGGATCTACAAGGCTATCTCTACTCCATGCACACCCTACAGATCTATTCAGCAGGCTTTCTGGGAAAGTGCCTCAGTTGACCGGTCGGTTGAGCCTCACTGTATCCGGAGTCTATCTTCGGACAAGACATTGAGATCCGTGAAGAAGACCTGAGGAGAGTCTTGGATTTTAGGGAAGACGGAGCCCATCCAACCAAGCTGCATCCACTGACTGTTCGTGGCTGCTTTTTGAGGATCAAGTACGCCGGAGACATCAATGTCGGCATACTTAACAAGAGCAACATGTGCCCCCACTTCAAGTATTTGGCACATGTGATCCTTAAGTGCATAGTCTCTAGGCGTGAAGGATTTGATGAGATGTCAGACCAAATCCAGAATGCATACGTTGCGTTGGTACTGAACCACCGTTCAATTTCTCTCGCATGCTCTTCTCTTACTTGATAGAGAACATCGAGGCCAAGGGCAAGGAAGGCTTCTGTATGTATCCAAGGTTCTTACTGATGATCATTGATGAGAAGCTTTCTTTGCTGCCTAAGGAGAAGGACGACGTTGTGGTATTAGAGGTGATGGATGACACCACATTGGGAAGGATGAAGGTGTACCGGGAAAAGTAGGTGAAGCCCCCGGTCAAGAGACTGTTTGGCCATCTAGCCAACGTGGATTATGTGGCACCTTCACGGAAGAAGTGGCGTCATGATGATAGTGATTATGATGTTGAGCCCATAGTGGTTCCTACTGATGAAGAGGACGATGATTATGATGACCCTGATGACGGTCAAGGTGGTGGAGATGTTGGCCCTAGTCATTCATGGGCCACTGACTCGTCTACTATATCTCCACCACCTCCATACAGTACTTCAGCTGCAATTGGTGGATCTGAGCAGGCTGCTTTCCACCAGGATTTCTTGTTAGATGAAGAAGAAGGGTCTGAGGATGAGCCTCTCACCAGGAGAGTCGGTAGCCAGGTTATGGCTACCGAGAAGGAGAAAGAGGCGGTTGGTAGACGCCAAGCTGGTTCTAAGGGTGGTGATACTGATGTCATTGATCGAACATACAAACCCGACCAGCCGATCAGCTCAGGGGGAGCCCCGATAGCCAAGGGATCCAGGAAGAAGTGGATGGCCCATCCTTATGGCAAGAAGGGTAAGAGACAAAAGATTACCCTGATGACTTCCTCCACCACCACAGCCACCACCACTACTACAGCCACTACCACCACCACACCAACTACCACCTCTACAGCCACTGATACCCCCAACACCACTCATACATTCACATCCACCTCACCCACAATACCCAACATAGCTCCACCACAACCCACTTCCATTCCTACTCCCATCTTCACCACATCCACCACTACACCCACTACTCACCAAGCTGGCACATCCACCCAATTCCCACCTACACAGGGCTATACTCTACCCACTGTTGGGCTAGAGGAACAAATGGCGAGCCTAAACAGATTGGTGCTAAAGCTGCTAGCTACTGATGATCTGAGAGCCAACCTGATGAATCAGCTGGTAGCGGTCAACACCGCCCAAGGCAAGCAGATTGCACAGCTGACTGAGAAGAACGCTACTCATGAGAGAGCGTTAGTTCGAGCTCACCATGCCTTGAATGCTCAAAATAAGCTGGTGATGGCATATGTTAAGAGGATTGAGGGATTGGAGAAGAAGAACAAAAGGCTGATGTTGAGATTGAAGGGAACTAAGGGTGAGACCCTAAAGATTAAAGATGATGGTTATGATGGTGGAGATGATGATGATGAGCTTACAGATGATGACATAGAAGAAGATTTTTAGATCTAGAAAGGCTGGTGCAACCAAAACCAAATCACTTAGACTATTTTGGTGCAACTAGTAAAGGACTTCCGAAGCTAAGTGTGGAACTTCCAAAGGAAAAAGGAGCTCTTCCGAAGACAAAGTGTAAAACCAACTTCCGAAGGAAAAATCAAACTTCTGAAGACAAAGTATTCACTTCCGAAGATCAAGACTTAAAGAGAAAGATCATAAGTCAACTTCCGAAGTATGAAAGAAGTCCTCAAGCCTCGGAAGTACAGAAGCCTCTTCCGAAGTATAAGTGGCTTGGGAAGAACTTGTTGTTCCGAAGCCAACTTACCTTCGGAAGACAATACTATTATCCAGTGGACATAAGTATGGTCTCCCTAACACTCCGTTGCAGACCTCTGAGATACTGCATGGCGTTTTCTCAAAAGTCATGTAGTTGACCATACTTTATTCCACTGTTTACCTTTATAAGTTAGTATAATTGCCATCTTTAGTTGGTGACAAAAGGTAAGTCATGGACATGTCATGACTACCATATCTTAGATAATACTTTATCTAAGATACCTTAAATTTAGCATTGTAGTATATGCTTTAGTCTTAGGTTTCCAGCTGGTATCAAAGTATATTCGGCTGTAGGATCTAGTATATATAGTTTCTCATTGTAACTTATGTTTTATGCTTTTAAGAGTCTTGTAATACTTTGAGTTGAGATGTAATGTATACAAGTGCCTTGAAAATTATTTCTTTGTGTTCGTTGCTACTTATTATATTATTATCAACTCTTAGAAGAGATTCTACTTCATCTGATTTGAGTGTAATATAAGTGAGTTTGAAAGAAATCCAAGTGTTTAAGTGACAAACCCGATCCTGCAATTGGGATCAGAGCTTTTTAGGCTCTTGATTGTGAGATCTTATCATCCTAATCAACCTGTTTTTCACTCCTCCTTACACCACACTCAAAATGGCCCTCAACAAGTCTGAAGTAGAGAGGGGGACGATGACTAAAGCACCCATCATCACCCCTGAAAACTTCAGGTCATGGAGCAGACGAATGGAAGGCTTCATCAGGTATCAAGACAGCAAGATGTGGCAATCTATTGTCAATGGCCCTGTATAAGCCAAAGTTAGCTGGTGGAAACGATGCCATGATTGAGAAAGCTATTGAAGATTATTCTGATGAGGACCGGAAGAAGCTGGACATTGATAGCAATGCTATGACTGTTCTCATGACTGCAATTCCCAACTCCATAATGGTGGGGTTTGAGCATTGCAAGTCAGGAAAAGAGCTGTTGATGCACTTGCTCACATGTACTCAAGCTCAAATGACTCCAAGAAAGACTCACTGAAGCAGCAGTTCGAGAACTTCACCTACGTTGCTGGAGAGACCCTCAGCCGACAATACTTCAGGTACATGGATCTTATTTCTTCCCTTCAGTCTGTGTGAATTGCACTTGAACTTAGATACCTCACAAGAAAGTTCATGAGTGCACTTCCCAATGAGTGGACATTCTACTGTGTCTCTATCAAGAGAACAGAGAACCTGAATGCACTCACCATGACCAAACTCTATGGCATCCTTGATGGATACCGTTTGGGAATGGAGAATAAGAGAGGTCATTAGACAAGCAGACCCTTGAGTCTTCGTGCTAGCAACGCTTTAATGGTTGCTGAAGGCCCAGGACCCTCCCAGCCTCAACAATACCTGACCTACACCCAACAGCCATCTTGTTCTTCTGGGCCATACATCACATTTCCTGATACTCCAAGGTCTCAACAAGCTCCGCAAAGTTCCTTTCAGGACAGCGGTGCTTTTGTCTCGGAAAGTGGACACTCTAATGATTATCAATATTGCTTTGATGATCTAGAGTGCTTTAGCCTATATGACGTGGAATACATGGACATAGTACAACAAATGGCTCTATTAACCTATAGAGCAAAGAAGTTCTTCACGAGAACTGAAAGGCAATTTTCCCAGAACCCAATCAACAGCAAATTTGGGTTTGACAAAACCAAGGCCAAATGTTACAACTGTAACTTGGTCATTTTGCAAGGGAATGCAAGGCTCCCAAGTCGAATCCGGGAACCCCACAGGCCTCCACACATCCCTCTACACCAAAGCCCACTGGAAAGTCAACAGAGACTGTTGTAATGGCTCAAGAAGTTGACTGGAGCTTTATGGTACAGGATGTGACTCCTGCTCAAGCACTCATGGCCGGAACAGATGAGAATAAGGTATATGAACATCTCTGTACTCCTTCCTATATTGCTAAGGTTAAATTGTATAAGGACTACAAAATGGAGATTAAATCCGATATTGAGTCTTTAAATGTTATAAAATCTGACTTTAAAAGGGCTGAATCTGACTATCAAAGAAAAATTGAGGAGTTAAAGAAAACTGTGTCCCTATTAAAACATGAACACACTAACTATAAGATCCAAATAAAGGATTTAATATCCAAATTGTCTGAGGCTCAAGCCTAGCTTGTCACAGCTGAGGCTCAAGCTAGGAAGTATGCTATTTCTAAGCAAAACTTCCAGGCCATTCTTGCATCATCCTCTCACTCAAAACTTTGTTACAAAAACAAAGGTGGGTTGGGAACCAATGAAATTGCTCCACCACACTCTTATGAGTCTATAAGACAACCAAGGTATGGTACTGAAGAGCAAGAGGTTCCATCTGCTGACCTACCTTCTCATGAGTCAAAGAGTGATGCAACCATGGAGACCATCACAGGGAAGAACCAGGTAATTATACCCTCTCCTACCGGTGATGATCAACCCCTGACCACCAAAGCCAAAAGAAGCAGAGCTAAGGCAGCCAGAAAAACTGCAAAGAAAGTGGTTGAATCTAAGCTGAAGATCAACCCAAAGCAAAAGGTTGTATTCATCTCAGCTAGATTCCAAGTGGTAGGAAACTCTGATTCAGGAAAGGAGTGTAGTACCAGCACTCCTGTCCTACCAAAGGATCAGAAGTTAAAGGGAAAGGTTGCTGATGAAGGGAAAAAGAACAAGAAACAGCAATCCTCAAATTCCCAAAAGATTAACATTGCATGCATAATGTGTGGTCTGCAAACCACACGGCCAAAGATTGTTACTATAATCCTGCTAGCACACATTATGCAAATAATGTTAAAAAGGAAGGAGTCAGGGAAGGTTCCTCATTTGGACCATATCAAATGGTTCAAGTGATGAAAAAGGGAAAGACTGTTTCTGAAGCAAGGTTGCTTTCGGAAGAAGGTCCTTCTTCCGAAGGGAAAAAGGCTTCAGAAGCTAAAGCTGTCAAGACTCAAAAGAATAAAAGAGTCCCCTTGAGACCATCCCAAAAGAAGACTGCTTCGGAAGAAAAGGTGGTGAAGGCTTCTTCTGAAAAGAAAGAAGCCTCAGAAGAATGCCAAGCTGCAAAAGCTTCAACAAGCTCATCCTCCATGATCAACCAAGGGATGGAATGGAAGATCAAGGAAGATGTTGCAACCCAAACCTTTTCTTCAAAGACATCCATTGAACCTCCATACATAAATTTTGGTTCAATTATGTCACTATTATTGGAAGAACCCAATACCAACAAGACATGGGTTTCCAATCAAAACTAATCATCTCATCTTATGTGCGGGGACATCCATACGACAAGAATAACAATGTTTAGATTGTGGATAGTGGACGCTCCAGGCACATGACAGGGAACAGATCTCTCCTTCAACAATTTCAACATTATGATGGAGGTCCTGTCCAGTTTGGAGGTGAGGCCGGAGGATATATTTCTGGCAGAGGAAGTATATCGAACGGAAAATTAAAGGTTGACAAAGTTAACTTTGTCAAAAAGCTTGAACACAACCTATTAAGTGTTTCTCAATTCTGTGATCAAAAGCATCAAATGCTCTTCACAGAACATGAGTGCATAATCCTCAAACCCGGGATGACAATTCCTCAAGAATTGGTTCTTCTTAGATCTCCCAGGAAAGGGATATGTACAAGCTGGTATGAACAATGCTTCCCCAATGGGAGAAGTATCATGTTTTCTTTCCAAAGCTGATGATGATGAGTCAACACTATGTGCAGGACCGTTTAAGGGCTTGAACACAATTACAACACAACAACACAATGAGGAGAGCAACTAGACTTTAATCAAACAGTGAACTGGATTAACCAAGGTGATACAAAGAACACAAGTAAAGTAAAGAGACAGAACAAGAGAGTTGGGTTTCAAGGAGGCAGTATATTGCTTTCTCAAGGTCTTTTACAAGTGTTACAAAGCATAAAGAAAGATACAAGAACTTGAAATACTTATACTACAACCTACAGCCGGCTATACTTTGAAAGCCAGCTGGATACAATTGACTAGACACTAACAAAATCAATTGTAGGATCAAAAGGCATATCTGCCTTTTGACCTTGTGACTATGACATGCCATAGCTCACATCCTTATACATTACAAAAAGGATAAAGTACATAAAGTAGAAAGTTACAGACTCAAGACCTCAATGTACAGTTACCAAAAGCATGGACCTTTTCACCAACTCATGTAAGTTGGTGACTTTACAGATATGCAGCGGAAAAGGTGCTTTATGGAACAGTACATCAGATAAAGCATGTATAGTAAAAGTCTTCGGAAGAAATCTGTCTTCATAGGTTGAAGCTTCGGAATACTTTGTCTCTGAAGCTTCGGAAGACTTCATGTTTGGCTTCGGAAGATATTGGTCTTGGCTTCGGAAGATTTTACACTTAGAGTATTTTCTAATGCATTATGTAAAACTTCCGAAGCATTCTTCACTTCAGTACTTAGTGCATGTTGAAGAGACACTTTGGATGTTTTGGGTTGCATCAGACTTAAGGAATCCTTACAAACTCCCCCTAGGCTGATGCTACCAAAACACTTAGAAGATCTTCAGATATTGGTAGTCTTCAGTACAATCATAACCATTCCTTTCTTCATTAGGTGGTCAGGATCATCAAGACTCTCATAGTATCTTCTCATCTCAAAGAGATCATGCAGAGGTAAGTTGATTATGTATTGCCAGGAGTAGACATTCTCAACACCTTGATCTCTGATTACATGCCATCTATCTGGATTGGTAGAGAAGGTCCAGTATAAGATGGGTGTCTCAGCTGCAAGAAGAGCCACTTGTATTGAAGTTGATTGGGCTGCCTCTTCATGCACTTCCTCAGGTTGATCTGACTCAGCTTGAGGTGTAGAGGTAGATGATTTAGGCTTCTTCTTCTTAGACTTTGGTTAGAAGCCATTCTCTTCTTCCTCTTAGAGGACTTTAACTGAGAAGACTGGTCTGCAGCACCTTGTTGATCATCCTTGTCTTTCTCAGTTGGGTGTTCCTCCCTCACAGGTTCAGAAGAAGAGGGAGTTTGACCCTGCTGTGGATCAGAAGATGAAGCTTGCTGAGGCTCAGCAACACTCAGGTAGTTGATCATCTTGATCCTATCTTCTTCTTTATCTACCTAAGGTTCTTGTGGAGCCACATCTTCCTGTGCAGGACTTTCTTGAACTGGAGAGAGTGTGGGAGCATGCTTGTAGAGTCTTTTCTGTCTCTTCTCCTCTTTGAATTGGAGAAGTAGCCTTGCATCCTCTTTCTCCTTCATCTCTCTTGACACTTCCATGTCAGCCAGTTCATTTAACTCTTCTAAGGGGAGGGAGATGATTTCATCAATATCATAGTTCCTGATCTGTAAATAGGTAATCCTGACTGCCCTTAACTCATCATCTTGAGTATTTGGTCTGGGAGCAGCCCTGATTGCAGCTTGCATAAAGCTAGATGACCCAGAAGAACTTTCTCCCCTTTGCCTCCTTTTCCTCTCTCTCTCTTCCTCCTCAATTTCCTCAGGAGTCATTATCCTTTTCCCTTTGTCACCAACAGACCTTTGTGACTCAGGGTGGATTGAGGCTTGGCCTTCATTGCTTGGTGTAGCTTCCATGCTCTGGCCAGAGAGAGGCTGAGAAACACCTTCACCAGCAGGTGTCTCAGAAGGAGTTTGGACCTCTGCAGCAGTTGTTGATGATGAGACAGGTGTCTCAGGTTCTGCCACTGGGCCTTCAGTCAAGGTTTCCCCTATGAAACTAATCTTAGGGTCCACCTCAACATCCAGTTGACCGATGACATTGCCTGATTGCCTAAGTCTCCTTCTTAGAGAGAACTCTGCAAGGATCCTATCTTGGATTTGAGCCAGCCTGTCAGCTTGTCTTGAATTGCTTGGATTGACAAGTGGCATGTTTACTAAATCCAATCTTTCATAGAAGTTTAGGCTTTGGAAATTAAACACTTCTTGTTGACCTTGAACTCTGTGAAGGATAAGGGCTCTTCTGTCAGCATCATACCTCCACCTTATGATGTAGTTGCCAGTTCCTTGTGGTGGAGATGAGATAGCCCTTGGTATACCTTCCTCAAAGAGACTCCTGATGATTGAGTCTATAGAGTCCACATTAATGTGAACTTGAGGAAGTTGCTGAGAATGCACAACAGCAAGTGAGGAGGGTGAGTCCTCTATGTCCATTCTCTGTGAAGAACTCCCAGGTTCTGTGGTTGTAATAACTTTCTCCCCCTTTTTGGTAGCATCACCCACTTGCATAGGTGAGCTGGAGGATAAGTCAATCACTTTCACAGGTTCTTGTGTTCCTGGTTGAGCTCTCCTTAAAGGTCTCCCAGCTAGTTTTTCCTTTAGATATGAAATCTGAAGTTGCCGATCATTGACCCTGTTATGTAAGGTAGTCACCTGAGATTCCAAGTGACTAACCTTAGAGACCAAATAGGAGCATGTTTTTGACAATTTCTGCACCTTTAGTCTCAAATTCCCGTCATCTTCATCAGAAGAATCATTGGGGGATGAGATGATTGGACCAAAGTCCTCTCTCTCACCACCAGCTTGAGGTTCTTGCCTGCTGGTTTTCCTCTGCTCACTGGCAAACTCAGTTGAGATGCCAGTGGGCTGAGTTGCCATGGTTGAGGTCTTAATGATGTAATCACTTTCAAAAGTGAGAGCCTCTTCCATATGGACATCCTGAACAGGTTCAGAAGTGTCCACCTCAGTAATAGGTGACTGATGTGGGATAGACTGAGGAGAGTCAGAGGTACTCATCTCTCTTTGAGTAAGGGAGGAGAAGAGAGACTCATGGTACTCACTGAATCCTAAGTCTTCAACAGTATAGAAGGATAGGTTGGGAATTGGTTGGTTGAGATCCAAAGGCTGGGGATGGTAACTGTCCCCTGAAGGTTGTTCACTTGAGTGTTGAGACTCAGAGTGAAGGCTTAAGGCTGTTGGGCTAGTGAGCTCATCAGGGTGAGCATGAGGAACCTCAGCCCTGATAGGTGAAGAAATGGGAGTGGTTTGCTCCTCAGGAGAAGTGGGAGCTCTAATGTCCACTTCCTCCTGTAAGGTTGAGTATATGGGGGCCTGCACAGACTCAATAGCCTGAGCAGGGGTTCGTTTGGATTTTCTTTGGTAGGTGAGGGTGATTGTTGGTCTTTTTAGAGGTAGGGATAAAAGAGGTGTGGGTTGAACACTAGCTTGTGTTGCTAGGTTGTCACCTTGAGCAATGAGCTCTAACATTTTGGGGACTAGGGCTGTTTCTACCCCTGAGAAGCCTATAGTTGGCTTCTTCATTATTTTAAAGATGACGGGCTTCATCTGCCCCAATTTAAGAATATTACTTGTTTCCCTCAACTGTGAGCCCAATTCACAGTTGAGAATGTGTTGAACATATCTAGGAAACATGTAATACTCTAAGGAGTCTAAGTTTGCAAGTAAATTAGTATAAACAAATTGTGAATACCTGAACTTGACCCCCTGAACCATTCCATGAACTATAAAGGAGAGATCCTCAAGAATCTGGTCCCATCCACCATGCTTGTTTGATAAGCTGTGGATAACCACATGGAGCAGGTATTTCCACTGGGATGAGACCTTCCCTTTCCTAAAGGTCTTTACAGAGTTATCTCCCTCATAGCCCATCTGCTCAAAGGAATGATTAACAGCTTCCTTTGGGAAGGACACCTCACCTTCTTCATCATCCAGCTGCAAATGTTGGTTAATGATGGCCGGAGTGATGAAGATTGTCCTCCCTTGCACTGTGGCAGACAGTGCCTTCTCCCCATCCATAATGACCTCTTGGCAGGTCTTCCAGAATTCAAGCAAGTGATCCTCATATAGAGTAGGATCAATGGTCAGGGAGGTGAAATAGTTGGATAGAGTTAAGAATTGGCAAATTTCTGAGAAACTTGCATCTTTCTCAGAGCTTAACAGAGCAACTTGATTATGTTGCCTGTGAAGTTGCATGGAGAAATCTGGGTTGTTTCTGCGGTTTAGATTGGCCATTTCAGAAGCTTAAGGGTGAAGAAAGGTAGAAAGCAAAGGCGGTTTAGAGAATTAGGTTAGAGGAATAGTGGAATTGAGGAAGATAGTGAGAAAGAGGGGGAACCGTTGGGTATTTATGTGAAAAGGGATTTGAACCAAAGTTAATGAAAGAGGATAACTTTGAAATCCGGAAGTCGGTCCCACCTCTGAAAAGGTAGTTTACTTTTGCTCAAAAAGTAGTTTTCTTGGAATTCGAAAAGCTTCCGAAGGTAATTTATCTTCGGAAGATTTAATTGAAAAAGCTTCCGAAGCTAAAATGGCTTCGGAAGATTTTCCTGAGAGTCTTGAAAATTTATGCTTCGGAAGAGAAATAAACCCTTGGATGCTTTGTATAAGAATAATCAAAAGCTTCCGAAAGTTAATTTTGCTTCGGAAGGAAAAAGTCCTTAAAAATGAATAAGTGTCTGAGTTAAGAATTTTAAGCTTCGGAAGATGAGTTTGGACTTCTTCCGAAGGTAAAATCTCTTAGACAGTTATTTATTTTGAAGACATATTTTTCTTCCGAAGATAAAATGTTATCTTCCGAAGTATCAGAAAATTTTCAAGAATCTAAGGAAAATCTTCAAAAAGAATTTTACATCCAAAGAAAACATGAGCTTATGAAAGTGATGAACTAGACAACTTAGGACACACATATTTTAAGAAGAAATAATTAGAATTAGTTTTAAAAAAAAGTCTACTCAAAGTTAATCATCCCAATAGCTGATATCAGATACTTAAATCTCTGTTCATCAAAAGCTTTTGTGAACAGATCAGCATATTGTTCATCTGTATGAACTTTGACTAGTTTAATTAATCCCTTTTCATAGTTATCTCTTATTAAATGATACCTAATGTTGATGTGTTTGGTCCTTGAGTGCTGCACAGGGTTCTCAGTGATAGAGATAGCACTATTGTTGTCTATGTGGATAGGAGTCTCTTTGAAGTTAAATCCATAGTCCAGCATCTGATTTTGAATCCAAAGCACATGAGCACAGCAGCTTGCAGCAGCAATGTATTCAGCCTCAGCAGTTGATGCAGACACACAGGATTGTTTCTTGCATTGCCATGAGACAACCCTTCCACCAAGGAATTGGCATCCCCCAGATGTAGACTTTGCAGTCATGTTGCAACCACCATAATCACTATCTGTATAGGCATACAGATTGAAATTAGGATTCTTTGGATACCATAGACCAAGTGTTGAAGCACCTTTGAGGTATCTTAAAATCCTTTTCACATTGATTAAGTGAGACATCTTAGGGTTGGCTTGATATCTTGCACAAATACATGTAGCAAACATGATATCAGGCCTGCTAGCTGTAAGATACATAAGAGACCCAATCATAGCCCTGTATAAATGTTCATCTACACACTCCCCCTCAAGATCAGGTCCAAGGGAGTGGTTTCTAGCTATGGGTGTCTTAGCAATCTTACAATCAGTCATGTTGAACCTCTTGAGTATGTCTTGAACATACTTTGACTGACTTATGAAGATGCCATCTTCAACCTGCTTCACTTGAATTCCCATAAAGAAATTGAGTTCTCCCATTGAACTCATTTCAAATCTGTCTTTCATCAGCTTCTCAAAGTCTTTGCAGAGCTTTGGATTAGTTAAACCAAAGATGATGTCATCTACATATACTTGAACCAGCAATAAGTCATTTCCCTGTCCTTTGATGAAGAGAGTTCCATCTATAGTACCTCTCATGTATCCATGTTTACAAAGATACTCAGACAGTGTCTCATACCACTTCCTGGGTGCCTGATGCAGCCCATAAAGAGCTTTGTCAAGCTTGCAGACATAATCAGGATGATCAGGGTCTACAAAACCAGGTGGCTGTTTGACATAAACCTCTTCATCAATCACTCCATATAAGAAAGCACACTTTACATCAAGTTGAAAGACCTTGAAGTTCTTGGATGCAGCAAATGCCAGAAATATCCTAACAGCTTCTAGTCTTGCTACAGGAGCAAAGACATCAGTGTAGTCAATCCCTTCTTCTTGTGTGTATCCTTGAACAACTAGTCTTGCCTTGTTCTTGATGATGATTCCTCTATCATCCTTCTTATTCCTAAAAACCCGTTTGGTTCCAATGGTAGTCTTCCCATGAGGAAGAGGACAAAGGTTCCAAACTTTCTGCCTTTTGAATTGAAGCAGCTCTTGTTGCATAGCTTCAACCCAACTTCCATCCTTTAGAGCTTCATCAACTTTCTTTGGCTCTATCTGAGATAAAAAACAAGAGTGAAGACAAACATTTGCTTCATGGGTTTGTCCTCTTGTTCTTACCCCTGTGACAACATCTCCAATGATGTTTGTGGTGGGGTGAGACTTGTGGATCCTTAGCTGAGGGATCACAGCAAGTTGCTGAGAAAGATCCAAATTTGAGAAATTTAGATCTGGTCTGGAAGATTCACCCTCCACATTATCACACTTATCAAGATTAACTTGATCCAATGAGTGTGTGACATCATTGATGTTGTCATCTATGGTGTGGTTATTAGCATCAAGGAATTCCTGATCACTATCACCATCACCATTGTTGTCTTCTACAATTGAGGTGTCTTTATCTGGTTGAGAAGCCTCTGAGTTGGAATTTGAAGGCATACCAGATGTATCAGCTGAATTTGTCATTGTTGTGCTGATAGAAACCTCATTTGCTGAAGTAGTTCCAACTGGAGCTGAAGATGTATGAGTTGAGGGTCTTCCTAGCTCAAATCTTGGATCAGGATCACCTGTATTTAAATTTTTTGCAGATCCTGAAACATGCTCACAAGATTTGTTAAAACAGTTGGTAACTAAATCAAGATCAAACAGCCAATCAGGACCAGAACCAGCCACACAGGGTGTGTGTTCATTGAAAGTCACATTGGCTGACTCCTCAACAATTCTAGTTCTGAGATTGTATACTCTATAAGCCTTAGCTTGGGAAGAGTATCCAACGAAGTGTCCATCATCTGATTTCTCAGCAAACTTGGCAATTTGATCTTTGGTATTCAAGATGGTGCAGGGACATCCAAATGACCTGAGAAAACCAATGAAAGGTTTCCTCTTGTGCCAAAGTTCATAAGGAGTCTTACCATGTGTCTTAACTACTAAAACTCTGTTTTGCACATAGCAAGCAGTATTAACTGCCTCTGCCCAGAAGGTGATGGGCAGTTTAGAGTCAGACAACATAGTTCTTGCAGCTTCAATAAGTGTCCTGTTTCTCCTCTCAGCAACTCCGTTTTGCTGAGCAGTCCTGGGAGCACTATATTGTCTTGTAATACCCTTTTCATCACAAAATGTATCAAGGATTTGGTTCTTGAATTCAGTTCCTTGATCACATCTTATGGTTTTGACCTTGTGATCACATTGATTCTCAACTTTTAAGATGAAATTCTTCAGAATCTCAGGGGTTTCATCCTTAGTTCTAAGGAAGAAGACCCAAGTGAATCTTGTAAAATCATCTGTGATCACCAAACAGTAAGAGGTCCTTCCTAGACTCATTACAATGGTGGGGCCAAAGAGATCCATATGTAACAAGTGTAGGGGAGTAGTGATGGAGTTCTTTTCCTTAGGCTTGTGAGATACCTTGTGTTGCTTCCCTTTCAGGCATGCAACACAATGATCATCACTTGTAAACTCTTTCTTTGGCATTCCAGTTACCAGATCATGTTTAATTAATTTATTCATGTTCTTAAAGTTTACATGGCACATTCTTTTGTGCCATAGGAAAGACACAACTATTTGCTGTAGATAGAAAGCATGAAACTTCTCCAGAGGGAGATGTTTCTTGCAAATCCATCTTGTACATGTTCCTTTTCCTGGGGGCTCTGAGCAGGATATGCTCATGAGGAATGACCACTCAAGGCTTGAGAACAATGCACTCATGCTCAGTAAAGAGCATGTTATGACTCTGATCACAAAATTGGGATACACTCAGAAGATTGTACCCAAGCTCCTTAACAAAGTTTACCTTCTCAATGCTGAGCTTACCATTTGTGACCTTGCCCCTTCCAGAAATGTAACCACCTTCATCTCCTCCAAAAGCAACTGGTCCTCCATCAATTCTCTCAAATTATGGAGTAGAGACCTATTGCCTGTCATGTGCCTGGAACAGCCACTGTCAATTATCCAGACATTCATGTTTGTCTTGAGCTGTTCCTGCACAAAGAAAATGATTATTTACATTTGGAAACCCAAGCCTTACTTGTCTTGGGCTCACTAAGTGTAATAGAAGGTAATGCAACAGTAATAGATCCTATGGTTGTACTATGGGGATCTTCTGCTGTTGTTGATGGAGAAACTTCAGTCATTTGGTCCTTCTTAGACTTCCACACCACCTTTGGAATCTTGGACTTGACCTTCAAAACCTTAGAAGCTTTTGGGACTTCACAAGTTTTGATGACTGAACCTTCGGAAGATTCTACAGTCACTGCAGCAGACTTCAGTGCTTCGGAAGAACTCCTTTCTTCCGAGACCAATTTTACTTCCGAAGGTAATTTTCCATTTACCTTCTTCCTTGATTTGGAGCTTCTGAAGGAAACAGACTTTCCTTCCGAAACTTAAGACTTCTTGAGACTCTTTGAAGTCTTTGTATTGGGCATGTGGATAGTACTTTTAGGATTGTATGGGCAATCCTTAGCAATGTGAGAGGTACTTTCACACATGAAACATAACATTTTCTTCTTCAAAGGAGTCTTCTTTTGAGAGCAAGACTGGCTTTGGTCACATCCCTTCTCCACCTTCATCTTGGTAGATGCTGAGACAGTTCTTTTGGGCTGTGAACTGTTCTTGGAGTTTGATGGTCCAGGCTGTGCAGCAGTGGTACACAACAGCTCAGTCTTCTTCTTTGCACTGAGATGATTTGAACAAGAACCAGGACTCTTAGCTGAGGAGTCTTGGTTGATGTCTTCAGTCCTTACTACTTTGAAACCTGCCAAAACAAAAACTTGTTTCTGCTTAGCATTAAAAGTAGCCTTGATCTCTTGAGCCTTCTTTGCTTTCCTCTTGCTCTTACTGATCAAGTTCTTTCTCTTGGACTTGGTCATCACAGTAGATTTCTTCTCCTCAGAAGGATAGTGGCCATTGGAAGAATCATCTTCTTCACTCTTCTCAGAGGAATTCTTCACTATCACTTCTTCATCATCCTCACTTATAGGATCTATGAGAGGAAGCTCATCTTCACAAGTTCCACACCTAGGAGATCTTACAGACAAGATTGTGTGTGGAGGAGCTATCTCATTTGATCCCAGTCCCTGTCTATTTTGATAGCACACTTTGTTGTGCAGGGATGAGGATATCATGTTCTTGAAGGTCTCTTCTTCAAGAACACTCTTCTCTGCCTTGGCTTTGCTGATCACAAGCTCAGCCTGGCACTCAGTCAACTTAGTTATGATCTTGGATCTGAGTTCTAAAATCTGTCTGTTCATGTTTTAGTACTGATGAAACCTTCCATTCTCATATATATTCCCATATTCTTGAATCAAGAGACCTGATGAAACCTTCCATTCTCATGCACCAGGTGTCAAAATCATCAAGAGTGATCAGTGGGGATTTGTTCATGGTTCTAGTCTCCATATCAGTCTTTGAGATGGAAGCCATTTGAAAGGTTTAGTTTTTGTGTGTGTGAGGGATCTTAAGATGGTGAGATCTTATATCAAGAGCCTGGAACTCTCTGATACCAATTGCAGGACCGTTTAAGGGCTTGAACAAAATTACAACACAACAACACAATGAGGAGAGCAACTAAACTTTAATCAAACAGTGAACTGGATTAACCAAGGTGATACAAAGAACACATGTAAAGTAAAGAGACATAACAAGAGAGTTGGGTTTCAAGGAGGCAGTATATTGCTTTCTCAAGTTCTTTTACAAGTGTTACAAAGCATAAAAAAAGATACAAGAACTTGAAATACTTATACTACAACCTACAGCCGGCTATACTTTGAAAGCCAGCTGGATACAATTGACTAGACACTAACAAAATCAATTGTAGGATCAAAAGGCATATCTCCCTTTTGACCTTGTGACTATGACATGCCATAGCTCACATCCTTATACATTACAAAAAGGATAAAGTACATAAAGTAGAAAGTTACAGACTCAAGACCTCAATGTACAGTTACCAAAAGCATGGACCTTTTCACCAACTCATGTAAGTTAGTGACTTTACAGAGATGCAGCAGAAAAGGTGCTTTATGGAACAGTACATCAGATAAAGCATGTATACTAAAAGTCTTCGGAAGAAATCTGTCTTCGTAGGTTGAAGCTTCGGAAGACTTTGTCTCTGAAGCTTCGGAAGACTTCATGTTTGGCTTCGGAAGATATTGGTCTTGGCTTCGGAAGATTTTACACTTAGAGTATTTTCTAATGCATTGTGTTAAATTCCGAAGCATTCTTCACTTCAGTACTTAGTGCATGTTGCAGAGACACTTTGGATGTTTTGGGTTGCATCAGACTTAAGGAATCCTTACACTATGACATAAACAAATGTGTCATGTAAATTTTAAGACAATGAATAAATTGGCTAAAAATAACTTGGTACATGGTTTGCCTAAAAAGGAATTTTTCTGCAAAGATAACTGTGTTGCATGCCTGAAAGGGAAGCAACACAGAGCATCTCATAAATCCAAAGTTGTTAACTCCATCACCACTCCATTACACTTATTGCACATGGATCTATATGGTCCCATAAGTATAATGAGCATTGAAAGAAAATCATATTGCCTTGTGATTGTTGATGATTTTACTAGATTTACATGGGTATTCTTTTTAAGAACCAAAGATGAAACTGCTGAAACTTTAAAATCTTTTATTCTTAAAATGGAAAATCAAATTGATCACAAGGTTAAAATAATTAGAAGTGATCAAGGGACTGAGTTTAAGAACCACGTTCTTGACTCATTCTGTAACTCAAAAGGGATTGCCAAACAATATAGTGTCGTAGAACTCCTCAACAAAATGGTGTTGCTGAGAGGAGGAACATGACACTTATTGAGGCTGCTCGGACTATGTTAGCTGATTCAAAGCTGCGTCTAACATTATGGGCAGAGGCAGTCAGCACTGCATGCTATGTGCAGAACAGGGTCCTTGTAGTTAAGCCACATGGAAAAACCTCTTATGAGCTACGGAACAAGAGGCCACCGTTCATTGGCTTTCTAAGGTCCTTTGGCAGCAGGTGTACCATACTTAACACAAAAGACAATTTGGCAAAATTTGCTGAAAAGTCGGATGATGCCATCTTTGTTGGATATTCCTCTAACTCTAAAGCTTATAGAGTTTATAACATTAAAAATCAACAATTTGAGGAATCTTTCAACATTGTAGTTAATGAGCAGACTCCTTGTGTTAGGGGGAATGGCCCTGATCATATCTTTGATTTAGAATTGTTTCCAAACTATTCTAAACCATCTTGTGAGAATGTTTCAGCTGGAACAGGTGCTCAAAGTGATTCTGATGATGACCAATTGTTTGAGCTTCCCAGACCTATTCTAGTTCTCCAAGAGCTACAACAAATTAAGTTCCCACTATTGGCAGATCTGATAGTATAACTATCTCAAGGGATAGTGGAGCTTCAACCAGTGGTTCACCTGTTGACTCTTTTACTTCATCAGGTGACACTGCACAACACCAAGCTGATGGAAGTAACATCTTGAAGGAACAGGAAACTATTAATGCTACTTAACAGCAAACAAATGATGATGATGTTTCTCATTCATTCAATCATTCCTCATTGAATGAGTTTGAAACAGTAGCTGGACCAAGTGTTCAAGCTCCTGAGCAAAATATGTCTAATTTGGATCTATCTTTGCAACTGGAGGTAATTCCTAGACTTATGTAAGGCCCCGTTCCCGGGACGCCTAACAATTGGTCATTCATCACACTCAAAACATATAATTACATTTTTCCTTTCATAAATAGTTGCAGCGGAAACATTAAAAACACAATTTCATTCCATCAAAATACTTTTGCACAATAGTACAATCGTTCCTTTAACAATATCATGTTACATTTATTACAAAAGCATTAAACATAAAGATGCCATCCAAAATACGCTGAGTAGCCGCCCCGTGCCATCCTCAGCAACATACCTGCCAACTAGAAACACACCAAAGTCAGCGTTGCTGAGTGAGTTCTAGTTTTATAATAAAACTTACTTTACTTCCGTAAAACCGTTCTTTACTTTCTTTATAAAAACATTTGTTACATACATGCGATCACAAATCATACGTACATACAGATAATATCATTATTATCTTCACCATTACGTTCGCTACATTCATCATTCATCGTACATTATTATCTTTCACTTCTTTCTAGATCCTGTCAGATTTTACCCTCTTCGTGGCACTCAGCCACGATTACTGAGGTCGAGTGACAAAGATCCCGTTTTATACATTATTAGGACATTTCATTAACGTTCATTTCATACTTCGCTCTTTCCATCATTACCTTTCTCATTCATTAACTCACGCCATACTCCCGACTCAGGTTCGAAGACTGGTACTGTGCCGGGGTCTGTACACAAACCCCCGACTCATATCCTAAGACTGACACAGTACCGGAGTACGCGACGAGGACCTCTATCGAGTCTGTTGCGACACAGAATCGCTCACCTCATAGGCAATCTCAACGATTGCACGCTATACGAGTCTGTTGCAACAACAAGGTTGCTCACCTCATGCATATGCTTGGCTTTATGCTACACCCCCAAAGTTATGCGTAACTCCGGTAACCATCACATATTCCACCCCCATCAACATGGGTACTACACCCCCATCGAAATGGGTACATCACCCTCATCAACATGGGTACTACACCCCCATTGAAATGGGTACATCACCCCCATCAACATGGGTACTACATCAAAGGTCAGCCACAAAGACCGGACCCCTTGCGTGCACACTATAGGATTAGCTGAACCTCACGCGGTTCAGCTTAAGGCATTTAGAGCCGTACACTTCACTACGCGTCACATGCAAGCCTCTCATGATTTCATTCATTCATTAATACATGCATTCATTTATTACGTTCCTCTTTTCATTATCTTCCACTTTACGTTACATAATACTTTCATTTCATTCATTAATGTTCGACGCAAAGCCATAGAAAGATAAACATACATAATAAGGAACATAACATAAACATAAACATATAGCATCATCATACATACGCATCAATCATACATCACATCACACACATCATACATACTATGCATCACACGCACCGCCATGCCTAACATCACACATAACGTCATACATATCATCATCATCAACATCATCATCATCATTAGCTCATCATCATGCGTCACCTTATACCGTTCATGCCCATCACATCATCGAGGAAATCCATCTCGACCATCATCTCTCAAAGTCCCTCAAAACTCCTGTGCGCATAAACCCTATTCGGGCGTACGGACACCCTCCAGCCGCATGGCCTTTAGGGCGACTGAACACTTAGGCGAATGGGCATCTATGCGAATGGACCCTATGCGAATGGACTATGGGCGAATGGACATTTATGCGTATGGACTCTCACTCGCATAGCTTTCATGTGTATGGCCTTCAGTCGCATGACTTCAGGCGTATAGGCTTCAGTCGCATACCCTTCGTGCGAATGAACCTCAGTCGCATGGCCTCCAGGCGCATGGACTTCAGTCGCATATCCTTCGTGCGAATGAACCTCACTAGCACAATCCTTCAATCGCATGCCTCATAGGCACATGAACTTCAGCCGCATGACCATCATGCGTATGGACCTCAGTCGCATGGCAATCATGCACATGGACCTCAGTCGCACGCCAATCGGCCGAATGGCCTCCAATCGCCCTCTAGTCGGTCGCCTAGCCCTAGCTGATGCAGAATGCAGTTCAACCCAACTGCAGCCGCGGGTTTCGGCCTCCAACCCCTTCCAAACCTCTTTTAAGCTCGAATCAACCATCCTAACCCTTAGGGAAACATACCACGACCTCATTCAAGCATAACCAAGCAAGAAATCAAGCCTCAAACGCATCATACACATACACACATGCATAAAAACGGGTTTTCACCCAAAACTTGAAAATGGGTTTTCAGATGTGTTCCAGCCCCAAAATCAGTTGAAAAAGAGTAAAAGATTTTGGCTACTCGAACCAACCCGAGCCAACACTTAACGATCCCGACGAGTAGAGCTTCGATTTGACTCGCTCCTCAACGATTTTGGCTACTCGAACCAACCCGAGCCAACACTTCTTTTCTTTTCTCTTCTTTCTCTCTTCTCCTCTTGATGGCTGAAAAATGAGAAGGGTTGGGGTGTCTCCCCCCTTTTATACTCCCACTCATCAAGTTTCTCTCGTTGGCGAGTTTGGTCCCTCGACTTTGGACTTTATTTCTTTTTATTCTTTCGTCGGCTTCGAAGGAAATTTCTGGGTGTTACAACTTAGGATTCAAAACACTCATCCAGCTGAGAACATCATAGGGGAAGTCTCTGAAGGCGTGAGAACAAGAGGACAAACTGGCAATGAAAATGTCTGCTTGTACTCATGCTTTTTATCCCAAATGGAACCCAAGAAGGTGGAAGATGCCTTGAAAGATAGTAGCTGGGTTGAATCAATGCAAAAGGAGCTGCTTCAATTCAAAAGAAAAAAGGTTTGGAACCTATGTCCGCTACCATCTGGTCAAGTACCTATAGGCACTAAATGGGTTTTTAGAAACAAAAGAGATGATAGAGGCTTGATTATCAAGAACAAAGCAAGACTGGTGGTTCAAGGATACACTCAAGAGGAGGGAATCAATTATACTGATGTCTTTGCACCTGTTGCAAGACTTGAGGCAGTTAGGATCTTCCTTGCTTATCCAAGAATTTCACTGTCTATCAGCTTGATGTCAAGTCTGCCTTTCTATATGGGGGTATAGATAGGAAAGTCTATGTATGCCAACCTCCAGGATTTGAAGACCCACAGCATCCCAACTATGTGTGCAAATTGGATAAAGCTCTATATGGGTTGCACCAAGCACCTAGGTTGTGGTATGAGACATTGTCACAGTTTCTCCTGAAGAATGGTTACACTAGAGTTACCATTGATAAGACTCTTTTCATAAGGAAGTCTGGGAAAGACATCTTGCTCGTTCAAGTCTATGTTGATGACATCATATTTGGTTCCTCAAATGACCAAATGTGTAAAGACTTTGAGAGCATCATGAAGAAGAAGTTTGAGATGAGTTCCATGGGAAAAATGGACTTTTTCCTTGGAATTATGGTGAAGCAAATGAAGGAAGGGTTTTTCATCAGTCAATCTAAGTATGTCAATGACATCTTAGAAATATTTGATATGAAAGCTTGTAAGGCAGCAAAAACACCCATACCCAGAAACCATAATCTTTGCCCTGACTCTGAGCGGGAGGATACTAATCAACATCAGTATAGAGCAATTATTGGTTCTCTGATGTATCTCACAGCAAGTAAACCTGATATCATGTTTGCAACTTGTATTTGTGCAAGATATCAGGCTACTCCAAAGGTGTCTCACCTAGTTGCTGCCAAGAGAATCTTAGATACCTTAAAGGAGCACCTAAACTAGGTCTCTGGTATCCAAGAAATAGTAATTTCAATCTCTATGGTTACTCTGACAGTGATTATGGTGGCTACAATATCAACAAGAAATCAACATCCGGTGGATGTCAATTTCTTGGTGGAAGGATCATCTCATGGCAATGCAAGAAGCAATCCTGTGTCTCTACATCAACTTCTGAAGCTGAATACATTGCTGCTGCTAGTTGTTGTGCTCAGCTGCTGTGGATTCAGAACCAGATGATAGACTACGGATTCAACTTCATGAGCACTCCTATCCACATTGACAACAACAGTGCTATCTCCATTACTGAAAATCCAGTAAAGCACTCCAAGACTAAGCACATTGATATCAGGTATCATTTCACTAGAGATATTTGAGAAAAATCTTATCAAGCTAATCAAAGTTGTTTCAAATGAATAATATGCTAACTTGTTCACCAAAGCCTTTGATGAACAAAGATTTAAATATCTCATTACAGCTATTGGGATGATAAACCTTGATTAGTCTATCTCATTTGAAAACCTTTTAATATGTAAAGTTTTATGTCAAAACAATCTAAGCCCTATTACAAAAGGTCTTTCTCTAAAAATTTTATCTAAGTATAAATTCTTCCGAAGAGGAATTAATCCTTGGAAGATATTTTACATATCTTCCGAAGCAAATTCCTCCCAGGATAATTTTCTTCTCGGAAAAGTTGTTAAGTCTTGGAAGAAGCGATTGAGTTCATATCAGATCTACTTCCGAAGCTTGTAACACTCTCCATTCGGAAAGCAATATATATTCTCGAAAGTAAAAACTTTACCTTCGGAAGAACATTACCTTCGGAAATGCTTTATACTCGAAAGAAAGATTTTACTGTGTAACAGAAATCTTTTGGGCCCCACTCTGTAAAAAGTAAAGATTTTGTTAATGATGTCGGATTATTTAAATGGACTAACCTTACCACCCCTGTCACATCATCCACTGAAACATCCCATCATCTTATCCAAACCCCCTTTAAACCGCCATTTCACCCGTTTAAATAACTCCGGCTAATCACTATCATTCTTTTTACCAAAAATTACTGCCTTAAAAGCTTTATTCATCTCCATTTCACCCAATTCCAAACTATCTACCTGCAACTTTCTCAAATGGTACTAAACCCTCAGCACAACCAAATCGCACTCCTTGATTCTTCAAGGGATGTCGACTTCTCAGATATCATCTCCTTTCTAACCCAATCTTCTTAGTACACTGTCCTGACTGTTAACCCCACGGTTTACTTAAATCATACGTCTGAATTTTGGGCAAATGGTCAGACTGAAACCCTAAATGGGGTTCGTGTCATAAGATCGAGAATCTGTGGCCAGGAGTTGGTCATTTCTGAACAACTCATCAGGGAGCATCTAGAGCTTCATGATGAGGGCACACCTACAGAGTTCCCCAAAGCAGATTTCGACAACACTTATATCCAAATGGGATATGGTGGAGATGTTAGCAGGTCAACCGTTTACAAGTTCAACTTCTCTTACAACTGGAAGTTCCTGCTGCATGTAGTTCTTCATTGCTTGTCCAACAAATCTGGGGGATGGGATCAAATCCCATATGAACTTGGGTTCCTAGTTCATGGTTTGGTGAGAAGCCTCCGCTTCAACTACTCAAGATTTGTGCTGACCAATCTTATGGGAAACCTTAAACGGGACACATTCTTCATGTATCCCAGGTTTCTTCAGCAGATAATCAATTGTGAGCTGGACCAGAGTAAGCTTGTCTGTGTAGCTGCTCTGATTGTTCCTCAAATGAGGTCGACCATCTTCAAGACTTTGAAAAGAGTGTCCATCAACTTCACCGGAAGATATACTGCACTTCTTCCAGGTATGACTGAGCCAATGGCTCCTGGTGACATCCCTGTTAACCCCACAGGTGATGAACCCACACCAGTAACTACCCTCACATTGCCAAATCTACCTTCTCCCCCCATCAACATCACTTATCAAAGACGCCCCAAACGAACCCTTGTTCAATCTTCTCTGATTAAACAAGCTCCTCCTATTCTATCCAAAAAGGCTAGAGTGGAACAATGGGCTCCCACTCATCCTGAGGTCCAACCATCCTTCACAATTAACCTCAATATGGGTCTTGAGTCTCCTCATTCTCAGACCCATGAGCCCGAAACCCAAGCTGAAAACCCTCAGGAGAGTCTTTATACTCCCCTGAGCAGCCAAAAAGGGACAGCCTCACCACAGGCTCAATGCCTTTAGACATTGATCAAAGTCCCGGGTCACTAGGCTTTACTCCCATATCATTTACTGACCTACTAATAAGAGCTGATGAAGAGATTATGTCTCTTCAGGGCAATGAAGTTGATCCACAACACCCTCTCAAGGATCAACAGAGCCCAGGGAGATCTCTTATCTATAGCCCCCATCAGCAAGCCTTTACTGAGGTGAGTCCCACTGATGTGGAGGGGACTCATGTAGATTTAGTTGCCACTACTGAAGGAGCTTCAATAGACCCTCAGGACAGTGGTAACATTACTGAGACTGAATCTACGACAACCATGCCCTTTGATGACTCTGAAAGAGACATCATTGAGCAAAGGAAACCAGGGCGCCAAGAAACCACATCTGGTGGTGAGGATGAACATACTAGGTATGTTACCTCATCTCCCCGTGATTCTTCAAAAGAAGATGAGGGAACACTGCAACTCACCATTGAAGACCTACTTTCTAAAGTCTCAAATCTTGAATCTAAGGTTAGGACTTTAGAGGATAGGTCTGCCACTCAGCAACTTGAGATTGAATATCTCAAGGCCAAACTAGTTGAGAAACAGATTGAGAGGTCTATTAGGCACGTACCAATTCAGGTCTCATTGACCTCTTCCTCTAGCTCATCAAGCTCTCAAGATGATGCTACCAAAAAGGGGGAGAGTGTTCACGGACAAAGCCAAAGACAAGAGGAACCACAAAGACAAGCTCTCACTTCCCTAAGCTCAAAATACCCTATGCAACAAGCTTCAGTTTTTCCTGAGCCTCCTCCAGTTGTAATTCAAGTGGATCAAATGATGCTCCAAGATCTCAACAGGTTCTTTAACAAGTTTTTGTTGGAATCTCTTATTGAACAGCCAAGTCCTGATCTGTCTGTGATTTACTTCGGAGCTCAAGAGCTTCAGAGGTTAAATGCACCTTCTACCACTATTGAGGAAATTGGTCAACCTAAGGTCCAAGTGGAACCTGAGATTAACTTCGAAGGGGAAACAAGGACTAATGGCACAGCAACTGAGACAGTTGGGATAGATAGTGCATTCTCACAGACTTCCGAAGCACAAGTCAAAGCCTCGGAAGAACAATTTCAATCTTCCAAAGTTGAGATTGCAGCTGCGGAAGAACTATTCTCCTTATCCGATGATCTAATAGTCACAGATGCAATCCTAGAACTTGCATCTGAGGTTAATAGGGAGGATTTTCTCACCCAAACCCTAGCTCAAACATCAGCATTAACTCCAGCTTTCATTTCTACTACTCAACCTGAACCTTCCATCCAAGAACCCCCAAAGTCTAGCACTTCCGAAGATATCAAAGGAAAGAGGAAGATGACTAAGGAAGAGCTTCACGAGGAAGAAAGGTTAGAAAAACTCAAAAGAAAAGGTAGACTTCTAACCGGAAAACTGCTAGCTGCCAGTAGCAAAGCAGCTGTAGCCAACTAGGAGGCAGTCAATAATAGAAGAAGAGTAGAAATCATTGATAGACTTGTCAGTCTAGGAGCTGTGAGCGAAGATGTACTCCTTCTAATGCTAGAGGAGTTAGTTGAGCTGGAAAAGGCAACTTTGCTGCAAAAACAGCAAAAAGAAGAAGCAGCAAGGTTGGCCTTAGAGGAAGAAAGGAAGAGAAAAGAAAGAGAAGCTGATCAGCAGCTCAGGAGGGAAAGGATAACTTTCCTAACCTCCAGGGGTTTATCTCTAGAATAATTATCTCCACACAACAATGATACGATCTTATGGCTCTTCAACAAAGAGCAAGATCAAATGGAAACAGAGAGAAAGAAAACTGCCAAGGAAAAGCTGATGCTGAAGAGGAAGAAGGAAGAAGAAGCAGGACTAGCTGCTGCCAAGAAGATAGGTGAGAAGGCCTGGATGAAAAACTTATCTCCGGGCTCATGGCTTCTCTGGCAGACAGGTGGGTCCTATGTCTGAAAAGACCCTCCAGCAACATGTCAGTGACATAAAGGCTGACATTCGCTCGGGGAAGAGGAAGGAGATGTACAGAAGGGGACAGGGGATGATCTTCAAATCAACTACTCAACCCCAACCTCAAACCCAACCACAACCTGAACCAATTCCCTTTCTATTCCCCATCAAAACTGAACCAACCACTAAACCATACACCTCTGAACCTACACCATCACCCTTACCAACCTCTTCACCTGAACCACCTAAACTACCTATCCTCCAACCCAAAACACTAGCCAGAACCCAAACACCTCAACCTACCCAACAAACTCTCAAACCATCCCCGAAGCCTTCTAAGCATCTCCCCTTAGAGGAGTTCAAGGCAATCAAGAGAAAGATCATCAATTGCTTAACCCTGAGCGACATCTCCTGTGAGGAGGATTCATTCAAATTGACTTATGTTGATGGATCCTTATGTTCCCTCACTAGAGATCAATTTCTTGATCTGCCCAGAGGAACATTGGACCAAGCTACAAATCTCCTTGGCTAAGGAGAAGGCTAGTGACTCTGCTGGATACCAAGAAAGGTGACCGGGTGCCAAGACAACCTCTTGTGCCTAGGAAGAAGATCATCCAGTGGAGGTTCGAAGACTCTTCTCAAAACTTTGTTGTTGAAAGAGAGAATGGAGAGCTCAACAGGCTAAGTGCCTCATCTCTGCTACACTTAAGCAGATTTGATATTGCTGAGTTAGCAGAGAAGCCATTCTCCAACCCCTGCAACTCTAATGTAGCTGCTCATATCAGAAATCATCTAGGCAGTCTTCATATGGCCGAGCTAACTGCTAGGACCAAGGTTGAAGAAGAGTTGAAACTAAGAGAGGAGGAGAAAACGAAGGGATCAACAACCAAAGGCAAAGCCTTTCTACAAATGGTTGAAGGTCCTGAACTTGAATCCATAGTTAGATGGGAGTATAACTATAACTCTCGTCAACTAACTCTTTTCAAGGGGGCACAACAAAGGGTACATCTCATTCAGAGTGAATGACTGGATCTCATATCCACTAATGACTTGTACAAGCTTCTCAGCACCACTTCAGGGAAGAACAAGGAAACAGAAAAATATCTTCTGTCCCTGGTGTTGAAAGCTTTGAGAAGCAAAAACAAGTGAGGTTTTGGTAGCATCAGCATAGGGGGATTTTGTTGGATCTAGGAAAGCTGGTGCAACCAAAACCAAATCACTTAGATTATTTTGGTGCAACTAATAAAGGATTTCCGAAGCTAAGTGTGGAACTTCCAAAGGAAAAAGGAGCTCTTCCGAAGACAAAGTGTAAAACCAACTTTCGAAGGAAAACTCCAACTTGCGAAGACAAAGTATTCACTTCCAAAGATCAAAACTTAAGTGAAAGATCAGAAGTCAACTTCCGAAGTATGAAGGAAGTCCTCAAGCCTCGGAAGTACAGAAGCCTCTTCCGAAGTATAAGTGGCTTTGGAAGAACTTGTTCTTCCGAAGCCAACTTACCTTCGGAAGACAATACTATTATCCAGTGGACATAAGTATGGTCTCCCTGACACTCTGCTGCAGACCTCTGAGATACTGCATGGCGTTTTCTCAAAAGCCATGTAGTTGACCATACTTTATTCCACTGTTTACCTGTATAAGTTAGTACAGTTGCCATCTTTACTTGGTGACAAAAGGTAAGTCATGGACATGTCATGACTACCATATCTTAGATAATACTTTATCTAAGATACCTTAACTTTAGCATTGTAGTATATGCTTTATTCTTAGGTTTCCAGCTGGTATCAAAGTATATCCGGCTATAGGATCTAGTATATATAGTTTCTCATTGTAACTCATGTTTTATGCTTGTAAGAGTCTTGTAATACTTTGAGTTGAGAAGTAATATACACAAGTGCCTTGAAAATTATTTCTTCGTGTTTGTTGCTACTTATTATATTATAATCAACTCTTACAAGAGATTCTACTTCATCTGATTTGAGTGTAATATAAGTGAGTTTGAAAGAAATCCAAGTGTTTAAGTGACAAACCTGATCCTGTAAAGATGATGATGATGAGGAAGCGGGACCAAGTGGAAAGGGTAAGGGAGATGATAAGGTGATGATGATGATCAAGAAGGTGATGCATTTGCATCAGCATCAACTCAAGCAGCTCAGGAGAGGCGCTCCAAAAGAGTCGCGTCCTCTGCAGCTCCAGCTGAGGAGACACATGATCAGGGCAAAGGAAAAGCTCCACAAGCTGATGATTATGATGTTCTTCCCCTTCAGCAAGTCAAGACTCAACTAACTATGATTTTTGACTTGCAAGGGGTTGTCAGAAGGTCAGTGAGCTACACTCCAGAAGAAGGAGAAATCATATGTGATTTGACTGACGAGTAGCTCGCTGAGATGTTTCAACTGAATCCAGATGAGCTTGTTAAAGATGCTCCAGAAGTTGATGTTTTGAGTGATGAGGAGCTACAAGGAGTGGATGAGATTGAGATTGAAGATGTCGCATCTGATTACTATCCACAATACACTAACCTTGAGGGCAACGTTATCCCCAACTTGGGTGAAACTTTTGGCAGTGATACTTTTGAGAAGTTGGAGGAGATGGAGAAAGAAAAAGAAAAGGATGAAAGTAAAGCCCAAGCTTTGGATGCTAATGTTGATATTAAAAAAGCTGAATGGGCAGCTTGTTTTGCAGAAATGAAAGCCCAACGTGCACCTCCATAGCTGAATGCCTACACCAAACTGTACAGAGTCAAGAAACATCAGAAAGTGTCAGGCAAGATCATCAATTGGGCCTATTTTGAAGATTTGGATGTTTATGCTGTGAAAAGAGAGAAGGAAATTGAGTACTTCAGATATCCATATGATCTGAAAACTCTTCCTGGTTTTGAGCTAAACAAATTAGCCTGTTTAGATCTTTTGTATGCCAACCCGAGGAAGATGTCGGGATGGTTTGAGAAGTCATTGAAGAAAGAATACCACACAAGATGGGTCAACTTCAGGCCTAAACAAACTAAACAGTTCATTCATAAGACTGAAGTTTATCCTATATCTGGAAGACCTAAGGTGGTTGGAGTCCCCCACGCATAATGTCTAAGATTCCTTTACGGGAGATGCCTCAGGACTTCACTCCACACTTCAAATGATGGTATTATGACTGGAGGACGAGGGAAGCGGTCATTGTTCTGAACAGAGAAGGAAAGATTGAGACTATAAGGGTATTCGACCCAATCTGGCTTACCAACTTGTCTGCTGAAGATGTTTACACTCTATACAAGTGGCCACTGTTCTATGACACGCAAGATATTGTACAAGCTCTACAGTTCCAACATGTTATACGACTCTGCTTTACATTCGAGATACACGCAGGAGTTACTAGAGAAGAGAAGTACAAGAAATTTCAAGAGCATGTGAAGAATGTTAGAAAATAGGCTAAATTAGGTTCAAGGGGGAGTTTGTTGATACATCATGTTCCTAGTTTATGTTCATAATGTAAAAGTCTTTCATTTCTTACACATATGTAACGTGAATTCTTAATGAGATATGATATGCTTCTTGATATTTATTTGTCTTTAGATATTTCATATTATTGGTGGTTATTCATGCTTATGGATCATACTTATGGACCATACGCACGAATGAATCATACTTATGGATCAGTCACACGACTAAACCAGGAGACTGGATCAGTCGTATGACTAAGACATAAGATTGATTCAGAAGCACGACTGAACCTTCAGTCGTGCGTATGAATCAACCGCATGAGTCAGTCGCATGACTGAACCATGCTAATGGTTCAGTCGTACGAATGAAAACTAAAAACCTATAAATACCACATAATTCATGAAAAAACAAAGACTTCGAATATTCCAAACCCTAACCGTCCAGAACGTTCTAAACGGCCTATCCAACTTCATAGTTCGTTCCTGATCGATTTCTAATCAATTCTTAACGTTTGTTTCATCGTTAGATTGATCAGGTTGTCGTTCTCACTAATCTAGTCTCATGCAGAATCCGTTAGTACTCCGTACGAAAACGGTCCTAATAGATAAATGTATGAACTTCTTTTGATGAGGATGCTTGAAGATTGAGGAAAAATTTTAGTAGCAGATGAAGCTACCTAAACTCTAAGTTTTGTGCTGATCTCCAAATGCTGAAATTCATCAAAGCACTGATCAATTGTAAATTAGCACTTGTGTATATACCGATCTATTGATTCACTACTATATTAGACAACATTGTCAATACCGAAAAGTAGTGGTGACATTGTAACTCTGGAACTTCTGATCTTCTGTTCTTTCAATTTCTATCTATTGTTGTACATTATTTTATAACCAATAGTAATGCATATCATGGTATGCCATAATGTGAATATCAATTGCTGAAACATGTCATTGATTTTAAAACTAGAATAGATGATCCAGATTCATTTTAAGTTTTGTCTTCGTAGTATAAATACCTCATACTTGTATAGTTATGAGGTTAGCTAGTTTGTGCATTGTGTTCTTCTGTTATTACTCTTTGTGATCATTAAAGTTAATCAAGTGAATACTTTGAAAGAATTCTCATTGTTATTTTACATTCAAAGTATTTGTATGTGTGTTTGTTAGTAACTAGTTAACTTAAATTTCGCATTTATTAACTGGAGATTAACAAAAAAGTCTTGTTTAATTCCAACCCGATCCAACAGTTATGTCAAATACGTCAAGACATTGTGTCAATTATTTTTTTAAGTATTTGTTATGTATATTCATCATTATCTTTTATATTTTAAATCATTTTGTGTTACTTTTGTCATTATATTTTATATATTATATAAACTTGTTTTTATCTTATCATTATGTATAGAAGTACACAATTATTTATTTCACCAATGTGTTTTTCAAAACTCATTGTGTTTAGGATAACACAATGAGGAGCAAGAAAACACAATGAGACATTTTATGATTATTTAATACGATTTTATATAATTTTGTGTTATTTTGTCATTGTTTTTAACGTATTTGATTAATTAGTCGTTATCTCACCATTTTGTTTTTTCTTAAATCGTCATTTAAAATACACAATAGTGTTTAGAAAAACACAATAACTAACAAAAACACACAATAAACTGCACTAAAACACAATGACGAGTACAATTCATATGAGTTGAAAAACATCAAAAAAATTCATCATTTTTTATATAACTATATTATACTCGTTGTAAAGATAAATATACTCGTTTTTATGGTATAATTGGTTGTCCTTGCAAAGACTAAATTTACTAACTAAATAAAGATCTATACTAATAAACCAAAAAATATCTAAAAGTTACATGATATTTTTTTACACTACCCCACTTATACTACACTTATGATTTGAACATGTGTTGTTACTGGATAAAGTTAACCATTTAATGATACATTAAATGCTCATGATATTATATATATATACACATACATATATATATATATATAGAGAGATAGATATATATAGACGACATAGAGATAGAGATATATATAGAGATATAGAGAGAGATATAGATAGATATATAGAGAGACAGAGAGATAGACAGACATATAGATAAGAGAGAGAGAGATAGAGATATAGAGAGAGAGAGAGATAGATATAGATAGACAGATAAGATAGATATATATATATAGATATATATATATATATATATATATATATATATTATATATATATATATATATATATATATATATATATATATATATATATATATATATATATATATGTTTCAAATTATTAAAGTGTTTTTTTTGATAAGTTAAAAGCATGTTTCTTTATATGAAAAACATATTGTTTTCTAAAAACAAAATTTTATGAAACATGAAGTTTTTTTAAACAAAGAACTTCTGTTAGGACCTGGTATTTGAACGAAATACCGAGTGATTGCGTGTTAAACCAACTCAAATAGTGCGGAATCCTATTTGATTGGCGATCCAATCAGTGAGAACACACGATGAATCAATCAAGAATTGAAATCAACGTCAGAAATCGATTAGGAACCGATCTGATGTGTTCTATGAACTTGGAGAACGATTTGGGAGGCTTCTGGACGGCTAGGGTACGTCTGGAATCGTAATGGGATGAATACTTGCGTTTTCCCACGAATTGGGTCTATTTATAGGTTAGTATTGTTCAATCGTGCGACTGGGCCATAAGTATGGTTCAGTCGTGCGATTGAACCATGCGGTTGATTCATCCGCACGACTGAGTGTTCAGTCGTGCGATTGAGTCAATCTTATGTGTCAATCATACGACTGATCCAGTTTCCTGGTTCAGTCGTGCGATTGAGTCAATCGTATGAAGTTATTCATGCGTGTGGTCCATTCGCATGGGCCATCCACATGAGAACTTCATTAAGTTATGTTTGAATGTTTTAATTAATATAACATAATCTGCTATCATTCAAACAATCATAAACCCAATCAATTCAATCACAACTCATTAATGAAATATTAAACATTACAAGTAACAACCAATTCATATCATTTCATTAATCGATTACAATTACATCATAATCAGACAGACAAGTTCATTACATTACAAATCATGATCTAGGGACATACATGTATCAACAAACTCCCCCTTGGACCTAGATCTATCTATTCTCTTGTCTTCTGCATCACCTCCTTATACTTCTTGTACTTCTCCTCTTTAGTGACTCCTGCGTGTATCTCAAAAGCAAAGCAGAGTCTTATGACATTTTGGAATTGGAGGGCTTGTACAATATCTTGCGTGTCATAGAATAGTGGCCACTTGTATAATGTGTAAACATCATTAGCAGACAAGTTGGTTAGCCACATTGGGTCGAATACCCTGATAGTATCCATTTGTCCCTCTTTATTCAACACTATGACAGCTTCAGCGGTTCTCCAATCATAGTACCACCATTTAAAGTGGGGAGTGAAGTCCTGTGGCATTTCCCTGAGAGGGATTCTCGACATTGTTCTCGGGGGACTCCACTTCAGCACTATCTTTGGCTTACCAGTTATGGGATCAACTTCAGAACGTCTGATATACCTTGTAGGTTGTTGAGGTTTGAAGTTGACCCACCTGGTGTGGTACTCTTTCCTCAGGACAACCTCAAACCAGCCTGACATCTTTCTCGGGTCAGCATACAGCAGCTTTAGTTTAGCCAGCTGGTTGAGCTCAAAACCAGGTAGAGTCTTCAGATCATGTGGGAACCTGAAGTACTCTATGCCCTGCTCCCTCTTAACTGCATAAGCGTTAAGGTCTTCAAAATAAGCCCATGAGATAATCCTGCCCGACACCTTATGGTGTTTCTTGACTCTGTAGAGCTTGGTGTAGGCATCTTTCATTGGTGCAGCACGCTGGGCTCTTACTTCTTCAAAACAGGCAGCCCATTCAGCCTTGCGAATATCTACGTCTGCATTGGAGGCTTGGGCTGTTCCTTCAGTCTTTTCTGTTTCTTGCTCCATCTTGTCAAGTACCTCAAAAGTATCACTGACTAGGGATTCACCCAGATTGGGGACCACATTTCCCTCGGCGTCAGCATACTGAGGATACTCTTCTGCAGTAATGTCTTCAACCTCAACTTCATCAATGTCATTCAGTTCCTCATCACTGGTTGAATCAACTGTTGGAGCGTCCTTCACTATTTCATCGGGATTGAGTCTGAACATTTCTGCTAGTTGCTCATCAGACAGGTCATGAATTATCTCCCCTTCTTTAGGGGTATAACTCACAGACCGTCTTACTATCCCTTGTAGGTCAAGAATCATGGTTAATTGAGTCTTGACCATTTGAAGGGGAGCAAAGTCAAACTCATCCCTTTGAAAGTTTGGATCTGTTTGATATAAACATTCAACACATAAATCATTAGTAATTAATCAAACAGACATGCATTAACTTAATATATATAAACATTTAATACACTTGTTTTTCATTACATGATTCAAGTACAAAATAAATAAATACATAAAACGTCTAATCAGTACTTTTGTCTTGAATCTGTGGCGTGTCGCTCGGAGGAGCAGAAGTAGTGGATGACTGGTCTTGTCGATGCTTAGATCTCCGCTCTTGACCTGAAGCAGAGGCCGATGCAGCTGCATCCCCTCCTTCTGCCTCGTCATCACATCACGTCCTTCTGTCCTGTCTTCTTCGGTTTCTCATCATCATCATCTTCCTCATCATCATCCTCATCTTCATCATCATCATCTCCGTCATCCCCGTCACCTTCCTTTAGCTTCAGGGGCTCATCCTTCGACCCCTTCAGCCTCAGCATGATAGTCTTGTTGGTCGTCTCCAACTCCTCTATACGTTTGACGGACTGAGCCTGCATGTCTTGGAGTTGGGACACCTCAACTCTCTGCTGGTCTATGACCCGAGCCTGCTCTGCCAGTTGCTGAGATTGGGCAGCAGCCAGGTCGGTCAGCTGGCGGATCTGCGCCGCCTTCTCCTCGTCCGCAGCAAGCAGACGCATCACCATACGGTTTAGCGCTGAGAGCTGCTCCTCTACCCCGATGTGAGGTAGAGTGAATCCATGAGCATGTGAGGGTTGGGCTGACGGTCCAGCTTGATGTGTGGTGGTGGTGGCAGTGGCCGTGGTGAATATGGGTCGGTGGGCTGATGCTGGTGAAGTAGGAGTGAATGATATGGTGATGGATGGGATAGCTACAGTGGTGGTAGGTAAAGTGGTGGATGTGGTAGTAGGAGTAGTGGCTGTGGTGATGGGTGGTATGTTAGTAGTGGTGGTAGTGGTGGCTGTGGTGCTGGAAGTGGTAGTCACGAAGGTCAACCGACGCTTCTTCTTCTTCAAACCATGTGGTTGAGCCATCCGCTTCCTCCTAGTCCCGGAGGAAGTAGATGCTCCCCTGCAGCTCTGCTAACTGACCCCGAACATAGTTAGGGTCAGTATCTCTCTCCGAGGAGTCCCTGGGGTGTTCACCAACCACCTTAAGCCCGTGGTCTGTGGGAACTACTTTACTTCCCACAGTCCTGGTGAGGGGCTCCTCATCTGACTCCTCCTCCTCGATATCACCAGCAACAAACTCTTGATGGAAACCGGCCATCTCTGCGACCTCTCCGGCAGTGGCTGACCCCGGGGGAATAACGTCTGAATCTGTGCCTCTAGATGGGGCAGGCATGTCATCCCCAGCGTCGCCGCTATCATCATCATCAGAGTCAGTCTCTGGTATAGCAATATGCTCCACATCTGAGTCACTGTCCTCGTGGCGCCACTTCCTCTTTGCTGGCGCCACATAATCAGCACGGGCCAGATGCCCAAACAACCTCCTGACATGGGGCTTCACCTGCTTCCCCCTGTATACCTTCATCCGGCCAAGAGTCGTGTCGTCCATGACCTCAAGAATAACAGCGTCCTCCTTCTCCTTCGGCAGGGAGGGAAGCTTCTGATCAGTGATCATCTGTAGGAATCTGGGGTACATACAGAAGCCTTCCTTCCCTTTCCCCTCGAGGTTCTCTACCAAGTAAGTGAATATCATCTTGGAGAAGCTGAACGGGTGGTTCAGCACCAACGCTGCATATGCGTTCTGGATCTGGTCGGAGAGCTCGTCAAAACCTCCCTTCCGTGATGCTATACACTTCAGCAGCACGTGCGCAAGGTACTTAAACTGGGGACAGAGGTTACTCTTGTTGAGTACCCCGGCATTGATGTCCCCAGAGTACTTGGCTCTCATGAAACATCCTCGGACCGTGAGGGGGTGTAGACGTGTGGGACACTCAGCATCGTCTCCAAACTGTAGAACTATCCTCAGATCCTCCTCAGAAACAGTGATAGCCTCACCAAAAATCGAGCTCCTGATGCAATGAGGCTCGGTGGATCTATCTACAGATGCGCCTTCCCAGAAGGCCTGCTGCACTGATCTGTATGGTGTGCAGGGAGTGGATATAGCGTGAGCGATCCTGGATCTCTGTAGAAATGTAATAATGCCTGTGAAGTCGGCTGCATTCCTGGATGTCAAGTCCAGGTGAGCACATATGTTGTGCTTGGTGCTCATATTCCATCTACTCGCCATCTGTAACACATAATAATATAAACGTTAGTTTCGTTGGCTAAGAGTATAAAGCAACACTTAAACTTTGAATAAAAACTATCTGTCATGCGATTGAGGTTGTACGACTGAAGACAGTCGTGCGACTGAATCGTGCGATTGAGATTCAGACGTGCGATTGACCTCATGCGACTGATGCGAACTCATCATGTAAGCGGTTACACCAGTCGTGCGACTGAGTCTCATTCGCATGGTTCAGTCGTGCGTTAAGTGAATCGCTCCCTTCAGTCGTGCGACTGAAGTTCATCCGGACGACCAGTCGTCTGTCTCAGATGTTCAGTCGTCCAACGTTCGAATCTACGCAAACTAAGTCCTTATCACTCAATTAACCGGTTCTTTAGTGTCGCATTCTCTTCCCTAACAACCTATTTTACTCAATTTTAACATCTGCTTAGTTTTAATAGGTTATTAGGGTTTTAAGGTCTCGGTTCGCCTTCACAGTCGTATTAATCCAATTAGGGTTCCATTCTTTCTGATTTCGATGGAAGAAGACTTCAAAATACCTGTACATGATTAACGAACGTCAGTAACACAGAATCAACAAGAAAACTCAGGCAAATCAAATTTTGGCAGAGTAACGGTATGATGTGCGATTTAGGGGCGATTTGAGGTGATGAGTCTCTGCGACCGACTCCACCTCTATTTATATCAACCCTAGATCCAATCGTGCGACTGAGTTCATTCGCACCTTTCAGTCGTGCGAGTGGGACTCAGTCGTGCGATTGGGTCAGTCGCCCTTCTCCAGTCGTCCGACTGAAGTTCAGTCGTGCGACTGACTCACTCGTTCGCACTTAAGCCTCCGATTGGACTAATCGTATGATCCATTCGTGCGAATGGACTTCATTCGTATGGTTAGTCCATACGTATGGTCCATTCGTGCGAATGGGTCATACTTAGTTAATTTTTCTGCTTTTTACCAATTTACCTTAAACTCTTTTATATTAATTAAATTAACGTTATGAACTTTTGATCATCTCAGACATGATCCTTTTATCTTGAAAACACTTTGATCACCTCAGACGTGATCCTTTTAACCACTTTGGTCACCTCAGACGTGACCCCTTTTAAAAATACTTTGTCACCTCAGACGTGACTGATATAACCTTTCAAAGCACATATGGTCATCTCAGACATGACCCTTTTAGTGAGTTTATTCCTTCTGATTTTCCTGATGTAGCCCGACACTTGACTCAAGTTAAAACTTAAAACAAACTAACTAATTTAAGAATTTAAACTAATTACATAATCAGACATATTTTTGGCTTTTTGTGAGAGATAAATCCAGAGATTGATATCTACGGGATTTGGATCGGGAGTAGATAGCTTCAACTTAGGTTGATCACATCTGGACCAAATCAATTTTTGGAATCATACAGGCAATTCAAATCATTTGGGACTCGTTATTAAACCTTTTGATGCTCAAGTTCTCGATGTTCATCCAGAGTCGTTAGCAACATAAGGAAATCATACTGAAACTCTTAGATTCTCACATTGATTTGGAACTTTGAGAATGTAGCCACAATGATTGTCAGTATGTTTGTCCACTTAAATCCATACACAGACTTTTGACACAGACTGGTGACTTATTTAGGTTTAATTATTTCAACTAACACTTGTGGATCCCACACTTATATGGTAATCAACATCCCTCAGGAGCTTTTGAGCGGTCTACGGGTATTATTACAAGAAGAGACTATTCTTAGAGCTTTCAAAGAGAAGCCTGTCCTCAGGTCAGTGCCATCGCACAGCAGAGAGGCGGCAAACAACAATGAATTCTAGAATATCTAGGTTATGCTTATCCTCAGGTCAGTGCCATCGCACAGCAGAGAGGCACATAACCTATCTCCTTGTTAGAGCAGCTTATTTTATTTTGCACAAAATGCACCAACAACATAAGTCATTAGCTTTATTGCATTTGTCTTTCATTTTTTCTTGCTTTGCTCTAGTTATGGTCATCCGCACACATTTGTGGCGTTTACTTGCTCATTACACCTTATTGGAATATTGTTGATTGTGTTAACCAGTGATAAGATGGACGCCCACAGTCAGTTGAACACTTTAGTTTTATCTTGAAATCACCAATCCGGTCTATTTGTCTATTGTGTTGAATCTACCAACATATCATATATGGTCTAGCAACCTCTAAGTCTACTTTCTTTGTGTCACCTTAGGAGTTGCCAGTTTTCTATCATCTTTCCTTTTAGTATTGCTTAGACTACACAGATTTATTACTTTGAACTTTTGCATATTACAAACACTTAAATTTTAAAGTCCCTCTTGATTTGTTCCTGTGTACTATCATTTTCCAAAGGTATTGAATCGGTATCACAGATACAATCTACCTTATTTCAGCTCGCTACTCCTTCTCCCTCATTTTTTTTTTTTTTTTTTTTTTTAATGTTAACTTGCTGACATATTCTCCCCCTAAAATACTAAAATCATTTCTGGTTTAATTATTTTAGGATTTAATAAACAGCAAGAGAACATGAGTTTAAATAAAATTAAATCAAATAGACAAATCAAAATAAATAAAATAAATTTAACTACACGACATCGGACTACACATTTTCATCATCAGGAATTACCTCACTTTTCTTTTTAACACCGTTGACCTCTAATAAATATTGAAAACGTGGTTTATCAAAGGCTTTAGTATAGAGGTCAGCGCGTTGAAAATCAGTATTAATTTTAACCACATCAATTAAGTTCTTTTCAAAACAATCTCTTATGAAATGGTATTTAATACCGATGTGTTTGGTCTTAGGATGTTGGACCGGATTTTTAGTTACTGCAATTGCAGCAGAGTTATCAACAAAAATAAGTAGAGTAGATGAGAATTTTAAACCGTAATCCCGCATTTGCTGTTGAATCCAGATGATTTGAGAACAGCAACTTGCAGCAGCAACATATTCGGCTTCACAGGTTGACAATGCAACCGATGTCTGCTTCTTACACTGCCAGGTAACTAATCTTCTCCCAAAGAATTGACACCCTGCTGATGTAGACTTGTAGTTCATCTTGCAGCCCCCGTAATCCGAGTCACTATACGCGGTAAGCTCAAAGTCATCATCATGAGGGTACCACAATCCAAGTGTGGGTGTACCCTTCAGATAACGAAAAATCCTCTTGACCCCGATCAGATGGTTGACCTTTGGTTTAGCCTGATATCTTGAACATAGACATGTAGCATACATAATATCAGGTCTTGAGGCAGTGAGATACATGAGGGATCCGATCATTCCTCGGTACATAGTGGCATCTACTAGATCTCCATTATCATCCGGTGCTATATCATGATTAGTAGCAAGTGGAGTCCCAGCAGCAGAAGCATTCTCCATGTCAAAGCGACTGAGAATGTCTCCTACATACTTGGTCTGATGTAGAAAGATTCCATTAGGTGTTTGATCCACCTGTAACCCGAGAAAGAACTTCATCTCCCCCATGGCACTCATCTCAAATTCTTTCTTCATTACTGCTTCAAACTCTTTACATAACTCTTCGTTCTTTGACCCGAAGATTATGTCATCAACATATATCTGTACAAGCAGTAGGTCGCCATCCTTTTCCTTAATAAACAGTGTACAGTCAATTACTCCCCTGCGAAAGCCGTGTTTCACAAGATGAGTTGAGAGTTTCTCATACCAAGCTCGAGGAGCTTGATGAAGCCCATACAAAGCTTTGTCGAGCTTGTAAACTCTATCCCGATGATAAGGATCTTCAAAACCCTCGGGTTGACTTACATAGACTGTTTCTCTGATTTCCCCATGAAGGAATGCACTCTTTACATCTAATTGGTAGACTTTGATCTTCATGTACGATGCATAGGCAAGGAAGATACGAATAGCTTCCATCCTTGCCACGGGTGCAAACACCTCATTGTAGTCAATTCCCTCGACTTGGCGAAAACCTTGAACCACCAGTCGAGCTTTGTTCCTGATAATGACCCCTTGGTCATCCTTCTTGCATTTTAGTACCCATTTAGTGCCAATGACTTTAGCACCTTTAGGTTTATCAACCATGTCCATACACCTAACTTCTTAAACTGCAGAAGTTCTTCTTGCATGGCACTCACCCACGCCTCATCATTGAGTGCCTCACTGACATATTTTGGCTCAACCTGCGAGACAAAACATCGATAGGCACCATCATGAATGTAACCTTTCTCCATAACCGAGGCGTAATCAGCTGAGTATAACTGATTTCGGGTTTGTACTCCTGATCTGACATCCCCAATAACATTGTCAAGGGGATGATAGACGTTTAGTCGTGATCCTGGAGTAGTAGGAACAGCTACCTCAGAACCAAGATTATGAACATTTGGTTCTGCATCTGAGGTAGTTGGAGTTTGAGGTTCTGAAGTCGAAGGTGCATCACTCGTAGATGCTTGTGGACTTGCTGGAACTGGAACCTGTTCCTCCTGACTGTTCTGGTCATCTGCTTCAGCTTCATCTTCAGAGGAGGAGTCACTGTGTCGACTACTCCCCCTGACTGAGTAGATGATTCTCCCTGTGTGCTAGATGGTGTATTCAGAATATCATACATCATCCTAGTAGCTAGCTCATCGTCCGAGGGAGAGAGAGGTATGTTGAAGGATTTGAAGAATCCATCATAATCGAAGAAGTAGGCAGGTCCTTTGCCTGTAGGTGGTGTGGTATATCTCTGAACGTCGACATTACACCACACTTCTACAAAGACCCGTTGAGTTATTGTAAACTCGCTTATTCGGTATGTTGTATCCTAGAAAGATTCCTTCATCTGCCTTCTCGCTGAATTTTCCTTCTTGAGTCTTCTTCAGAAGTGTACACGGCGCGCCAAAGGGTTCAAGGTACTCCAAATTCGGTTTGCGTCTTTGTAGTAGCTCATAACATGTCTTTCCGTGGCGCTTGACTATTAGGACTCGATTCAGTGTATAACATGCATTTGCTACTGCCTCATTCCAGAATTGGATAGGCAGTTTCGAGTCCGCCAGCATAGTCCGTGCAGTCTCTATCAAGCTCCTATTTTCCTCTCAGCAACACCATTCATCTGAGGCGTGTATGCTGAAGTGAATTGATGAACAATTCCCTTTTCCTTGCAGTATGCCTCCATCCATTGATTCTTGAATTCGGTCCCGTTGTCTGAGCGTACTTGTCTAACCTTTAGCTTGTAGAGAGATTCCAGAGTGGTGACTAATTCCTTGAATGACTCAAATGTTTCTGATTTGGATTTCAGAAACATTACCCAAGTGAACCTTGAGTAGTCATCAGTGACCACAAAACAGTACAGATCGCCTGCAATGCTCCTTGTACTGACTGGACCAAACAGATCCATGTGAAGAAGTTCAAGAGGAAGTTCTATTGAATGAACTTTCTTTTCCTTATGAGACTTCTTTGTCTGTTTGCCTTTCTTGCAAGCTACACAAAAGTCAGGAAGTTGGAAGTTCTTGACATTTACTCCTCTCACTAAGTCCTTCTGAATCAAGTGATTCATCTTCCTTTGACTAATGTGTCCCATTCTCCTATGCCAGGAGATTGAGTCCTTCTCAGTAGCTTTAGATAGAAAGCACTGCACTTCATGATCCGTTGGAGCAGCTGTTGACAGATCCAAGACATATAGGTCCTTATATCTTGAAGCAGTCATCAGAACTTGGTCCTCTGGAATCATATAGTCTTTCTTCAGCACGTAACACTTGTTGTTGTCGAAGATGACTTTAAATCCTTTATCGCAGATTTGGGAAACAGAAAGCAAGTTATTTTGAAGTTGTTGAACGTAGTTCACCTTATCAAACTTAACTTTCTGATTTCCCACTTCTCCCTGTGCTGTGATGTATCCTCCCTTGTTTCCTGCAAAGGAAACATGCCCTCCTTTTATTTGTTTGACATTTGATAAAAGGGCTCTATTTCCTGTCATGTGCCTGGATGCTCCGCTGTCTATAATCCACGTGTTAGTCTCAGCGCTATACCGAACACCCTGCACATATCAAGTAAATGTATTAGTTTAGGTTAGGAACCCAAGCCTTTACTGTCTTGGGTTTCCCAGAGGCATCACACATCATAAACTCTACCCATTGACCTTAGAAGGTGAGGGTAACTCAGATTCCTTCTTGTCATCAGTATCAGTCACACAGGTAATTTCTCTTTCCATAAGCCAGATTTGTGCAATGCCTGTTTATGATAAACAGTCGTCTGGCTTACAGGTTGGACTTTAGGTTCACTAGATCTTCTAGGTGGAGTTAGAGAACTCCTCTTAGAAGACCTAGGTCTAGAGTCCTGAAGATCAATCTTCTTCCTAGGTGTCTGATAGAAAGGACAATAGGAAGCAATATGTCCACATTCTCCACAGTTGTAGCACAATCTGCTATCAACCTTATAATTTGACTTTCTTTGTGGAGAAATGCGTGACACTTTAGTAACATCAATCACTTTAGGTTTCTCTCTTGCATGTTTGATGTTTTCTCTGGTTTAACAAATTTAACTGTTTTGACCTGTTTAACTTGTTCAACTTTTTGGTTAACTGGTTTTTGACTTGTAGCATGTGAAAAATTAACGTTTGAAGTCTTTTTGGGTTCTGATTTGACTCTGTTTGACCCTGACTTTAAGTTAACTTTTTCAAATTCATTTTCCAGATTAACACAAGGCAATTTACCCTTTGCCTTTGAAGTGGCCTCCTTTTGTTTCTGTCCAGATTCAGTAGATGAACATGATGTGTCTGGATCAGTAACAAGAGGAGTGGTCACCACATGATCCTTGATTGGGTTGTTGTTACTGGTTTAGACTTGGGTGTTCATCAAGGTCTCAGGTGGTGGTGGAACCACTTTGTAGCCTAATCCCTCCCCATTATTTCTTTCTCTCACTAAGTGTTGAACTATGTGTGAAGAACTAGTCCAACTATGCAGTTTCTGTTTTAAGGAATTAACTTCTACTTCTAGAACTGCCTTTTGTTTCTTAGTGTCCTCTAGGGAGTTTAGATAGTACCTAATGTCATTTGATTGATTAAAGGCAACTACTTCGGTTTCCCTAAGTTGTTTAGTCAATAGGTCTATCTTTTCTTTTATAACTATGCTCATTTTGTTTTAGAACTCTATTGGCCTCAGTGCATAGTTGTAAATCCTTTACTAAGTTTATCATTGTGATCTAATAACCTAGCAAATTTTTCATCAATGCTATTCCTAAACATATCACAGTTAGAACAAGCATGATTATAAACATTTGGTCAGTTGTACTTACCTGTGTTGTTTCAGAAGAGTTAGCCATCAACGCCATCAGATCAGTCGTCTCTGGTTCTGGTGATTCTGACTTTTCTGTATCTGACGTGGAAGTCTCCTCCTTTGGTATGTAACTGACTTCAGCTGCAGTTGTTTCTTCACTGTGTGACATCGCTATATCAACTGCTAAATCACCTTCACTCGCAGAATCATCATCAATATCTTCAACACTGGCAATGTTAGATTCTGGGGAGACAAATCTAAACTCCAGTCCTGTCCTTCATCATCATGAGCAGTCAAGGCTTTTGGGTCCTTGTTTGATGAAGTAGAACTGGAAGGCTTGCTTGTCTTGGCGAGTAAAGGATGAGAACGGGTTCCCATTACCCGTCTTCTTTGGCTTGACACATTCCCTCTTGAAGTGCCCTTTCTCTCCACAGTTGAAGCAGGTCACTTTGCTCTTGTCAAAACCAAATGTGGTATCCTTAGTAGCTATCAAATTTTGTCCTGTCTTCTTAACAAACTTCTTCGCCCTTCGGACAGCGCTAGCTAAGGCCCACATTATATCCATTCTTTCAAGCTCCATTTCATCTACCTGCTCGTAGTCTTCATCTGCCAAATGACAGTTTCCAATCTTCCCAGCCACAAGTCCATCATATGAATGAACTACTGCGGCGAGAAGATCCATATGCTCTCGTGCTACTTCTACGGTCACATTACCGAGGTTCTCGGTCTTCAATTTGGTAGCACTTGCTTCTGATCCAATATAATGGGTACATGACGACCCTGACGTGTCTGATCCAGAAGGAGAAGCATGTGAAGGACCTGACGAGCTAGACACAAATGCTGTCTGGAGAGGTGCTCCAGATGTCTTAGCTTGAGGCGTGGCATTGTATAAAGCTGGGTTTTGTGTATACGAAGACTCTGTGACTTCATCCTTAGTGCTTCTTCACGCAGCCTGAGAATAAAGTCATTTATATCCAGCTTTATAAGTATTCCATTCTGTCTAAGATTAGACACGAATGAAGCCCACTTATCAGGCAATCCATCTGCGAAGTGCTTACTTTCTCTTCCATAGTTGTTTCCACTCCATGTGTATGCAACTCGCTCATCAAGTGGTAGAATCTGTCTATGACTTCATCTAAACTCTCGTTACCAATCGATGAGAAGTTATCGAATTCCTTCTTTAACTCCTTTGCCTTGATTGCCTTTAACGATGCATTCCCATCATACCTTTTCTCTAGCTCATCCCACAGTTTCTTGGACTGCTTGTTCTCTGAGTACTGGTGGAATATGTCTTTGGGGATCGACTGAGTTATCATCGCATAAACTCTTTTCTCTGCATTATACTTTACTTTCTGTGCGTCAGTCATCCCACTTAACGTTAATTTTACTCCATCTGCTCCCACCGGTGTACTATACCCAACCTCGATAGCTTCCCACAGATTAGGATCTACTCCATTGAGGTAGATCTCAAAACGTTGTTTCCAGTGAGGAAACTCATCTAAAGTCAAGAGCTTTGGTGGTTTATTGTGAATACCCACCTCACTCTCAAGCAGCAGCAGGTTCTGAATTCTTGAGTCCTTCCCAGCAGTAAAGGCTGACATCTGATCTTCCATGGTTAATAAACTTAGAGTCTAATCAAATCAACTTTAACTGATGCGACTGAAGGATGCGAATGGTCTTATCGTGCGTATGAACTCTGCGATTGGTTCAACCGTGCGACTGAACAGGGCGAATGGTTCAGTCGTGCGAATGAATCTGGTGCGTATGAGCTATGCGAACGAACGGTTCAGTCGGCCGAATGAGGGTGCGACTAGGTCCAGGCGACGAATGACACTGCGAATGAGTCTAGTCGTGCGAATGGGTCACTCGTGCGCGACTGAAGCTGCTGTTTTGCGAAAATTTCTAGGTTTGACGGGTTTCAGCCGTGTGAAAATTCGAAATTTTGCAAGTCCAAATCGTCTAAGTCCGTAGAAACTGAACTTCGATGAGCAGGGAACGTCCAAGATCACTTTTGATGCTAAAGATTGCGTTTTTCGTGCAAAAACACAAACTTTTATGCAATCTTGATTGAATCAACACGAAATCAAGAGCCAAGCTCTGATACCACTTGTTAGGACCTGGTATTTGAACGAAATACCGAGTGATTGCGTGTTAAACCAACTCAAATAGTGCGGAATCCTATTTGATTGGCGATCCAATCAGTGAGACACACGATGAATCAATCAAGAATTGAAAATCAACGTTCAGAAATGTTCGATAGGAACCGATCTGATGTGTTCTATGAACGGAGAACGATTTGGAGGCGTCTGGACGGCTAGGTACGTCTGGAATCGTAATGGGATGAATACTTGCGTTTTCCCACGAATTGGGTCTATTTATAGGTTAGTATTGTTCAATCGTGCGACTGGGCCATAAGTATGGTTCAGTCGTGCGATTGAACCATGCGGTTGATTCATCCGCACGACTGAGTGTTCAGTCGTGCGATTGAGTCAATCTTATGTGTCAATCATACGACTGATCCAGTTTCCTGGTTCAGTCGTGCGATTGAGTCAATCGTATGAAGTTATTCATGCGTGTGGTCCATTCGCATGGGCCATCCACATGAGAACTTCATTAAGTTATGTTTGAATGTTTTAATTAATATAACATAATGTGCTATCATTCAAACAATCATAAACCCAATCAATTCAATCACAACTCATTAATGAAATATTAAACATTACAAGTAACAACCAATTCATATCATTTCATTAATCGATTACAATTACATCATAATCAGACAGACAAGTTCATTACATTACAAATCATGATCTAGGGACATACATGTATCAACAACTTCTAAAAATGAAATTGTTTAAAAAAAATTTAAAAAAATTGAAGTGTTTAAAAAACAAATTTTTAAAGTACAAATGTTTTAAATACTGAAAGTTTTGAAAAATATTATTATTGGTTTATTAAATCAAATAATTGATTAAACACATATAGTACACCGGTTTTCTAACAAAAAAGAATGTATAGCAATTGCAATACATATGGTTTGGTTACCATATGAGAATAATGTAATATTTTAAATTTAATATATTATATTATATGTTATAACCATGAAAAAGGGTGTGTAATAATCATTAGAAGAATGATCATGTACAAAATAGATATTTATATAAAGCTTAGGATAAATTTTGGGATTTGATTAAATTAATTTAATGATTGAGATTGTCACATGGTAGTCTTATAATCATTTAAATAATGGTTACAAAGGGTAAAAAAATATTAATTATTTTTATAAATAATAGTTTCATCTATTTTTAAAACCCTAATAACTTGTATATAATTTAATATTTTTTAAAAAAATTATACCATAAAATTAAGCATCATTTTATCTTTAAAATGTGTATTTTATTGATTTACTTTAAAATAAATTATTTTTTAATAAAAAGTTTAAAAGCTTGTGCGAAACATTGTTGATATCCTTTTTACAACTATGCAAAAATGTTGTTGATATTATGTTGAATGGTTTTTGTATCGGTTTTAACATGTTTTTATGTTATATATTGAATTTACATGGTGTTGTTATCAATTTCATAACATGTTATGTGGATAATGAATGTACATGGTGCTTATTATTCATACAAGGCTGAAAATATTTTTTTTTTTACAAAAAATATGTGTTATTATGCATTTGTTGTTACGTTTTTGGTTTGTATATAAGTGTTAATATGAGGTGTCTAAAACTTAATTTATAAATAAACTCAAATACTCTTATTCATAAAATCCGTACATGTATGCATGTCACTTTTTTATTTGTAGTGAACCACCCATAACCATTATATAGTTAGAAAAATTAAAGTTTTTCAAGGTTCGTTCATAAATTTTTATTTCCTTTTTGTTAACAAAATTCGCGACCTTACTATTTCTTGTGTTTGCATTCAAATTCAATTAATACCAAATTATTATTATTTTTTTTAACAGAGTGGGCATACGTTTTAAATTCCTACAATGTCAGCAGGTTGTTCGTAAATTATTAGATTGATCAAATCATTACAAGTAAGAAAAAGTTATATGCTTCCAATTATGTTTCATATATATCTTATTTCTTTTATAAACATTTTTATAGAAAAATAATATAACTCTGTGTTTGAACAGTTTGCTACTTTGCTCGACAAAACCGTAGATGATAGTTGGTCAAATCATTGTAGCATGTATGCATAAGGAATTTCTTATAAAAATGATTTCAACAATATTACCGAAAACCATGAAATAGTTTATCTACATTTAGTTGTTTTCAATTCAAATTAACTTAATCAAAAATGAATGTTGACTAAACATATATACGCACAATTATTAAATTAAACAACATGCATAAATTACATTGTAATGATTTACTTATTTAAGATTTATATTTAAATTAGTATGTAGGGCTGCAAACGAACTGAACGTTCAGCGAACTGTTCGTGAACTGTTCGGCGGGAAGTTCGTTTATGTTCGTTTGTTTAGTAAATGAACGAACACGAACACGAAAATTCCGTTCGTTTAGTTAAACGAACGAACATAAACACAAGCCGCGTTCGTTCATTTATGTTCGTGAACGTTCGGTAATATGTTCGTTTATGTTCGTTTATGTCCGTTCGTGAACGTTCGATAATGTGTTCGTTAATGTGTTCGTTTGTATTCTTAAATTTTTGTGTTAGTTATTTTTATGACTATTATATCAAGTATTTTTTTATATTTATATTAACTGCTTATTTTTTTTTTTGATTTTGTGTAATTTTTATAAAAAAATGTAAATTTTATTCTAAAATAAATCTATAATCATTTTTATTCGTTTGTGTTTATAACCTTATTTGTGTTCGTCATATTCATGGACAGTTATCTATGTTCGTTTGCTTTTATTTGTGTTCATTTGCATTCGGCAAGTGTTCGTGAACAGTTCATGAACATGTTCATTTTCTTAATTAACGAACATGAACAAGAAATCTCGTTCGGTAAGTGTTCGTGAACAATTCATGAACAAGTTAATTTTTAACGAACGAACACAAACAAGATTTTATTCGTATTCGTTCGGTTCGTTTGCACTCTTATTAATATGTTCATAGTTTCTTTAATTTATAATAATATTCTTCATCCTCACTTACCGAATACCAAATTATAATCTTGATACTGTTTGAGGTTAAATTGTTTCTAATATTTTCTAAGTCTTCATTATAATTATTTAATGTCTTCGTTATTTAACATGTACAGGAGTTTTTAATCTAGTATGATAATATAAATTCAACACATTACCTTAAATTCTTGCTTTTTAATGTAATAACTAGTAATAAGCCAACTGCGTTGCTGTGGAAGACGTAAAAACGTGTCAAGTAGTACTAATGTCACACAGTGCCCACCAACACCGAAAAAATAAAAAAAACGTAAAAAAATAAATCGAAAGAAAAGTAGACGTAAAAATATTGAACCACGCAGTGACGCTAGCGAAACATAAAACAATAAGTAAATCGATCTAGGATCAATGAGTTATGACGGGACGTTAAACTGAAAAAAATAAGCAAAAAACGTTGTACAACACATACACGCTTGGGGTGTTAACTCGTAAAATTTAGACCGAAACGTAAAACGAATATAAAAAGTATAGGAGATGAAACTTGAAAGAAAAAAAAATATTAAGACTAAATTGAAAAAATGTTAAAGTATTGGGTTAAAATAAAAAGTTTAAGATTAAAAAGAAAAAGAAAGGAATACAACCCATAAATACATATTACAACTTATAATACGTACAGTTCTTGATAATTAGTATAATATAAATAACCTTTGAATTCTGCATTTTTTCATTTTAAACTTTTTATACATAAAGTCTTACAATTGGAAATCACTCAAAAGTAAAATCTAAGTTTCATAAATAACCACATAAAGATGAAATTATATTTATATTTACACATGTAAAATTATGTAATTTTTATTTTAAAAGTGAATAGACGAATTATAAAGTTTAAAATTCTTAAGAGAGCATCATTTCCATTTAATAAAACGTTCGTTTTCCATTTAATAAAAGGCCCAAACTACAAATTTAAAATATATATAAAAAAAAAGAGAGATTGGGTGTTTTGTAATTAGAAGCCAATGAATATAAACAAAGGAACGTATGTGATCCATCTGCCACACATCCAAGGGCTCTTTTCACCCTATAAAAACAAATCCTTTTCTTTTGGTCCTTCATCCAATAAACAACATTCCACGTCAGCACGGAAATCTTCGTTATCCAATCACTGCTTGACGCCTCACTGATAAGAGTAATTTATTTTTGCCAATTATTGTAATATTCAGTACAACATAATCCAGAAAAACATATCCATAATTGGTACTTATATTTTCCTTTTTAAGGAATTAATCTATAATTTATCTTTTATTAAAAAATGTGAGGCGCATAAATGTTATTGACAAATTACTTATGATTTAAAAAAAATTATTTTGAGATCACATTTCATAGTATTACAACACTAACCGAAGTTAATACTGAAAATTGTATCAATTAACCGTTATTACAAAGTTTTGAATTGTTGTGGAGTAAAATGCAAACTATGAGCGAGTTTAATCTATAAAAAAACATTCAAATGTTAAATTTGTTAGCGCATTAAAAAAAAATTCTTGTTTACTAACCTTGAATTCTCTAGTATGTTCAATAGGTCGATTTGAACTTCTAACAACCAATTGTAAAAATGTATTTTCTAAACTGACTATTTGTCCTCGTATAGTAAAACAACCAGAAACCTTTGTCGTTTTCTCCCCGATTCTTCATAGTTATCAAAGATTAGCAAAGAGCAATGATATGTTAAAATTTTTATATCGATGTTATGAATCGCCTTTCATCCAGATCTCACCATTATACCACTGTCAGAAGAACAAACCTTCCTTTTATTTTAATATCTGACGAGTCACATCTTACCATGTCACTTAGTTTTCTTCTCTAGGGTACTCTATGTATGGGATTGTCATGTGAAGCATCATCCTACAATAGCCTCCTTTACCTTGTGTTGACAATCTATGTTTTATTATACTTATCAACATTATTTGAATGCTTTTGTCATGTGTTTCGAGGTTGGTAAGCTTATTTATATAAATGATCTAATTCAGTCGTTGTACAACTAAATGTTATGAAACTTAAAAACCCTAATTAATATGATATTATTTAATTCACTTTATTAAATTTATTTTTTTAATAAAGTATATAACTTATATATATCTTCATATTTATAATTACTATAATACTAATATTTTTCTACGGGGCATATTTTGACTTTAATAATTTTAATATTTATTTACATCTTTTATAATAAAAGTAAAAAAAGGATAGAATGATAATTCTATATGTGTATTAAGACGCCTATATGAAAAATAATGCTTAAATTTCAAAAAAGTTACCATTTTATTTCATTAATGTCTTTACAATCAAGTATAACATATGATATTTATAATACAAATGCTAAAGCATATACACGTGGCCAAACAAAACCGCCATTTACTTTCAATTCCGTTCATTCATTGCAATTGAGCACTAACCTCTCTTTCCATTTTCATTGCCGGTTGTTAACAACTCAATAAAAATCAAGATGGTAATTTGTGATGACAACTTCTCCATTAACTTTCTCCGGTCTATGCAAACAACTACCGAAAGCTGTCTGCGATAATCATAGAACTCTAATCTACATTAATAAAACGAAACCACCTCCTAAAATCTAGGTACTAAGTGATTTTCGACCACGAATATCACCCATGTTTTCACTAATATTATTGTGATAATATAGTTGTCTTAAATTTTCAATATACATAATTGTTTTCTTTCATTCATTTTTTTTCAATAATTATATTTTGATTTTTTAATTTTAATGACCGAATCAATACTTACTAAAATCGAATTCCCAAAAATCACGCAACAACCGTACCACCGCAATGCGTTTCGCGCGGCATTTCCACTAGTATTATAATAATGAAGTAAAATTTAATATTTGCAAATCTCAATTAGCTTTCTTGGATGGAGATCCCATTCTTAACTTAGTAAGAAAATCCACTAGTCGCATAACATCTTGGCAAATGTTCATTGCTTACTAATTTTTTGACACTAACTCATGAAGCGTTTTAAAGATGGTGGAGGCCAGAATCGGACTTCTTTGCATCTTGCTCTCGATCCCAAACCGATGTCTGTGTCTCCTCAAAAGAGTAAGTGTGTGAGCATTTTTTTATTATTTTTATTATTATTATATAAATTTTCTCAAAGATATTTTTATTTTCTTCTTTCTCTTGACGTCGCATATTCTATATTGTATAATATCTAAAAAAAGACACTTTATAATCTTTAACCTATGTCAAAGTATTTAATTATTAGACTGCAAAGTGTTGTTTGTTGGTATGGGTGACATGCTTGGGTAATCTATCCAAAAGGGATATATTTTTCTTTATCATCGTTGCATATGCCCATGATTGGGATTAGATACCACACTCTCTTGCTATAATTCTTAAATTTCACTTTATTTTTTGTGGAAAATGATGCAAGAACAATTTAACTTGGATTTTACTTTCTCTACAAGGGAGACAAATTTTGAAGGAACAAATCCCACACTACCAAATGTCATTTGATATTTTATTGTGTCAAAATATCTGCAATAGCTTGTTTTTTATTCTGATTTACATAGAGTAAAAATAACTTTTAGATAAGTTTAATCGTTTTTTAAACAATATCGTTAGACCATTTAATTAATGGAATTAAGATAAGTATTAGTAACATTAATAAATTAACATTAGTAATCTCTAAATCAATGGAAACCTTTGACAACTCTAATAACTTTAAAGAATAGATGAAGGTTACTTTATAACAAAGTAATCGAGTTCTTTTTAACTATTTTATTAAAACTATTTATTAATGTCAATTTTGTTTATATTTCCTAGCCATGTAACTTTGAGTCATATTACTGGTACGCTTAGTAATTAAATTGGTTTTACTAGTAAGGTTAGTAAATTGGTTATTATTTTATGAAGTTTTCTTAATATATAAATATTAGGGATGATTCAACACAAATGGCTTTAAAACTAAAAATGTATAAGTAATCTCAATCATCCAGTTTTCAATTAAGATCAATTTATAATAAAAAGATTGTCAAAAGAGTATTTTAAAAATAATCACTTTTGTAGAATTTTTGTAAGTTCTTTCAGTTTTTAAACGTTCATAACTTTTATGTACAACTTATGTTGAAACATGGCGAAAATCTGTAGCATTGAAGGGCGCGTTGAGCATACACATAACTTACATGTAAATAAAAAAACATATGATTTGTGTTACCAAATCATAAATAACGTCTAACATTAATTTTTCTTATAGAATAGTATAAGAACTTGCACATTTCGATGATTTAAACCTTGACAATAATTAGCCTTTTTTAACTATTTAATGGTGAACAATAAATAATTTTGATGTTTTATCTATACTACTATATGATACATCTATTTGGATAGAGTTGTAATTTTACCAAACATATAAGTTTTGAAGTAACATAAACAAATGAGTGCAAAGCATAAAAAGAGGGGTAGAATAAGGAATTGATTAAGATTTTAATACACTTTAAGGGCAATATGATAAATTTATCCATTAAATTTTATATATCTTGATATTTTTTCCTTGTCTCTTCCCTGTATTTAAAAACTTTATTAATACATTATTTATAATAATATGATATTTTTTAATTCACTTCATTAAATTTTATTTTATTTATGATACTATAAATTGCATTAAAATTTATATTTACTAAGTATATTTTATAATTAAATACTATTTAAAAAGAGTATGTAAGGATTCCTTTAAGTCTGATGCAAATCAAAACATCCAAAGTCTCTCTGCAAGAAATGCACCAAGTACTGAAGAAGAATTGTTTCGGAAGTTTTACACCATGCACTAGAAATATTCTAAGTGTAAAATCTTCCGAAGCCAATACCAATATCTTCCGAAGCCAAATATGAAGTCTTCCGAAGCCTCAGAGACAAAGTCTTCCGAAGCTTCATCCTATGAAGACAGATTTTCTTCCGAAGACTTTTAGTACCATGCTTTATCTGATGTACTGTTCCATAAAGCTGGACACCTTTCCGCTGCTCTGTAAAGTCACCAACTTACATGAGTTGGTGAAAAGGTCCATGCTTTTGGTAACTGTACATTGAGGTCTTGAGTCTGTAACTTTCTACTTTATGTACTTTATTCTCTTTGTAATAGATAAGGATGTGAGCTATGGCATGTCATAGTCACAAGGTCAAAAGGCAGATATGCCTTTTGATTCTACAATTGATTTTGTTTGTGTCTAGTCAATTGTATCCAGCTGTCTTTCAAAGTATAGCCGTCTATAGGTTGTAGTATAAGTATTCCAAGTTCTAGTATCTTTGTTTATGCTTTGTAACACTTGTAATAGAACTTGAGAAAGCAATATAGTGCCTCCTTGAAACCCAAATCTCTTGTTCTATCTCTTTATCATTACTTGTGTCCTTTGTATCATTATCTTGGTTAATCCAGTTTACTGTTTGATCAAGTGTAGTTAATCTCCTCTTTGTGTTGTTGTGTTGTAAATTGTTAAGCCCTTAACCGGTCCTGCAATTGGTATCAGCGCATTTCAGGCTCTTGATATAAGATCTCACCATCTTAAGATCCCTCACACACACAAATACTAAACTTTCAAAATGGCATCCATTTCAAAGACTGATATGGAGACTGGAACCATGAACAAGTCCCCACTGATCACTCTTGATGACTTTGATACCTGGTGTATGAGAATGGAAGGTTTCATCAGGTCTTTAGACTCAAGAATGTGGGAATCTGTTGAAAATGGACCTTTCATACCCAGCACTCCTTCTGCTACTGGTGCTGGTATGATCCCCAAAGATGTGGCTAACTACTCTGATGAAGATAGGAAGAGAGTAGAAATTGATAGAAAAGCCATGATTGCTCTTTAAACTGCCCTACCAAACTCTGTGTACAGAGGTTTCAAGAAGTGCAAAACAGCTAAACAGTTGTGGGATGCACTAAAACTGATGTATGAAGGCTCCTCTGAAGCCAAGGAGAACAAGAAGGATCTCCTGAAGCAGCAGTTTGAAAACTTCACCTTCAAAACAGGTGAAACCATGACTTAGCAATACTTTAGGTATGTTGAGATAGTGGATACCCTTGTGGATGGAGGAGTTCCTCTTGAAAACAGAGACATTGTAAGGAAGTTCATGTCCTCACTTCCTAGGCAATGGACACACTACTGTGTAGTGATCAAGAGGACTGAAAATCTCAAAACTCTTACTCTGACAGAGTTATATGGGATTCTCAGTGGCTACCAGATGGAGATGAACATGCAAGGTTCATCTGGCAACTCCAACAATCAATTAGGTTCAGCCCTGCATGTGGTTGAAAGGGATAGCATAGAACCCCAACATCATCTCATATGCTACCCTGACAACTCAACAAAGGGTCCTTTCATCACCTTTCCAGAGACACCCAGGGAGAGCTACACTCAAGGAAGCCCATTCCAAGAGACAAGCTCTTCTCAAGCTTTTGTGTCCTCTGATGAAAGTTGTGGTAACTCTCTTTTCACTCTTGAAGACCTGGATTGTATCCATCCAGATGACCTGGAATATATGGAAATAGTTCAGCAAATGGCTCTTCTTACTCATAAAGCCAAGAAGTTTTATAAGAGAACTGGAAGGAGGTTTCCAAGCAATGCAACCAGTGGAAAGTTTGGCTTGGATAAAAGCAAAGTCAAGTGTTACAACTGTAACTTGATGGGCCACTTTGCTAGAGAGTGTAAGGCACCTAAAACAAATAGTGGCCAAGCACAAACCAGACCAAACTACACTGACAAAGCCCCTCAGAATGAGAAGTCAAAGCAACAAGCTGTTGTTGCTGTTGAAGAAGGAGGCTTTGACTGGAGCTTACAAGTAGAAAATGCTTCTCCAAACCAAGCACTAATGGCAGATCATGATGAAGCCAAGGTATTGGAACATCTCTGTACTCCTGAATGCATTGCTAAAGTTAACAGATATAGGTCCTATAACTTGGAGATGAGATCTGATCTTGAGTCCTTAAACATTTTAAAATCTGATTTTAGAAAGTCTGAAAATGATTATAAACTAAAGATAAAGGACTTAGAGAAAACCATTTCAGTACTAAAACATGAACATACAGATTTTAGGACTCAAATCCAAGATCTCATAACCAAGCTGACTGAGTGCCAGGCTGAGCTTGTGATCAGCAAAGCCAGGGCAGAAAAGAGTGTTCTTGAAGAAGAGACCTTCAAGAACATGATATCCTCATCCCTACACAACAAAGTGTGTTATCAAAATAGACAGGGACTGGGATCAAGTGAGATAGCTCCTCCACACACAATCTTGTCTGTAAGATCTCCTAGGTGTGGAACTTGTGAAGATGAGCCTCCTCTCATAGATCCTATAAGTGAAGAGGATGAAGAAGAGATAGTGAAGAATTCCTTTGAGAAGAGTGAAGAGGAGGATTCTACTAAGGGCCACTATCCTTCTAAGGAGAAGAAGACTACTGTGATGACCAAGTCAAAGAGAAAGAACTTGATCAGAAAGAGCAAAAGAAAGGCAAAGAAGGCTCACGAGATCAAGGCTACTTTTGACTCTAAGCAGAAACAAGTTTTTATCTCTGTAGGGTTTGAAGTAGTAAAGACTGAAGACATCAATCAAAACTCTTCAGCTAAGAGTTCTGGTTCTTGTTCAAATCATCTTAGTACCAAGAAGAAGACTGATCTGCCGTGTACCACTGCTGCACAGCCAGGACCATCAAACTCCAAGAACAGTTCACAGCCCAAAAGAACTGTCTCAGCATCTACAAAGATGAAGGTGGAGAAGGGATGTGACCAAAGACAGTCTTGCTCTCATAAGGAGACTCTTGTGAAGAAGAAAATGTTATGTGTCATGTGTGAAAGTACCTCTCACATTGCTAAGGATTGTCCATATAATCCTAAAAGTACTGTCCATATGACCAATACAAAGACTTCAAAGAGTTTCAAGAAGATTCAAGCTTCGGAAGGAAAATTTGTTTCCTTCGGAAGCTCCAAATCAAAGAAGAAGGTAAATGGAAAATTACCTTCGGAAGAAAAATTGGTCTCGGAAGAAAGGAATTCTTCCGAAGCACTGAAGTCTGCTGCAGTGACTGCAAAATCTTCCGAAGGTTCAGTCATCAAAACTTGTGAAGTCCCAAAAGCTTCAAAGGTTTTGAAGGTCAAGTCCAAGACTCCAAAGGTGGTGTGGAAGTCTAAGAAAGACCAAGTGACTGAAGTCTCTCCATCAGCAATAGCTGAAGATCCCTCTTGTACAACCATAGGATCCATTAATGTTGCATTACCTTCTATTATACTTAGTGAGCCCAAGACAAGTAAGGCTTGGGTTTCCAAATGTAACTAATCATTTTCTTTGTGCAGGAACAGCTCAAGACAAACAGGAATGTCTGGATCATTGATAGTGGTTGTTCCAGGCACATGACAGGTAATAGGTCACTACTTTATAATTTTGAGAGAATTGATGGAGGACCAGTTGCTTTTGGAGGAGATGAAGGTGGTTACATTTCTGGAAGGGGCAAGGTCACAAATGGTAAGCTCAGCATTGAAAAGGTAAACTTTGTCAGGGAGCTTGGGTACAATCTTTTGAGTGTATCCCAATTTTGTGATCAGAGTCATAACATGCTCTTTACTGAGCATGAGTGCATTGTTCTCAAGCCTGGAGTGGTCATTCCTCATGAGCACATCCTGCTTAGAGCCCCCAGGAAAGGGAACATGTACAAGATGGATTTGCAAGAAACATCTCCCTCTGGAGAAGTTTCATGCTTTCTATCTAAAGCAAATAGTGATGAGTCTTTCTTATGGCATAAAAAAATGTGCCATGTAAACTTTAAGAACATGAATAAACTAATTAAACATGATTTGGTAACTGGAATGCCAAAGAAAGAGTTTACAAGTGATGATCATTGTGTTGCATGCCTGAAAGGGAAGCAACATAAGGTATCTCACAAGCCTAAGGAAAAGAACTCTATCACTACTCCCCTATATTTGTTACATATGGATCTCTTTGGCCCCACCAGTGTAATGAGTCTAGGAAGGACCTCTTATTGTTTGGTGATCACAGATGATTTTACAATATTCACTTGGGTTTTCTTTCTTAGAACTAAGGATGAAACCCCTGAGATTCTGAAGAATTTCATCTTAAAAATTGAGAATCAAAGTGATCACAAGGTCAAAACCATAAGATGTGATCAAGGGACTGAATTCAAGAATCAAATCCTTGATATATTTTGTGATGAAAAAGGTATTACAAGACAATATAGTGCTCCCAGGACTTCTCAGCAAAATGGAGTTGCTGAGAGGAGAAACAAGACACTAATTGAAGCTGCAAGAACTATGTTCTCTGACTCTAAACTGCCCATCACCTTCTGGGCAGAGGCAGTAAATACTGCTTGCTATGTGCAAAACAAAGTTTTAGTAGTTAAGACACATGGTAAGACTCCTTATGAACTTTGGCACAAAAGAAAACCTTTCATTGGTTTTCTCAGGTCATTTGGATGTCCCTGCACCATCCTGAATACCAAAGATCAAATTGCCAAGTTTGTTGAGAAATCAGATGATGGACACTTTATTGGATACTCTTCCCAAGCTAAAGCTTATAGAGTATACAATCTCAGAACTAGAATTGTTGAGGAGTCAGCCAATGTGACTTTCAATGAACACACACCCTGTGTGGCTGGTTCTGGTCCTGATTGGCTATTTGATCTTGACTTAGTTACCAACTGTTTTAACAAATCTTGTGAGAATGTTTCAGGATCTGCAGAAAATTTAAATACAGGTGATCCTGATCCAAGATTTGAGCTAGGAAGACCCTCAACTCATACATCTTCAGCTCCAGTTGGAACTACTTCAGCAAATGAGGTTTCTATCAGCACTACAATGACAAATTCAGCTGATAAATCTGGTGTGCCTTCAAATTCCAGCTCAGAGGCTCCACAACCAGATAAAGATACCTCAATTGTGGAAGACAACAATGGTGATGGTGAAAGTGATCAGGAATTCCTTGATGCTAATAACCACATCATAGATGACAACATCAATGATGTCACACACTCATTGGATCAAGTTAATCTTGATAAGTGTGGTGTTGTGGAGGGTGAATCATCTATGCCAGATCTAAATTTCTCAAATTTGGATCTTTCTCAGCAACTTGCTGTGATCCCTAAGCTAAGGATCCACAAGTCTCACCCCACCGCAAACATCATTGGAGATGTTGTCACAAGGGTAAGAACAAGAGGACAAACCCATGAAGCAAATGTTTGTCTTCACTCTTGTTTCTTATCCCAGATAGAGCCAAAGAAAGTTGATGAAGCTCTAAAGGATGGAAGTTGGGTTGAAGCTATGCAACAAGAGTTGCTTCAATTCAAAAGGCAAAAAGTTTGGAACCTTTGTCCTCTTCCTCATGGGAAGACTACCATTAGAACCAAAAGGGTTTTTAGGAATAAGAAGGATGATAGAGGCATTATCATCAAGAACAAGGCAAGACTAGTTGTTCAAGGATACACACAAGAATAAGAGATTGACTACACTGATGTCTTTGCTCAGTAGCAAGATTAGAAGCTGTTAGGATATTCCTGGCATTTGCTGCATCCAATAACTTTAAGGTCTTTCAACTTGATGTAAAGTGTACTTTTCTGTATGGAGTGATTGATGAAGAGGTATATGTCAAACAACCACCTGGTTTTGTAGACCCTGATCATCCTGATTATGTCTGCAAGCTTGACAAAGCTCTTTATGGGCTGCATCAGGCACCCAGGAAGTGGTATGAGACATTGTCTGAGTATCTTTGTAAACATGGATACAAGAGAGGTACTATAGATGGAACTCTCTTCATCAAAGAACAGGGAAATGACTTATTGCTAGTTCAGGTATATGTAGATGACATCATCTTTGGTTCAAATAATCCAAAGCTCTGCAAAGACTTTGAGAAGCTGATGAAAGACAGATTTGAAATGAGTGCAATGGGAGAACTCAATTTCTTTCTGGGAATTCAAGTGAAGCAAGTTGAAGATGGCATCTTTATAAGTCAGTCAAAGTATGTTCAGAACATACTCAAGAGGTTCAACATGACTGATTGTAAGATTGCTAAGACACCCATAGCTAGAAACCACTCCTTTGGACCTGATCTTGAGGGGGAGTGTGTAGATTAACATTTATACAGGGCTATGATTGGGTCTCTTATGTATCTTACAGCTAGCAGGCCTGATATCATGTTTGCTACATGTATTTGTGCAAGATATCAAGCCAACCCTAAGATGTCTCACCTCATCACTGTCAAAAGGATTTTAAGATACCTCAAAGGTGCTTCAACACTTGGTTTATGGTATCCAAAGAATCCTGACTTCAATCTGTATGCTTATACAGATAGTGATTATGGTGGTTGCAACATGACTGCAAAGTCTACATCTGGAGGATGTCAATTCCTTGGTGGAAGGGTCGTCTCATGGCAATGCAAGAAACAATCCTGTGTGTCTGCATCAACTGCTGAGGCTGAATACATTGCTGTTGCAAGTTGTTGTGCTCAAGTGCTTTGGATTCAAAATCAGATGCTGGACTATGGATTTAACTTCAAGGAGACTCCTATCCACATAGACAACAATAGTGCTATCTCTATCACTGAGAATCCTATGCAGCACTCAAGGACCAAACACATCAATATCAGGTATCATTTAATAAGAGATAACTATGAAAAGGAATTAATTAAACTAGTCAAAGTTCATACAGATGAACAATATGCTGATCTGTTTACAAAAGCTTTTGATGAACAGAGATTTAAGTATCTGATATCAGCTATTGGGATGATTAACTTTGAGTAGATCTTTTCTTAAAACTAATTCTAATTATTTCTTAAAATATGTGTGTCCTAAGTTGTCTAGTTCATCACTTTCATAAGCTCATGTTTTCTTTGGATATAAAATCCTTTTTGAAGACTCTCCTTAGATTCTTGAAAAATTTTCTGATCCTTCGGAAGATATACTTTTACCTTCGGAAGAAAATCATGTCTTCAAAATAAATAACTGTCTAAGAAATTTCACCTTCGGAAGAAGTCTAAATCTATCTTCCGAAGCTTAAATTCTTGTCTCAGACACTTATTTATTTTTAAAAACTTTTTCCTTCCGAAGCAAAATTAACTCTCGGAAGCTTTGTTGTTTCATATACAAAGCATTCAATTTTTTATTTCTCTTCCGAAGCAAAATTTTCAAGACTCTCAGGAAAATCTTCCGCAGTCATTTTAGCTTCGGAAGCTTTTTCATTAAAACTTCCGAAGATAATTTACCTTCGGAAGCTTTTCGGATTCCAAGAAAACTACTTTTTGAGCAAAAGTAAACTACTTTTTCAGAGGTGGGACCGACTTTCGGATTTCTAAGTTTATCCTTGATAGGATCGGATCAATTAGATTTGAATTTTGCAGCGGAATATAACAAAATAAGATCGAATTCAAGCAAGAAGATGATGAATATGCAAACACACAATAACAATTATAGAGAGAGAATATTTCTGTTAAAGGAATGTTTTCATTCACGCGTAATGCTTCGGTTAGAATACAACTAGGTCAACATCCCTTATATAGAGGAATGTGACGTCTGCTGATGTCACTTGATAGTGACATCTAACAGAATTATACAAACAACTGAAACAATGCAAACTACTGAAATGTTCTCAACAACTGATCACATCTCAGAGAATGCTAAGTACAAGAACATAAAACTACTGACCTATAACTACTGAAACAATAAACTACTGAAAGGAAAAATTACAAGTACTGAAAAGAAAAAACCATCACAACTACTGAAGTTAACAACTTCAGCTGTTGTGACAACTACTGATCACTCTGGTCTTCAGTCTTTGTCTTCAGTACTTCACTTTCAGACTATGTCTTCAGTTCTTTACTTTCAGACTTTGTCTTCAGACCTTTGTAATCAGCTGATGTCTTCAGCTGTTGTGATCTTCTTCAGTAGTTATAATGTCTGTGGACTTAGAGGTTTTTCTGATCAGGCTCATTGGTTCTTTTGGTCCAACAAACTCCCCCTGAACCAATGCAGCCAAAACCTCTAACTTAATTGATGACCCCACTTATTCTTTGGCAGAAATACTCTCTTGATCAGCTTCAGAGGTAATCAAATAAGCATAGGCCGGAAAAAGGTTTCTAATATTTTGATTGGCTAAGTATGGAAGGGAACTCTGTCTTGGGGAAACTGGACACAGAGTCTTGTCCCAACCATGAAACCTATTTCCCATTGATGAGTCTGTAAGACTCCCTTGCATAGGCCTCAAGGAGAACAACTTGTTCCTCCTTGGTGAGTTCTTCTGCTTCTCCCTCAAAGAAGAATTCAGGCCCATAGTATTCAGACAGATACCTCACTGTCTTCCCATTCTTCAACTCAACAGTTGTGATCTCTCTGTATGCAAATTCATCTGGGTGAGAGCCTTCAAGCAGCAACTGGAGTTCACTCTTTTGAAGATCTTCAAGTCTTTTGTATAACAACCCCTTCTTGATCATTTTGTTCTCCAGTATAGATAGAGGGGTTGATTTTGAGGTGTGTGCTCTCTTGAATTCTTCAATAATTTCCCAGGGTGAGACTACCATGGCCAACATAATTGCAGCATTCAAAGTCTTTCTCACTTGGCCATGATATCTACTTGGTATGTTCTTCTTGTGAATTTTGGAACTTACCCTGGGGTCTGGCCAAATCCTCACTCTTTCTCTTTGATGTTGGAATGTATGTCTAAGAGTGTACAGCCTCTGAGCTTGTTTCTTCATTGCTTGAATGGATGAGGACTGAGGGAAGTCCTTGTCAACCATTTTAAGAAATTGCTCATCATGCTGCTTCTGCTGTTCTTCTTCTTCAATCTTAACTTTAACCATTTTCCTTTGAGTTTCAGGAGTTATTGTTTGTGATTGACTCCTAGGCTTAAGTTTCTTCATTTTGATAATAGCAGATATTGGCAGATTATCCTCTTCATCCTCTTCTTCTTCATCTTCCATCCTCAACACCCTTCTTTTTCTTTTAGGTGCATCACTGGTGGTAGATTGAATGGGTTTCTTAGGTAAAAGGGTTGGTTTAGAGGGTTGTGAGGTTGGTTGTTTTGAGGATTTTGAGGGTAATTGTTTGGAGGTTGAGAGGTTGGTTGTTTTGAGGGTTTTGAGATTGGTTGTTTTGGTAAGGGAGATTTTAAGGGCTGCTCTATCATTTTGTTTGTGAGGGTGGCTTTGGATAACTTAGCCATGTCAGATCTCTTCCCAGCACCAACTCTATCCAGAGCTTCTATGATTAAACCTTTGTTAAAGCTTTCAGAGGAGCATATTTTGGTGGTTATCTCCAAAATGCTCTCTGGACCATGACTTGATCTCAATGATAGGTCTTCCCAAGTGTTTGGATAGGAATCTGATCATAGCCTCTAATCTTTCCCTTTCTTCTTCATTGCAGCCTGCCCATCGATTCTCAATCTCCTGAATCTCAAGCCTTCTAATCTCTGAGTCAAGTTTGGCAGTATCAAATCCTTGCCTGAAGAGCTAATCAATAATCCTGTCCATGGATCTGCTGTGTTGCTCATCAGCTTCTTTGATCATCTCATCCAACCTCTTCTCATCCTCAGTTTGTTCACCAACACTCTTCTTTCTTTTGTAATTAATGATCTCTTTGCCTTTATTTTCCTCCTTGGCTTCTTCCTCTTCAACTCTTTTCCTTTTATCATCTTTCACTGACTTAGACTCCCCCTTTTTGGTTGCATTGGGTTCAGGGGTTTGAATGTCAGAAAGTTGCTTTGACACAGCATCATCCACAAGGGTTTTAAGATCTGAGGAAATCCTCTCATCAATGGTTTGATGGACAATTGTAGTGATTATGGGAGTGATGAGAGGTAAGGAGGATTTGAAAGCAGCAGCCATTTGCTCAGAGGGGTTCTCTCCCTGAGAAATGGTGCCTGAAACAGAGGTTGGTGGCTTGGTTGATTTGAGTGGCTCAGTGTTTGGGAAAGCTTCAACAGAAGCTGCCATCTGTGGGTGAATTGGGGCAGATGGACTTGATTCCTGAGACATTTTGGCAAGCAGTTCTTTTAATCTGCAAACCTCAGTCTCAAGAATGGTGTTTTGGGCTAAGACTTCAAAGAAAAAGCCCAGGTCAACATCAGTATAAGCTGAATCAACTGACCTCCTGAGTGAATCAGGATTAACATGTGCTGAGTGTAGATCAGTAATCACATGTGCCCCTTTGTCTTGGAACTGGGGACTTCCTGCCTCAGGAGCAAGTCCTTCATTGGCAGTTGCCTCTGGTGAGGTCTTAGAGATGATACCTGCTTCATCCTGTTCATGTGTTGAAACAGGGGAAGAGGTAGCCTCACCAGATGTTCTAGTCTCCACATCTACACTAGGAGATTGAACTTTATAATCACTATGTTGTGGGTTGTCAACTACATTTTGATCCTCTCCCTCAGCTGTTGAGGTTTTCCTAGTGTTAACAGGTTTCTGGGGAGGGGTAGAGGAATGTAGTTGAGTCAGCATTTGTGCAATGACTGCAGTTGGGCTTGTAGGGGTGGTATCAGTGGGAGATGGAGGTGAAAAGGATTGCACCTGGGGAGAATGGTGTTCTTCAATGGCAATCTTCTCAAGTGAGATAGATTCCAGTAATGTGGTTTCCCCAATATTGGTTGTATTAGGATCCTGTTGAGAGGATACCTGAGCGGTTTCAGCTGGTGGAGTCATTGAAACTACAAGGGGATTAAGGCTTATAGTTTCATCCTGCGTTTATGCTGCAGGGGCAAAATCAAGGGACTCAACTCCCTGAGTAGCCTTTTTGGTTTTCTATGGTTTTGGTTTGGAGGGGACTTTAGATTTGGAGGTGGAGGCTGTGGGTTCCCTCTGCTTGGGTTTTAGCAGTTTGGCAGCCTCTTTGAGTTGTGGGTTTGAGTTGTGCCTGGAGTATACCTCTGGCAAAACTACCAGAGCAGGTACTCCAAGGCCAACAAGGCCATCAGATTTTAATTGATTTAGAATTATGGCCATAAGAAACCTTGGATATAATATCCATCTATTTGCCACAAGTTTCATTGCCAAATCTTTTAATTCCAAAAAGATAATTTCAGAAAAATTTAGGCTTTGATGTTCAAGGATAGAGTATAATACCTGTTGCCACCTAGATGACATTTGATCCCATGAGGATGTTTTGGGGGCAAGACAGACATTGATCATGTGGAAAATAAGGCGCTCAGCATCATGAAAGTGCTTCTTCAGAATGGTAGTAGCACTTAGGTCACCCTCATAACCATGATTAGCAAAAGATAGATCAATGGTGCCTTTGGGGTATTTGGTGGTATAGGTGGCATCATTCAGGTCTAGGGTTTGACGAATGATCTCAAGAGTGATGACCACCCGTTTCTGGTTGACAAACGACTGGAGAGTGAGGGTGTCATCATTCTCAGCAGTATGAACAGTGACGTTTGTCCAAAATTGGCACAGGGTATCGGGGTAGATGGTAGGATTCAAGAGAAAGGCTGTGCGGTATTGGGAATCAACCATCAAGTCAATAGCAGCATCAAACTTGTTCCAAAATGGTGATTTGGTAAGGTGAGCGACACAGTTGTGTCGAGGTTTGATTTGCATGGTCGCCATTAATGGAAGATGAAAGTTTGGAAAGTGGGTTATGAAAAGTTTGAAGTTAGGGTTAGGTATATATAGGTTATGAAACGGCTGAAAGAAAACAACTGAAAGTCTTGGTGTGAGTCATCAGGTGTTAGAAAACAACTGAAGACATGGTTTTAACTTTCAGATGTTGTAAACAACTGAAGACTTGGTGTTGGTCATCAGTAGTTGTAAACTACTGAAGACTTGGTTTTGGCTTCAGTTGTTTGGAAATGAAACAGTAGTTGTCGTCAATTCACAGTGTTCAGCTGTTTCAATGACCTTAACACTTACTCATTAGATCATCTAATTTTCAGATGTTTCATTGGTCATCAGTACTTATTTATTATAAAAGACTTCAGTAGTTTGAGCTACATCAGTACTTTGCAACAAATGAAGTACTTCAGTACTTTTAAGTAATTTAGTCTTCAGTAGTTATAAAACTACTGAAGATAAAATGACTTATCAGCACTTATTTTTGACAAAAGTATACTAATGCTCATCAGTATTTATTGACTAAGAGCATCAGTAGTTGCCAAATTATTCTAGTTGCAGCATACCAAGCCTGAGAACAAGATTATGAAAAGTTGCACTATCCAAAGGCTTAGTAAATATATCTGCAAGCTCATCAGCACTAGGCACAAACTTTGGATCAATCAGACCTTTTTCATAACAATCCCTGATGAAATGATGTCTGATCTCAATATGTTTGGTCCTAGAATGCTGGACATGATTCTTAACAATACAAAGAGCTGAAGCACTATCCATTAATAAAGGAGTCTTAGTCTCTGTAATGTCATAATCCAATAACTGATTTTGAAGCCAGAGTACCTGAGATGTACAGCTTGCAACTGCAATGTACTCTACTTCAGCTGTGGATGTAGCAATTGAAGTTTGTTTCTTACTCTGCCAAGAAACCAAACAGTTGCCTAGAAATTGGCATCCACCAGAAGTTGATTTTCTTGTTAACTTACACCCTGCATAGTCACTATCAGAGAAAGCAACCAATTTGCAAGAGTGCCCAGTGGAATACCAAAGTCCTAGAGACTGAGTTCCTTGCAAATATCTAAAGATCCTCTTGACTGCAATCATATGGGAATCCTTAGGAGCAGCCTGAAATCTAGCACAGACACAAGTTGCAAATATAATATCTGGTCTAGAAGCTGTTAGGTACATCAAGGAACCAATCATACATCTGTAAAGAGTTTCATCAACTGCTTTACCTTTTTGATCAGCATCCAGTTGTGTGTTGCTGCACATGGGAGTTGAACAGGGTTTACAGTTTTGTAAATCAAACTTGGTTAACAAATCTTTAGTGTATTTTGACTGATGAATGAAAGTTCCATCAGTCAGTTGTTTGATTTGCAAACCGAGAAAGAATTGTAATTCCCCCATTGCACTCATTTCAAACTTTTGTTGCATCAATTTTGTAAATGCATCACACAACTGTGGATCAGATGATGCAAAAATAATGTCATCAACATAAATTTGAACAAGGAGCTTATGCATGCCTGCTTTCTTTATGAACAAAGTTTTATCTATGGAGCCTCTAGTGAAATTATTTTGAAGAAAAAAGTTAGATAATGTTTCATACCAGGCTCTGGGTGCTTGTTTCAACCCATAAAGAGCCTTATCAAGCTTATACACCCAATCAGGGTGTTTATGATCTTCAAAACCTGGTGGTTGACACACATAAACTTCTTCTTTTATTTTACCATATAAAAATGCACTTTTGACATCCATTTGAAAAACTTTAAGGTTATGAAAAGCAGCATAAGCTAAAAACAATCTAATTGCCTCCAGTCTGGCTACAGGGGCAAAGGTTTCATCATAATCAATACCTTCTTCTTGTGAAAACCCCTGTACAACCAGTCTGGCCTTGTTCTTGACAATTTGGCCTTTTTCATCAGTTTTATTCCTAAACACCCATTTAGTGCCTATTGCACACTTACCTTGGGGTAGAGGAACCAGTTCCCACACTTGCTGTTTTTGAAATTGAAGAAGCTCAAGCTGCATGGCTTCAACCCATCCATTGTCCCTTAAGGCCACATGATAATTCTTTGGCTCTTGCTGGCTGATGAAGAGAGCATAGAGACAGAAATTAGACAATTGACTTCTTGTTGAAACACCAGCATTAATGTCACCAATGATCTAGGACATGGGATGATTCTTTAATTCTTGATATGCAATAATATCTGTGCAAGTGTTTGTAGGAGATTCAGCAGCAACAGATGTTGATTCAGACTCTTGAAACCTAGACTGAGATGGCAGTTCAAATGAAGTAGAGGATTCAGAGATTTCATCAGCATTTGTTGTGGATGGAGCTGCTGAGGCTACAGGAACATCAAGTGTAGTAGAAACAGGCAGATGATCACTACAACTTGCATTTGTATCATCAGATGGAGAGGATGGAACTTCAGAAACAACAACAGTTGGAGAGTGATATGGAACATATTGCAGTGTGTCCAAGTCAAACATCTCAACAAGGTTTTGAGGAATCTTGTCTTTTGGAGATTCATTAAACTTGACATGCAAAGTTTCTTCAACAATCTTTGTTCTGCAATTGAAAACTCTGTATGCCTTGCAAGTAGATAGATACCCAACAAAATACCCTGCATCCACCTTGGATTCAAACTTCTGAAGTATATTCTTTGTGTTAAGAATATAACATGGACACCCAAATGCTCTAAAGAATGAAATCAAAGGAGCCAAATGATATAAGAGCTCATAAGGAGTCTTCATCAACCTCTGATTCACTAATACTCTATTCTGAACATAGCAAGCTGTGTTGACAGCTTCAGCCCAAAAGGTTAGTGGCAAACCTGAGTCAGCCAACATTGTCCTTGCGGCTTCAATAAGGGTCCTGTTCTTTCTCTCCACCATTCCATTTTGCTCTAGAGTTCTTTGAATACTATATTGTCTTTTGATTCCATTAGACAAATAGAATTCATCAAGAGTGTGATTCCTAAACTCTGTCCCATTATCACTTCTCACACATTTGACTGGAAGTGAATGCTGCTTTTCCACATGCAACACAAAATAAATGATACTTTGAGCAGCCTCATCCTTGGAATGCAAGAAGAAAGTCCATATATATCTGGAATAATCATCCACAATTACCAGACAGTACTTTTTCTTTGCCATGCTCATTACTCTCACAGGACCAAAGAGATCCATATGCAGTAATTGCAAGCAGGCAGTGGACTTAGGTTCTTCTATAGGAGGGAATGAAGCTTTGTGTTGTTTTCCTTTTAAGCAAGCTGGACAGTTATCATCACACTTGAACTCCTTCAATGGCAAACCTCTCACTAAACCATGATGAATGAGCTGATTCATGTTCTTAAAATTCACATGACCAAGCCTTCTATGCCACAGTTTAGATTCTTGAGGAGAGGCTTTGGAGAACAGACATGGATGGCCTTTAAGATCAATTTTCTTTGATAGATCTAAGGCATATACTCTTCCAATCCTGTTGGCTTTCAGGAGAGTATATTCATCCAATATCTTGTCAATCTTGTGCAAAACTTTGGAAGACAGAATCCTACAGTTTTGACTTGTGAAAAGTGCAACATGCCCTTTATCACACATTTGACTGTCACTCAAAAAGATTGTATTTGAGGTTCTCCACATGGTTAACATCATCAAATCTTATCTCCCCATTTGAGACAAAACCTTTCCCAATGATGTAACCCTTGGCATCATTTCCAAAAGAAACAAATCCCTTCTTCCCATGAGAATAGTCATGAAGAAGAGAGCCGCTCCCTGTCATATGCATGGATCCTCCACTGTCTACATACCAGATGTTTCTTTGGCATGCTGAAGAACCCTGCATTTTTCACAAACATTAGTTAGCCTTTGAGACCCAAACCGTTTTGGTTTGGGTCTATTTTCATCAACAGATGATAAACTAACAGATTGTGCATAATTAACAGCCTTTGAAGATGTAGATGGTACTGAAAAGGATTCCTTGGATTTTGGCTTGGGTGTCCTTTTCAGTGGTTTAATCACAGAAACATCTAATTGGTTAACTCTCCCCAATAGATGTTGAACCATCATCACAAGTTGTGTCTGATTGGTTGTCAGAGTTTTCAACTCAGTTGACACATCAGTACTTGTAGATGATTTGTTCTTGTGATTCACTACATTCTTCTTTTGAAAAGACACAGACTTAGTCTGAGTTTTTAATATTCCCTGAGAAATATTTTCAGCTGTTGTTTGACAAACCCCTTCCTGCTTTGTGACTTTTTGAAAAAGCTTTGGTTTATCAGATTTTGATGATTGAGGTACAAAATTGGTTTTAAATTCATCTTTCATTTTATGCATTTGCTTCTTAATGACTCTCTCTTTGTTGAATTTTAAACCCTTGTTATACCAGCATTCATCAGTAAGATGATTGAACAAACCACATATTTCACATGGCTTTCTTTTCATCTTTTCTTTATCAACTGCTGAAACTGATGAAACTACTGAAGATTTGTTCTTCAGTACTTTCTTCCTTTCAGTACTTTTGGGAAGTACTGAAGGATTTTCAACACCTGAAGATTTGTTCTTCAGAAGTTTTCTATCAGTACTTTTGAGATTCCTGATAGATTTTTCAGCAGTTGTCAAAGAATGCTTGTTTTCCTCTAATTTGAAATGCTCTTCAGGTGTTGTGTTTTGCCCTTTAGTACTTTGAGTACCTTGTGGAACAACACCTGAATTTCTCAGTCTCTTCTTGATCAAGTGTTTCAAAGCAGTGGGACCATCAGTAATTTGATTAGCTGAGGTACTCACACTATCTTCATCCTCAGATTTTGAATTATCATTTGAGGATGAAACACCTGATGATGTGGTTTGGGAATGACAGTCATCCTCAGATTTTACTTCTAACTTGGGAGTAAAATCTGTGGGAGGTATGGTATGATTATACCCAATCCCAAACTTCACATTAGAAGCAGTTTGCTTACTGAGAAGCATTTCAAATCCCTTGCATGATGTTACTCAGCGTTCACAATCAACTTGGGTAGCGGCAAGTGTTTCTTTGAGATTCTTGTGATTTTCCAGAATTACCTCTACCTTTGCTTTTTCATCAGTGATTTGACACTTAAGTTTATAAATCTCCTCATCCTTCTCTTTTAAAACAGACTCAAACTCAGCTTTTCTTTTGGAAATTGCTTTTTCTAGGTGAAGGTTTTGATTAATTAAAGCTACATTTGCTTCCCTAATAGAAACAAAAGCAGCTATGCATGATTCAGAACATAACTTGGCCTTAGCCTCAGAAGATACCTGTGGTACCTGTGATGATGAAGGATTTTCATCAGTGGACTCCAGGGCCATTAGAGCAAGATTTCCAAAAGGGTTTTCACCACCATGTTGACCAGCACCAGCAAATTGTTCAGAATAACCAGAGACATCATCTGGTAAGCTGCTCCAGTCAACAACCTCAGGAGTGAAAAAGCTCTGATGAGATTGAGATTGAGATTGTTCATTTGTTTGAGATGGTTGAGGATCAGGTAGAGCATGTGGTTGTTGAGCCATGGGTACAGAAACTTGACCAGACTGAGGCATGTAAAAACATGGATAAGGATATGGCATTGCGCTTTGAGGGACAAAGTATGCAGGAGATGATTGATGTTGTGAATGATGATCAGAACTGGTAGAATGTTGCCCTTTGGATTGTGAGCTATTGCTTGGAAAAGTCACAAAGGGTGCAGATGAGTTAGATCCAGATGATCTACACTCTCTAGCAAAATATCCAAGTCTATGGCACTTGTGACATCTCAACTTACTCTTGTCAAAACCAACCTTGGTTTTGCCAGAGAGACCTGGGAATTTTCTACCTATTCTTTTGTAAAACTTTTGAGATCTGATATTGATCAATGCCATTTGGCTCAGAATATCCATCTCTTCTAGATCATCATCAGCAATTCCTTTCAAATCATCCATCATAAAACACAAATTATCAACATTAAAACCTGAGTTTCCCTCAACTCCAACAAAAGCATGATTTCCACTATTTGAAGAGAAATCAATATGCTCATCATATGAACTTTCAGATGAAGCATATTCAGACTCATGACCAACCAAAGCAGTGTTACCTGGTACAAAGTCATCAGTGAGCTTTCCAGATGAAGATAGTTTCCTTTTCTATTCTATCTCTCTCTCAAATGTTAAGAGTTTCCCATGAAGTTGGGTGAGAGATAGATTATCCAGATTTGCACTAAAGCGTAGGACAATGATGTAAGTGTCCCATCTCTCAGGCAGGGATCTGAGGAATCTGTTATTCATCTGGCTGTTTGTGTATTCATGTTGAACCATTTTTAGCTCAGATATCAAACATGAAAAACGCTCAAACTGTTGAGTCAATGTCTCACCCTTCCTATGAGAGAATGTCTCATATTGCTGGGCAAGGATTTCTCTGTTGTTTGCTAAGACCTCATCAGTTCCTCCAAATTGTTCCTTCAGAGCAACCCAGAGATCATAAGCAGTTTCATGATGCATAAGCCCAGAGTAGATTTCATTAGGCAATGCCATGGCCAGAATTCCATGGGCTTTAGCATCAATCTCAAACAGCTTTAAATCCTCATCAGAATATTGTTTCTTCTTCTTAGGAACCATCTCATTGGTTTCAGGATTACTCACCATAGGCTTATATGGTCCATGAACCACTGACTTCCAACAACCTGAACTGTTAACAGACAGGTGATGGAGCATTCAGCGTTGCCATATGTTATACTCACTCCTAACAAGCATCGGAGGCTTAGTTGAGGAGCCAGTATTGTGAGGATCATTGATTGAAGTAGTCATTTTCACTAATTCAATCGACTTCAATGAGATTAAAATCAGTCTAGTTTAAGAACTCAACAACACAATTGGAAAACACAATTAAAATCTCAATTAATTAACCGGAAGCAACAGAAAATCAATCTCTTTAATCAATTCTTGCAAAAATACTAATTCGATCAAGCTTAGCTATCAAAAGAGCAGTTTCAATGATCAATTGTTAGATCGATCAATGATTAACCTGCTCTGATACCATTTGATAGGATCGGATCAATTAGATTTGAATTTTGCAGCGGAATATAACAAAATAAGATCGAATTCAAGCAAGAAGATGTTGAATATGTAAACACACAATAACAATTATAGAGAGAGAATATTTCTGTTAAAGGAATGTTTTCATTCACGCGTAATGCTTCGGTTAGAATACAACTAGGTCAACATCCCTTATATAGAGGAATGTGACGTCTGCTGATGTCACTTGATAGTGACATCTAACAGAATTATACAAACAACTGAAACAATGCAAACTATTGAAATGTTCTCAACAACTGATCACATCTCAAAGAATGCTAAGTACAAGAACATAAAACTACTGACCTATAACTACTGAAACAATAAACTACTGAAAGGAAAAATTACAAGTACTGAAAAGGAAAAACCATCACAACTACTGAAGTTAACAACTTCAGCTGTTGTGACAACTACTGATCACTCTGGTCTTCAGTCTTTGTCTTCAGTACTTCACTTTCAGACTTTGTCTTCAGTTCTTTACTTTCAGACTTTGTCTTCAGACCTTTGTAATCAGCTGATGTCTTCAGCTATTGTGATCTTCTTCAGTAGTTATAATGTCTGTGGGACTTAGAGGTTTTTCTGATCAGGCTCATTGGTTCTTTTGGTCCAACAATCCTCTTTCATTAACTTTGGTTCAAATCCCTTTTCACATAAATACCCAACGGTTCCCCCTCTTCCTCACTATCTTCTTCAATTCTACTATTCCTCAAACCTAATTCCCAAAACCGCCTTTGCTTTCTACCTTTTTTCAACCTTAAGATTCTCAAATGGCCAACCTTAACCACAGAAACAACCCAGATTTCTCCATGCAACTTCACAGGCAACACAACCAGGTTGCTCTATTAAGCTCTGAGAAAGATGAAAGTTTCTCAGAGATTTGCCAATTCTTAACTCTATCAAACTATTTCACCTCCCTAACCATTGATCCTATTCTATATGAGGATCATCTGCTTGAATTCTGGAAGACCTGCCAAGAGGTCATTATGGATGGGGAGAAGGCACTGTCTGCCACAGTGCAAGGGAGGACAATCTTCATCACTCCGGCCATCATTAACTCTCATTTGCAGCTGGATGATGAAGAAGGTGAGTTGTCCTTCCCAAAGGAAGTTGTTAATCATTCCGTTGAGCAAATGGGCTATGAGGGAGATTTCTCTGTAAAGACCTTCAGGAAAGGAAAGGTCTCATCCCAGTGGAAATACCTACTCCATATGGTTATCCACAGCTTGTCAAACAAGCATGGAGGGTGGGACCAGATTCTTGAGGATCTCTCCTTCATAGTGCATTGAATGGTTCAAGGGGTCAAGTTCAGGTACTCACAATTTGTTTATATCAATTTGCTTGCAGACTTGGACTCCTTAGAGTATTACATGTTTCCTAGATATGTTCAACACATTCTCAACTGTGAACTGGGCTCATAGTTGAGGGAAACAGGTAATATTCTTAAATTGGGACAGATGAAGCCCAACATCTTTAAAATCATGAAGAAGCCAACTGTAGGCTTCTCAGGGGTAGAAACAGCCCTTGTCCCCAAAATGTTAAAGCTCATTGCTCAAGGTGACAACCTAGCAACACAAGCTAGTGTTGAACCCACACCTTCTACTTCTTTACCACTAAAAAGGCCTCAAATAACCCTCACCTACCAAAGAAAATCCAAACGAACCCCTGCTCAAGCTATTGAGTCTGTGCAGGTCCCCATATACTCACCTTTACAGGAGGAAGTGGACACAAGAGCTCCCACTTCCCCTGAGGAGCAAACCACTCCCATCTCTTCAACTATCAGGGCTGAGGTTCCTAATGCTCACCCTGATGAGCTCACAAGCCCAACAACCTTAAGCCTTCACTCTGAGTCTCAACACTCAAGTGAACAACCTTCAGGGGACAGTTACCATCCCTAGCCTTTAGATCTAAATCAACCAGTTCCCAACCTATCCTTCTATACTGATGAAGACTTAGGATTCAGTGAGTACCATGAGTCTCTCTTCTCTTCCTCTACTCAAAGAGAGATGAGTACCTCTGAGTCTCCTCAGTCTAGCCCACATCAGTCACCTATAACTGAGGTGGACACTTCTGAACCTGTTCAGGATGTCCATATGGAAGAGGCTCTCACTTCTGCAAGTGATTACATCATCAAGACCTCAACCATAGCAACTCAGCCCACTGACATCTCAACTGAGATTGCTAGTGAGCAGAGGAAAACCAGCAGCCAAGAACCTCAAGCTGGTGGTGAGAGAGAGGACTTTGGTCCAATCATCTCATCCCCCAATGATTCTTCTAATGAAGAAGAGGGAAATCTGAGACTAAAGGTGCAAAAACTATCTAAAACATGCACTTACCTAGTCTCAAAGGTCAGTCGCCTGGAATCTCAGGTGACTACCTTACAAAACAGGGTCAATGATCAGCAACTTCAGATTTCATATCTTAAGGAAAAACTAGCTGGGAGACCTTTAAGAAGAGCTCAACCAGGAACACAAGAACCTGTGGATGTGATTGATTTATCCTCCAACTCACCTATGCAAGTGGGTGATGCTACCAAAAAGGGGGAGAAAGTTATTGCAGCCATAGAACCTGAGAGTTCTTCACAGAGAATGGACATAGAGGACTCACCATCCTCACTTGCAATTGTGCATTCTCAGCAACTTCCTCATGTTCACATTAATGTGGACTCTATAGACTCTATCATCAGGAGTCTCTTTGAGGAAGTTATACCAAGGGCTGTGTCATCTCCACCTCAAGGAACTTCAAACTACATCATAAGGTGGAAGTATGATGCTGATAGAAGAGCCCTTATTCTTCACAGAGTTCAAGGGAAACAAGAAGTATTTGACTTTCAAAGCTTGAACTTCTATGAAAGTTTGGATCTAGTCAATATGCCACTTGTCAATCCAAGCAACTGAAGACAGGCTGACAGATTGGCTCAAAGAATCCAAGACAGTATCACTACAGAGTTCAGCTTAAGAAGGAGACTTAGGCAATCAGGCAATGTCATCGGTCAACTGGATGTTGAGGGGAAACCTTGTTTGAAGGCCCGGTGGCAGAACCTGAGACCCTTGTCTCATCATCATCAACTGCTGCAGAGATTCACATTCCCTCTGAGACACCTGCTAGTGAAGGTGTTTCTCAGCCTCTCTCTGGCCAGAGCATGGATACTACACCAAGCAATGAAGGCCAAACCTCTATCCACCCTGAGTCACAAAGGTCTGTGGGTGACAAAGGGAAAAGGATTTTGACTCCTGGGGAAATTGAGGAGGAAGATAGAGAGAGGAAAAGGAAGCAAAGGGGAGAAAGTTCCTCTGGGTCTTCAGGCTTTATGCAAGCTGCAATCAGGGCTGCCCCCAGACCAAATACTCTAGATGATGAGTTGAGGGCAGTCAAGATTACTTATCTGCAGACCAGGAACTATAACATTGATGGAATCATTTCTCTCCCCTTAGAACAACTAAATGAACTGGCTGACATGGAAGTGTCAAGAGAGATGAAAGAAAAAGAGGATGCAAGGTTACTTCTCCAATTCAAATAAAAGGAGAAGAGACAGAAAATACTCTACAAGCATGCTCCCACTCTCTCCCCAGTTCAAGAAATCCTTGTACAAGAAGATGTGGTTCAACAAGAACCTCAGGTAGACAAAGAAGAAGATAGGATCAAAATGATCAACTACTTGAGTGCCACAGGCTTCTATCAGGCAGATGCACTTCTTCCCTTGTCCTATGACTTTGTTGAGTTTGAGTACTTAAAACAACTTAAGCTTGAGTTAGTCAAGGAGAGAAAGACAACTAAGAAGAAGCTAAGGGAAGAAGATGCAAAGTCAAGAGCCATCATCCAAAAGAGTATGAAGAAATCTGTTGATAGACAAAGGATGATGAGCTTCTTGAAGCTATATGGATTCTCCGGAAGGAGACTTGGCCCTATGTCTCTATCCACAATGGATGAGCATATAAGGTTAATCAAGCAGAAGATTAAGAGTGGTGAACTGATTGACTTACACTCTCTTCCAAGTCAAGTCCCACCTGAAGTGGAGGTTAAGGTTGAACAACCTGAGACATCACAACCCGGACCTCCTGCTGAGCCTCAGCAAGCTTCATCTTCTGATCCACAGCAGGGTCAAACTCCCTCTACTTTTGAACCTGTGAGGGAAGAACACCCAACTAAGAAAGACAAGGATGATCAACAAGGTGTTGTAGACCAGTCTTCTCAGTTAAAGTCATCTAAAAGGAAGAAGAGGATGGCTTCTAAACCAAAGTCTAAGAAGAAGAAGCCTGAATCATCTACCTCTACACCTCAGGCTGAGTCAGATCAACCTGAGGAAGTGCATAAAGAGGCAGCCCGATCAACTACAATGCAAGTGGCTCCTCTTGCAGCTGAGACACCCATCTTATCCTGGACCTTCTCTACCAATCTAAAAAGATGGCATGTAATCAGAGATCAAGGTGTTGAGAATGTCTATATATGGCAAGACATAATCAACTTACCTCTGCATGATCTCTTTGAGATGAGAAGATACTATGAAAGTCTGAATGATCCTGACCATCTAATGAAGAAGGGTATGGTCATGATTGTGCTGAAGACTACTAATATCTGAAGATCTTCTAAATGTTTTGGTAGCATCAGCCTAGGGGGAGTTTGTAAGGATTCCTTTAAGTCTGATGCAAATCAAAACATCCAAAGTCTCTCTGCAAGAAATGCACCCAATACTGAAGAAGAATTGCTTCGGAAGTTTTTACCATGCACTAGAAATATTCTAAGTGTAAAATCTTCCGAAGCCAAGACCAATATCTTCCGAAGCCAAATATGAAGTCTTTCGAAGCCTCAGAGACAAAGTCTTCCGAAGCTTCATCCTATGAAGACAGATTTCTTCCGAAGACTTTTAGTAACATGCTTTATCTGATGTACTATTCCATAAAGCTGGACACCTTTCCGCTGCATCTCGTTAAAGTCACCAACTTACATGAGTTGGTGAAAAGGTCCATGCTTTTGGTAACTGTACATTGAGGTCTTGAGTCTGTAACTTTCTACTTTATGTACTTTATCCTTTTTGTAATAGATAAGGATGTGAGCTACGGCATGTCATAGTCACAAGGTCAAAAGGCAGATATGCCTTTTGATTCTACAATTGATTTTGTTTGTGTCTAGTCAATTGTATCCAGCTGGCTTTCAAAGTATAGCCGGCTGTAGGTTGTAGTATAAGTATTCCAAGTTCTAGTATCTTTCTTTATGCTTTGTAACACTTGTAGTAGAACTTGAGAAAGCAATATACTGCCTCCTTGAAACCCAAATCTCTTGTTCTATCTCTTTATCATTACTTGTGTTCTTTGTATCATTATCTTGGTTAATCCAGTTTACTGTTTGATCAAGTTTAGTTAATCTCCTCTTTGTGTTGTTGTGTTGTAAATTGTTAAGCCCTTAACCGGTCCTGCAGAGTATTATTTTATTTAAACATTTAAGTACATAAATTATATATATCTTTATAATTATAATAACTATAATAGTTATATTTTTCTAGGGTATATTATGAGTTTAAGAATTTTAATATTTATCTATATCTTTTATAATAAAAGTGAAATGAGGATAGAATGATAATTTTACATATGAATTAAGACACCCATATGAAAAGTCGTGCTTAAATTTTAAAAAAATTAAACATTGTATTACATTTATGCCCTTACAATAAAGTATAACCTATGATGCTTATAATACAAGTACTAAAGCATATACACGTGGCCAAACAAAACCACTTACTTTGAATGTTGTTCATTAATTGCGATTGAGCACTAATCCTTCTTCCCATTTCTCTTGCCGTATTAACAGCTTTTGTCAAAAAAATCAAGATGGTAATATGTGATGATATTTTCTCTATTAATTTACTCTGGTCTATGCAAATTACCACCGAAAGCTGCCTCCGATGATCATAAAACTTTAACTTACATGTAAGGCACCGTTCCCGGGACGCTTACAGTTGGATCCTCATCGCACATAAAACATATTATTACATTTCACTTTCATAAAATGTTGCAGAGGAAACATTAAAATCAACATTTTCATTTCATCAAATACTTTTGCAAAGTATTACAACCGTTCTGTTGGTCCATGTGATCGATTAACAGTACAATTGATATGATGAATTGATCAATATCAAACACTCAAGTCAAACAACAACAATTGAAAATGTATAAGATGAATCTAACACATATTTGATACTCAAAGAAACAATATTACTCAATAACAACAAGCACAATAGTATTTCAATGAAGAAACTGCTTAGAATTGGTAGCTTGCAACAGAAATCCACGATTAGGGTTTTGCAAGCTTACCATACAAAGTGAAATGACAATTGTATATATAGCAGTCATAGTTTCGCTGACAGTTTCGCTACAAGCGAAACTGTCATGCCGAAACTATAGTTTCGCCCGGCAGAACACAAGTTCGCCGGGTAAACCAAAACAGCAAACTGTGAGCGAATGTATAGATTCGCTCATAGTTTCGCTGGACTGCCAAAACTGCTAATTACTAAGAAAATACAAAATGAAACTAACAAAAGTCCTATTACAATGTAAAGTAAACAACTATACTAACGTGAGTCCAACCTAACATGATCTTCAATACTCCCCCTAGGTTGGACCTCACTATCTTCACTTCTCTTGATTTGACTCGTCGGCTCCGATTTCCTCTGCTGCTGTTGATCTATCTTCATCACCTCCCGCAGCAACATCTTCAGAAGCTTCAGCCACTGATCCTCCAAGGTTCTTTCCTGCATCACTAGCTTCCTCCGAATGACCACTAGCCTTTGCAAACTGCCTGGTCATATCTTGAACATCCATGGCAAAATCATCTTGTGCTCTCACCTTTTCAGCTAAACTCTTAACCTCCGCCCTTACTCCTCTTATCTTGTTTGCCATATTCATAAACAGACTGGCCTCTTTTCTTGTTTCCTCTCCAGCCCCAGCCTTAATGTGATTTCCACAAAGAATCAAAAGATCTTCATCACTGAAGCTAAATAACTCCATCGGGTCAAACACCCTAAACTCTTTTCCGTGTTTAGCTCTAATCACCGCCTCTCTAGTATTATTATCATAAAACCACTTTTCAAAGTCCTGTAACTATTGGGGAAGAGGATCAGCCAATCTTACCCTATTTACAGTCTTTGGTAGTTTGACTCTTAGTACAATCCTTCCTTTGCCTGTCTCCCAATCTTTATCTTTCTTTGACCTTTTTCTTTCAGCCTTCATGTATCCAAATGACTCGAAATTATCATTAAGTCCATTTTTGATTTCCTTCTCAAGAAATAATGCCCTTTCACTTAAATGAGCATTGATCAAAGGCAAAGTTGCCAAACGTCTCAAATCCCATTTGGGCAAGGTCTTAAAAGCCTTCCTCTTAAGCATATAGCTGATATTTCCTCCTCTTCTTTTGATCATAAACATCTTTAAGCTAGGATTGTAGCACCAACTTATGATCTTCTTATCTGCTTCTTTCCTGCTTAAACCTTCTAGATTTTGAAATAAAGGAGTAAGTTCTTCAGCCCCCTTTTCCTTGACCAACTAATCATTCTTGTCCATCTCAAACACATCAGCTTCATCTTCTCCCTTCTTAGCAACATAAATCAGTGGTCGCTCATCAACTTCATAAAATTCTGGTTCAGAATCATAGTCTACCAATTGTTCATCCTCCTGTTCTTCATCAACCAAACCTTTCCCTTTATCAGACACTCCCTCAGTGGTAGCTGGAACAACCACTTCTTCACCAACAATATCCTTATCAAAATCAAACTGCAAGTTAACAAACCCAGCCTCAATAATATCATCATCCTCATTCCTTCCAGCATCCTCTCTTGGGATCTCCTGTTCTCCTTCTTCAGTATTAGCTGCTCCAGAAGTGCCCTCTCCTACCATAGATGAAGTACCCACATTCAAGAATGAGTACTTAGATGTATCAGTCAAATCATCTAACTCAGATTGAGTCAGTTGACTAGGTAGGCCGGCTGCAGCTTTCATCTGAGTAATCTCCTCAAACAACCTCTTAATCAGTTTATTCTGGTCAACCAACATCCTTTGCATTCCTTCAATCACCTCATCCTTCTGTCTTTCTCTAATCTCCTGATTCGTCAGTTTAGTCTTGATCATACTCAACTCATTTGCCAATGAAGTATTTAGATTACGTATCACATCCTCATCAAGACCCACACTAGCCTCTCTCCTGGCTGTAAATCCCTCATGTCGATGTTTTGTTCTCCGCTCAGGCTCAACAAAGTCAGTTTTCTTTTTAGATCTCCGTTCTTTCTCTACCCTGATCTCCTCTGCTTGTGCATCAATATCCTCTTCAAAATCATAATCCTTTTCTTTTGTGTATCTCTTCCTCTTCTTAGTTGTATCAGCTTGCTGCACTCTTGTTTCTTCAGCCCTTTTGCTTTCAGATTCATCGACCCGTCTGATATAATTCCAACGTTCTGGAGGATACATATTCTCCCAAAGATGGTTGATTTTACCACTGAAATCATGACGGATAGCACAGCAATCAGCAAATATCCGAGGGTTCATCTGCACTAGTCTCTTGACTTCACCATGTTTAGGAACATCAGGAATAAGATCATCAAAAATCATCTGAAGAAAGCGAGGGTATAACAACCATTTGTCTTTCTTCACAGCCATCACGTTCTCTGCCATACATGCAAAGATCAGTCTAGCAATGTTTGCCTTCTCCCCTATACAACATAGCACCATAGCTTTGGCCCAATCGAGATTAAGTCCATCGGATCCACCCTTACGGTGATCTAAGCACATAATAAAAACATGAGCGATATATCTCCACTCCTTAGATAAGAAAGACTTTTTAATCTCTTTCCTTGAACCAAAAGCTGGTCCCTCATACCCCATTCGTCTGAAAGCTTGAAACACTTCAGACTCTGTCATATCCACTTCATCTCCAGAATCATCATCTAGTCTAAGAATCCTAGACACACTCTCAGCAGTAATAGTCACATCATGATCAATCACTTTGGCTGTGATTCTCTGTACATCTCCTCTAGTGTCGTATTCTGCTGATCTCCAAAAATCTCTAATATGAAGATCATAAATAGTAGGTGAGTGAGAGATAGCATATGCAATAGGTGATCTCTGAAGCCATCTAATACAGTCACGAAATCCGGCTGCCTTGGGAAGAGTATCGTCTAAAATGGCAGTGATGTTATTCCTCTCATCAAATTTGAGATTTGCCATGATAACCTGAAAAGAAAAACAATTAAATTTGAATGAGAAATACTGAAAATAAGAAAAAAAACAAAAACATAAGAAACAATCAGTTTCGGCAAGCGAAACAATAGTTTCGTTCACTAAGACATGATAGTTTCGCTGAATCAAAGACAGTTTCGACAAAGAAAACAAACAGTTTCGACAAGCAAAACTATAATTTCGCTCATTGAAACTTGTTATTTTCACAGAACAAAAGGCAGTTTCGACAAGATTAGTATAGATTAAAGAAGTTTCGCAATTAGTTTCTCCAAGTATTAACTTAGTTTCGCTATTACAAATTAGTTTCGCTGTCCAGAAGAAAACAAGAACAAGCGAAACTGTGCAAGTTAAAGACCAGACATTGCGAAATTAAAGAAAATATGGCGAAACTGTTAAGTTCGCCCGGACAGCATAACTTTACAGTTTCGCTGAAAAGAGATGAACTTTCGTTCAATTTCGCAGAGGAATCAGTAGTTTCGCTGAACGAACAGCGAACCCACCGAAGAGTCACAATCCAGATTACTTAAGTGTATATGATTTTAACCAGATTAAAGGATGAATCAAGGTTCGAAACTCACATACGAAGCAAATATCACTAAAAATAGTCCAAAACACTAACACAAATCAAAATCGCCAATAAAGTCACGGAGAAACCCTAAGAGAGATACTGAGCGATTTTGCGAAATTATGAGAGAAATTTCGCAAACATGACTTATATAGCAAATAGTTTCACAGACAGCGAAACTATAAATTCGTCAGGCGAATTTACAGTTTCGTCCAGTGAAACTGTAATTTCGCTAGGAGATAACTGGTTAACAACTTATTAGCAAACCTAGCGAAATTGCAGTTTCGCTTTGCGAAGCTATTAGTGAAAGAATAATTTCGCACCATTTTTTTTATATTTTTTTATTATTATTTATTTTTTTATTTATATAATTTTTTTATTATTATTTTTATTATTATTATTATTTTTTTTATTTATTATTTTACTCAAAGGAAGCACATCACATAATGAGATCTAAAATAATCAGAGATCACATTCTCTAAATATTTTAGAACATAAAGATGATCAAAAATCATCTACCAGTCATGAGATCATACTGAATACAAGATCTGATCACAATCTGCACAGAAACAACTGAAATTAGAACAAATCAATAAAAATTGCTGATATAATTGTCCACTTAAACTCATGCCTTATCCTTTTTCAACCAACAGCTTATGATTCGTTTAAGGTTCGATTAGATGCTTTAGAATGCTAAGACCCCACAATCATTTGGTAAAAACCCTCACCCAACCTCAGGATTTTTTGAATTATGAATCAATCTTCATAGAACAAGGCTTGTGCGTTAGTGTGCAAATGATTATAAACAGAATATTTCATTATGAGAGAAATTCATCGATAAGATGATTTGACATAATTATATCAAAATGGTGAGAGCTCCAGATCTATACTCACGTATAACAGAGGAGATAACCATTTGAACATGTGCTGATGAGAGCTCCAGGTCAGTACTATCGTACAGCAGAGGAGATCATCACTCCAGGTCAGTACTCACGTACAGCAGAGGAGATAAGCACAGACACAAGACATCTTAACACCAAACATACCAGCAGAGTTTCTGGGTGATGACATAACAAAGCAAAATGGACGAAAGATTCATTCTCAATCCAATTTTTGTCAGGACTCAGTTTTTGTGCAATCCAAAACGATTGAGTAAATCCAGACATTCTTAAGCATGATGTTTAATTTAATCATAAAGCTGCTGTCTACTTCATTCATCAGGCTGAGTCTATCAAGCATATCGTTAAAGAATCTGATCCATATTTTTTTTAAATGTGAAACGGAATCCAGTAACAGTTACTATCATTTCTCATAGAAGTACCGGTCATGTAAATAAAAATACTTAGAGAATATACAATCATATCTCATCATGTTAAATTCCGATCTCAGAGTTATGAAATTACTCCCCCAAATTTTTATTTTCATATTTCTATTATTATAAGTTAATCAAAAATTTTTATATATAATTTATTTATTTATTTTTTTTAAATATCAAAGAAATAGAAAATGAAAATTTAAAAAGATATTAACCCAAGCATAGAAATCAATTCATAAAAACGAGGTTTATCAAATGTTTTTGTGAAAAGATCAGCTTTTTGATTTTTTGTATCGATGGGTATAATATTAATGAAACCCTTCTCTTGAGCATCACGAATCGCATGAATTCGTGTTTCAATATGCTTTGTGCGGGAATGATGAATGGGATTTTTAGCAATTCCAATAGCAACCTCATTGTCACAGAATAAAGGTGTATGAAGAAAATTATCTCATAATCAATCATTTGGTGTTGGATCCAGAAAACTTGAGAGCAGCAGCTGGATGCAGCAATGTATTCAGCTTCCCCTGTAGAAAGAGAAACAGTAGTTTGTTTCTTGCTCTGCCAGGATACCAGACAATTTCCCAAATATTGACAACCGCCAGACACAGATTTTCTGTTTAACCTGCAACCATTGGAATCACTATCAGAGTAAGCATGTAAATCAAAATTTCCACCATATGGATACCACAATCCTAGACGAGACGATCCTTTGAGATAACGAAATATTCTTTTGACAGCTTTTTCATGAGATTCTTTTGGAGCCGACTGATATCTAGCACAGTGACCAACAGCGAAAGTGATATCAGGACGACTTGCAGTAAGATACATGAGAGAGCCAATCATAGACCTAAAAAGATGAGGATCAACTAGTTTTCCATTTTCATCCGGAGTAAGACAGGTCTGAGCCGTAAAAGGAGTCATCTTAGTAGAAGCATCATCCATCTTAAATTTCTTCAAAATATCTTTAATATACTTCTCTTGATGAATAAAAATTCCTTCTTGCTGTTGTTCAACTTGCAATCCAAGAAAGAAACACATTTCACCCATCATACTCATTTCAAACCTTTGGCTCATCACTTCTTCGAACTCTCTACACAATTGAGAATTTGTAGATCCAAAAATAATATCATCTACATACACTTGAACAAAGATCATATCACCATTCACCTCTCTTTTGAATAAGGTCATATCAATGGTACCACGAGAGTAACCACTGCTTAGAAGATATTGCGTAAGAGTCTCATACCAGATTCTGGGTGCTTGATGAAGACCATACAAAGATTTATCAAGCTTATACACTTTATCAGGAAAATCAGGATCTTCAAAGCCTGGTGGTTGACACACATATATCTCCTCATCAATGTCTCCGTAGAGAAAAGCACAGTTCACATCCATCTGGTAGACTTTGAATTGTTTGTGAGCAGCATGAGCAAGAAATATTCTGATTACTTCAAGACGAGCAACTGGAGCAAAGACTTCTGTATAATCAATTCCTTCTTCTTGAGCAAAGCCTTGCACTACAAGTCTAGATTTGTTACGCACCACCACTCCCCGATCATCTGGTTTGTTCTTAAATACCCATTTTGTACCAATTGAATATTTGTTTGGAGGTAAATCAACTAAGGTCCAAACCTTAAGCTTTCTGAACTGTTGAAGTTCCAATTGCATAGACTATACCCAACAAGGATCTTGTAGAGCAGCGTGAACATTTTTCGGAACAATTTGAGAGATGAAGCATGAAAAAAGACAAACATTAATTAGACCAAATTGACTTCGCGTGCGAACACCATCAGAAACAGATCCAATCACATTATCAAGTGGATGATCTTTCAGAGTTTTGTAATCACTTGAAGGAGGAAAGATGGTTGAAGAAGTATCACCCATAGATGGAGAAAGATTAGATGAAGGTGAATCAATGATAGGTGTTGGATCAGGTAAATTAGGAGATGTAGGAGATAAAGAATCAGATAATGGAGCTTGATCAGGCATTGGAGACGAAGAACTGACATCAGTTGAAACAGCATCATTTACTAGCGAGGTGGATGGAACAGACGATGGAGATGATGAAATAATATTTGTTTGAGTACTTGGAATTGATGTGTCATCATCGAAAACTGGCAAATTAAATGAATTGAACACCGTATCGGAGTCAAAGAACCATGCAGGTTCAGATTTAACTTCAGAAGGATTGGATTCCTGCCAATCAACATAGAATGACTCTTGAACTATACGTGTTCTCTTGTTATAAACCCGGTACGCCTTTTGTCAAGAAGAGTATCCAACAAAATAACACTCGTCAGAAACAGCACCAAATTTTGTCTTTTGAGATTGAGTATTCAAAAGAGTACAAGAACAACCAAATGGTCGACAGAAATCAATTAGTGGCTTCCTCTTATGAAAAAGTTCATAAGGAGTCTTCACTTTATCTTTCACAATTAGCACCCTGTTTAGAACATAAGATGCACAATTGAAAGCTTCAGCCCAGAAAATAATTGGTAATGAGGATTCTATCAGCATTGTACGAGCAGCTTCCACGAGAGTGCGATTCTTTCTTTCTACAATACCATTCTGCTGGGGTGTTCTTGCAGCACTAAATTGTCTCACAATCCCTTTTTGAGCACAAAATGAATCAAGAATCTGATTTTTAAATTCAGTGCCGTTGTCACTTCTTAGGCCCTTAACTCTTCTCTTACTGATTGATTCGATAGAAAGAATTAATTTCTGCAATTCCTCTGCAACGTCGCCTTTGTGTGCAAGAAACCTCACCCATGAATATCTTGAGAAATCATCTGTAACAACAAGACAAAAAGATTTTTTAGCAATTGATTTAACACTAATTGGCCCAAATAAATCAGTATGTAACAACTCAAGAGGACTTGATATGCTATTTAAAAGTTTGGGCTTATGAGGTTTCTTATGTTGTTTCCCTTTGGCACATGCCATGCATTTTGCATTAAAAGAAAAATCTTTTAAAGGAAGTCCTCTAACAAGATTGTTCTTTACTAATTTATTAATTATCTTAAAATTGACATGGCCTAAACGACGATGCCACAATAGTGACTCAGAGGTTGATGCTTTTGAGAGAAGACAAGTTGCAGTAGCCTTTGACTCATTTGAATTCATATCAAGAAGATATGTATCATGTTTCCTTGGAGCACGCATGAGAATTAAATCCTCTGGAATGGCAATCTCTGATTTTAAAAATAAACATTCGTCAGATTTAAATAGAACAGGAATGTCTTTATCGCAAATTTGAGAAATACTCAGAAGATTAAAAGCCAATTCAGGAACATGGTTGACTTTTTCTAGAGTAAGAGAACCATTGGTAACTTCTCCTTGTCCAATGATTTTTCCTCCCTTCTTATTTCCAGCAAATGCCACATATCCTCCATCTATAATCCGATAATTGGTCAACAAATCCTTTAATCCCGTCATATGCTTGGAACATCCGCTATCAACATGCCACAAACTGTGTACAATCTTTGAAGAGGATTCCTGAAATGAATTAACAAATCATTTAGCCAGGAGCAATAGGGACCTAAGATTGAACAACTTTATTTTTTAAAGAAGCTGATTTTTTACAGAAGAAATTATTAACCAATTTTGTCAATTTATTCCCAAAACAATTCCTATTAGAGGATCTTTGAATCAAAGGACAATTTTTGACAAGATGATCCTCTTGACCACACCTGAAACAATGAGGTTTGAATCTAGGCCTATGATGTGATGAGGTAAAAATAGGATCAATAATAATCTCCTCATCACATTCAAACAAACTAGAATCAACATCACTGAATGTCTCATACAACTCATGATGTTGTTGTTCATTTGAATCAGAATTTTTCTTTACAAAATCAGAACATGATTCTTCTGACAAATCAGTAAAACTTGTACCATTGGTACTAGTGTCAGATGAAGACGAACTGCATTTTTCTGATGATGTCATATTTAATGGTATGAAAGATGGAATAGGTTGAGAAAAGAACTTTTCGAAAGAATTAATTTTAAGTTGCTCAGTTGTTTTTGGAGAAACATCAGATTCATTACATTCATTACGAGAACAAAAATCATCACTATCATGATTTGAAGTACAAGATGGAATAAAACTATCAAGAGAACATGAGACATTCAAGTCTGTTACATTTGAACTAGAAACAAAAACTGAATTTAAACTAGACTTATTATCTAAAACAGACTGCTGATTTTCAGGTGTACTAGAACTAGTGCATCCAAGCCCACTAGTTGGTCCATAGTCGTAGTCTTCACGAATGTACTTAGAGTTATTCCCGACTAAACCTGCAGACATACTGTCAGTATCTGATTTGATTAAATCATTAGAAGGATGAGGAACAGGCATAGGAGAATAACAGTATGTACTAGGAGGAGGATAAACCTGTACATTTTCATAACCCAAACCTGTTTTAATTCTTGCTCCCCGTTGAGATTTACAAAGATCATCATGTTTCATTCCAGAAATAGTCCATTTATCCAACTTTGACTGAAGTTTGCTTGCTTCAAATTCAGCAAGAGCAACCCTTTCAGTCAAAGTATTAATCTCTACATTTCTTTCCAAAACAATTCTTTTTAAATGATCAGTTTCTTTTAAAGCTTCATTTAATTTCACAAAATATTTTGATTCATTCATTTTAAGTTCATCATTAATTCGTTTTAAATCCTTTTCATTATCAATTAACAAACGATTAGCCTTATAAATCCCAAAAAGTCTAATTTTGCAAGCAGATGAGCACATATCCTGTATTACCTCATAAGGAAGTCCCATTATCATCCTTTCAGCAGCTAAAGCTTTATCGCACATGCATACTGGAGTACTTGATTTCCTTTCCTCAACAATAGCAGCAACATCATCCTTCTCCTTTCCTATCTCATCTTTTGAATTTCTTTCTTCATTTGAACCTGCAGTTTCCTCTTTCCCTTCTCCATCTGCCTTTTCTTCTTTCTCCTTTACTGAAGACTCGTTTTCTCTTTTGAATTCCTTGAACAGCACAAATCCATCTTCACCAACTTCCATTTCATCACCTTCCACAACCTCAGCAACTAACGCGTGATTTATCTCAGATCTTGTTTCTTCCACCTCTGCACTCCAATCAAAGTTTGAGATCAAGGCCGACTCCTTTTTTGAATTTACTTCTTCCTTTTCTTTTTCTGCTGTCAATCTTGGTACTCCAGTGTTACTAGGATCTGTGACAATTGGTAATGGACATTCACGTTTAAAATGTCCAAATTGTTTACAATTAAAGCACCTCAATTTTGACTTATCAAATCTCAGTTTTGAAGTAGATGATTGACCACCAAAGTTCTTTCTTCCTGTTCTTTCCATGAATCTCCGGGCTCTTAAAGTTAACATCGCCATTTGCCATTGAATGTCAATTTCTTCTAAATCATCAGGATCAACCTGATACATATCCTCCATAGTCATTCCTTTACCTTTCAATTCTCCAGCAACAAGAGCTTCATAGCTCTGAACAAACGTTCCGAAAAGAGCCATTGTTTCAGATGGAATTGAAGTTTCAGCATTGACCTTAGAATTTCCCAATTCTTTTCCAACATGACTATTACCACTCGAGAAATTACTTGTATTGCTCCCTCCTTGAATTGGATTTTGAATGTGAGAGTTGCAGCGGATGACAACAAAGCATCATTTTGAGAAAAACCAGATGTGGGCATCATAGTCTGGTTAAATTCTCTTCTTTTCATATCCAACTCAAAAGATTTCAACTTGTTAATGATATCCATCAGCTTATAATCTGTAAAACCTCTTTCTTTTTTGAGCATTCTCACTTGAAGACTCCACTGTGGTGGAAGAGAATCGAGAAGCCTATTAACTTGTTCACTATTGGAGAGTCTTTCATCATACTTCTTCAGAGTGCTTGAGACGGTTAAGAAACGATTTGTAAGATCTGTCAAACTTTCATTCTTGTATCCTACAAACTTTCATTCTTTGTAAAATCTGCATTCCCATCATAGAATTCACAGAGAGCATCATAAAGGGATTTAGCATTTTTATGCTCTGCAAAACGGTTGTAGATGTCTGGAGCCAAGCAGAAAGTTAGAGCACCAAAAGCTTTTTGATCACGATCAATCAATTTCAGATCTCTTTCAGTATAAGAAGATGGGTCTTTGTTCTGAGAAACGACATCACCAACAGTAACCGTAGGTATGTGAGGACCTGAAATAATCAATTCCCATTGATTATGTCTGTGTAGAAAAAGAAAGCTTTGAGACATCTCTTCCAATCTTCAAAATTATCTCCATTAATGAGTCTTGGAGGTCTATTAGGAGCAACACTTTCAAGATCAGCAAGTGTAAGAGTAGTTAATTTCGACATGATAGTTTCGGCAGAAATGTTGATAATGTCGCAGACAAATTCGCAGAAAAAGGTGACTTGGATAACAGTTTCGCTGAAACAATACTTTCGCAAACACTTTCGCAGAAACAGACACTTTCGCTAGCAATTTCAGCAGTACTTTCGCTTGAACAGAAACACCAATTGCTTAGTTTCGCTGCTAACTTCGCAGGAAACAAGCTTGAACTTTCGTTCCGAAATAAATTCGGCAGCAATTTCGCTTGTTGACTGGTCACAAACACTAATGAACTTTCGTTCAAGGGAATAGTTTCGCAGAAACTCTAGAAAACAACTTCTGATCCAAGATAACTCATAATTTCGCTGAAAGATGATGACAGTTTCGCTGTAAGAACAGTAGTTTCGCTGATCGATCTCAAAACCCTTTTTCACCTCAAAATCAATCTGAAATCATCCAAAACTCAATGAATTTGAGATCTGATGATTGTAGAATCTTCCTCAATCAAAAACAAGCATAATTCAATCAATTTCCATGCCAAAAACAGCTGATAATCCAATGAAAATTGATTGAAACTAGATATTGGCCAAAACCACAAAAACTCAACAAATCAAGAGCACTAAGGCTCTGATACCATATTGTTGGTCCATGTGATCGATTAACAGTACAATTGATATGATGAATTGATCAATATCAAACACTCAAGTCAAACAACAACAATTGAGAATGTATAAGATGAATCTAACACATATTTGATACTCAAAGAAACAATATTACTCAATAACAACAAGCACAATAGTATTTCAATGAAGAAACTGCTTAGAATTGGTAGCTTGCAACAGAAATCCACGATTAGGGTTTTGCAAGCTTACCATACAAAGTGAAATGACAATTGTATATATAGCAGTCATAGTTTCGCTGACAGTTTCGCTACAAGCGAAACTGTCATGCCGAAACTATAGTTTCGCCCGGCAGAACACAAGTTCGCCGGGTAAACCAAAACAGCAAACTGTGAGCGAATGTATAGATTCGCTCACAGTTTCGCTGGACTGCCAAAACTGCTAGTTACTAAGAAAATACAAAATGAAACTAACAAAAGTCCTATTACAATGTAAAGTAAACAACTATACTAAAGTGAGTCCAACCTAACATGATCTTCACGTTCATTACACAATTTCATTACAAAAGCATTATAACATTGGATGCCATCCAAAATAAGCTGAGTAGCCGCCCCGTGCCATCCTCAGCAACATACCTACCAACTGGAAACACATCAAAGTCAGTGTTGCTGAGTGAGTTCTAGTTTTTAATAAAACATACTTTACTTCCTTTATAAAACCATTTGTTACTTTCGTAAGTGATCACACAACATACATACACATAGATAATATAATTATTATCTTCATCATTCATTCATACTTTAACTTTTGTTCGATCATACGTTCTTACTTTCATTCATTCTTTAATTATTAGTACCTCTTTTCTTTACATCAAACCATAAACTTTACCCTTCTGTTCATGGTACTGGACCTAGGCCTATCATAGACCTTCTATAACGGTGCACAGCACCTCATGGTCACAGTACCTAAGGTAAGGTTCACGATCATTACATCTGTTATTTCATCACGTTCGTTACATTCTTCATTCATTAATTATCGCACGATACATTATCATTCACTTCATTCGTTATAACATAATTTCTTACGTTTGCTCATTTCATACATATCGCACTTTCGCTCAAATGCACCTTCGCATCATCGTACCCGAAGTACATATCGCACGGATCGCACACATAAGGAAGCCAGAATCGCACGCTATCTCATGGGTTAGCCAAGATCGCACGCTACATAAACCACATGAGTTAGCCAAAATCGCACGCTACCCTTATGCTGTCCATCGCACATATCGCACAAATCGCACCATCGGAGTGGTCACCAAGACCGACTCCCCCTGTGTGTGTGAGAACTCTCGGGGTTTAGCCAGAATCGCACGCCATCTCATGGGTTAGCCAAGATTGCACGCTACATAAACCACATGAGGCAGCCAAAATCGCACGCTACATAGCACACAGTAAATACCACATCGCACGTATCAGAACAGTTACCAAAACTGAACTCCCTACTGTGTATATCTCCCCTTATGAGTAAGCCAAGATCGCACGCTATAATACACACACAGTTGAGCTAACAACTCTCAATGAGTCGTGAACCTCATTTCTTCTTTCGCAAGCCATCCTTACTCTCATTTGTTCGTTCATGATTGAATTCATTCATTATGTTTCTCTTTTCATTATCTTCCACTTTACGTTACATAATACTTTCATTACATTCATTAACGTACATCACATAATCACGGGAAGACATTCATACATAATAATAAGGAACATAACGATATACAACATCAATCGCACAAGGCAACATCATACATATATAACACACATCATACATACTATGCATCACTCGCACCGTCATGCATAACATCACAGATATCATCATCAACAACATGCCCAACATAACGTCTATGACCTCGAAAGTCAACTTACACAAGCCTACGAGAACCTCCCGAGTCAAAACCCATAACTGCACATTCCCTCAAAAGTCATATGATAAACCGTTGTTCTTTCGGGCATATGAACCCTACTTGGGCGTATGGACACCCTCCAGTCGCATGGCCTGTCAGGCGACTGAACACTTAGGTGAATGGACATCAGGCGAATGGACCCTATACGAATGGACCTATGGGCAAATGGACATCTATGCGTATGGACTCTCAGTCGCATAGCTTTCATGCGTATGGCCTTCAGTCGCATGACTTCAGGCGCATGGGCTTCAGTCGCATACCCTTCGTGCGAATGAACCTCAGTCGCATGGCCTCCAGGCGCATGGACTTCAGTCGCATAACCTTTGTGCGAATGAACCTCAGCCGCACACTCCTTCAATCGCATGCCTTACAGGCACATGAACTTTAGTCGCATGACCATCATGCGTATGGACCTCAGTCGCATGGCAATCATGCGCATGGACTTCAGTCGCACACCAATCAGCAGTATGGCCTCCAATCGCACTCCAGTCGGTCGCCTAGCCCTAGCTGATGCAGAATGCAGTTCATCTTGACTGCAGCCGATGGTTTTCGGCCTCCAACATCTTCCAAACCTCTTTTAAGCTAAAATCAACCATTCTAAATCTTAGGGAAACATACCACGACCTCTATCAAGCATAACCAAGCAAGAAATCAAGCCCCAAACGAATCATACACATACACACATGCATAAAAACAGGTTTACACCCAAAAACTCGAAAAAGGGTTTTCAGATGTGTTTCAGCCCTAAAATCAGTTGAAAACGTGTAAAAGAGGGGTCCTAGAACTCACACAAACATTCCCGTCGAGTAGAGCTTCGATTTGACCCGCTACACGGCGATTTCTACGCTCGAATCCACCCGAACCAAGCTTTTCTCCTCTTTTTCTCCTTCTCTTCTCCTCTCCTCTCTTCTTGGCCGAAAAATGGCAAGAATGGGGTGCTCTCCCCCTTTTATACTCCCATTCATCGAAGTTTCTCTCGTTGGCGAGTTTGGTCCCTCGATGCAGGACCGTTTAAGGGCTTAAGCACAATTACAACACAGCAACACAATGAGAAGAATAACTAAGCTCTAATCAAACAGTGAACTGGGTAACCAAAGTGATACTAAGAACACAAGTAAAGCAAGAGACAGAACAAGAGAGTATGGGTTTCAAGGAGGCAGTATATTGCTTTCTCAAGTTCTTTTACAAGTGTTACAAAGCATTAAGAAAAGATACAAGAACTTGAAATACTTATACTACAACCTACAGCCGGCTATACTTTGAAAGCCAGCTGGATACAATTGACTAGACACCAACAAAATCAATTGTAGGATCAAAAGGCATATCTGCCTTTTGACCTTGTGACTATGACATGCCATAGCTCACATCCTTATACAATACAAAAAGGATAAAGTACATAAAGTGGAAAGTTGAATACTCAAGACCTCAATGTACAGTTACCAAAAGCAAGGTCCTTTTCACCAACTCATGTAAGTTGGTGACTTTACAGAGATGCAGCGGAAAAGGTGCTTTATGGAACAGTACATCAGATAAAGAATGTGTACTAAAAGTCTTCGGAAGAAATCTGTCTTCATAGGATGAGGCTTCGGAAGACTTTGTCTCTGAAGCTTCGGAAGACTTCATGTTTGGCTTTGGAAGATATTGGTCTTGGCTTCGGAAGATTTTACACTTAGAATATTTTCTAATGCTTTGTGTAAAACTTCCGAAGCATTCTTCACTTCAGTACTTAGTGCATGTTGCTGAGACACTTAGGCTGTTTTGGGTTGCATCAGACTTCAGGAATCCTTACAAACTCCCCCTAGGCTGATGCTACCAAAACACTTGGAAGATCTTCAAATGTTGGTAGTCTTCAGTACAATCAGGACCATTCCTTTCTTCATGAGATGGTCAGGATCATCAAGACTTTCATAGTATCTTCTCATCTCAAAGAGATCATTCAGAGGTAAGTTAATTATGTCTTGCCATGAGTAGACATTCTCAACACCTTGATCTCTGATAACAGTCCATCTCTCTGGATTGGTAGAGTATGTCCAGGACAAGATGGGTGTCTCACTAGTTAGAGGAGCCACTTGAATAGGAGTTGATTGGGCTGCCTCATCATGCACTTCCTCAGGTTGATCTGATTCAGCCTGAGGTGCAGAGGTAGATGACTTTGGCTTCTTCTTCTTTGTCTTTGGTTTAGAAGCCATCCTCTTCTTCCTCTTGGTTGTCTTTAACTGAGAAGACTGGTCTGCAGCACCATGTTGATCATCAGTGTCTTTCTCAGTTGGGTGTTCCTCCCTCACAGGTTCAGAAGGAGAGGGAGTTTGACCCTGCCTAGGATCAGAAGATGAAGCTTGCTGGGGCTCAGCTGGAGGTGCTTTTTGAGGTGTCTCTGGTTGTTCAAACTTGACCTCCACTTCAGGTGGGACTTGACTTGGAAGAGAGTGCAAGTCAATAAGTTCTCCACTCTTAATCTTCTGCTTGATCACCCTAATATGCTCATCCATAGTGGATAGAGACATGGGGCCAAGTCTCCTTCCGGAGAATCCATACAGCTTCAAGAAGCTCACCATTCTTTGTTTGTCAGCAGACTTCTTTGCATTCTTTTGAATGATGGCCCTTGACTTTGCAGCTTCTTCCCTTAGTTTTCTTTTGGTTGTCTTTCTTTCCTTGACTAACTCAAGCTCAAGTTGCTTTAAATACTCGAACTCAATAAGTCATAGGACAAAGGGAGAAGTGCATCTGCCTGATAGAAGCCTGTGGCACTCAGGTAGTTGATCATCTTGATCCTATCTTCCTCTTTATCTACCTGAGGTTCTTGTGGAGCCACATCTTCCTGTGCAGGACTTTCTTGAACTGGTGAGAGAGTAGGAGCATGCTTGTAAAGTCTTTTCTGTCTCTTCTCCTCTTTGAGTTGGAGAAGTATCATTGCATCCTCTTTCTCCTTCAACTCTCTTGACACTTCTCTGTCAGCCAGTTCATTTAGTTCTTCTAAGGGGAGGGAGATGATCTCATCAATGTCATAGTTCCTGGTCTGTAAGTAGGTAATCCTGACTGCCCTTAACTCATCATCCTGAGTATTTGGTCTGGGGGCAGCCCTGATTGCAGCTTGCATGAAGCTAGATGACCCAGTGGAACTTTCTCCCCTTAGTCTCCTTTTCCTCTCTCTCTCTTCCTCCTCAATTTCCTCAGGAGTCATTATCCTTTTCCCTTTGTCACCAACAGACCTTTGTGACTCAGGGTGGATTGAAGCTTGGCCTTCATTGCTTGGAGTAGCTTCCATGCTCTGGCCAGAGAGAGGCTGAGAAACACCTTCACCAGCAGGTGTCTTAGATGGAGTTTGGACCTCAGCAGCAGTTGTTGATGATGAGACAGGGGTCTCAGGTTCTGTCACTGGGCCTTCAGTCAAGGTTTCCCCTATGAAACTAATCTTAGGGTCCACCTCAACATCCAGTTGACCGATGACATTGCCTGATTCCCTAAGTCTCCTTCTTAGAGAGAACTCTGCAAGGATCCTGTCTTGGATTCTTTGAGCCAGCCTGTCAGCTTGTCTTGAATTGCTTGGATTGACAAGTGGCAAGTTGACTAAATCCAGTCTTTCATAAAAGCTCAGGCTTTGGAATTGAAAAACTTCTTGTTGGCCTTGAACTCTTTGAAGTATGAGGGCTCTCCTGTCATCATCATATCTCCACCTTATGATTTGATTACCAGTTCCCAGTGGTGGAGATGAGACAGCCCTTGGTATGCCTTCCTCAAAGAGACTCCTGATGAGAGAGTCTATAGAGTCCACATTAATGTGAACTTGAGGAAGTTGTTGAGAATGCACAACAGCAAGTGAGGATGGTGAGTCCTCTATGTCCATTCTCTCTGAAGAACTCCCAGGTTCTGTGGTTGTAACAACTTTCTCCCCCTTTTTGGTAGCATCACCCACTTGCATAGGTGAGCTGGAGGATAAGTCAATCACTTCCACAGGTTCTTGTGTTCCTGGTTGAGCTCTCCTTAAAGGTCTCCCAGCTAGTTTTTCCTGCAGATATGAAATCTGGAGTTGCTGATCATTGACCCTGTTTTGCAGGGTAGTCACCTGAGATTCCAAGTGACTAACCTTAGAGACTAAGTAGGTGCATGTTTTTGACAGTTTTTGCACCTTTAGTCTCAAATTCCCCTCATCTTCATCAGAAGATTCATTGGGGGATGAGATGATTGGACCAAAGTCCTCTCTCTCACCACCAGCTTGAGTTTCTTGGCTGCTGGTTTTCCTCTGCTCACTGGCAGCCTCAGTTGAGATGCCAATGGGCTGAGTTGCCATGGTTGAGGTCTTAATGATGTAATCACTTTCAAAAGTGAGAGCCTCTTCCATATGGACATCCTGAACAGGTTCAGAAGTGTCCACCTCAGTAATAGGTGACTGATGGGGGATAGACTGAGGAGAGTCAGAGGTACTCATCTCTCTTTGAGTAGGGGAGGAGAAGAGAGACTCATGGTACTCACTGAAACCTAAGTCTTCATCAGTGTAGAAGGATAGATTGGGAATTGGTTGGTTGAGATCCAAAGGCTGGGGATGGTAGCTGTCCCCTGAAGGTTGTCCACTTGAGTGTTGAGACTCAGAGTGAAGGCTTAAGGTTGTTGGGCTATTGAGCTCATCAGGGTGAGCTTGAGGAACCTCAGCCCTGATAGGTGAAGTAATGGGAGTGGTTTGCTCCTCAGGAGAAGTGGGAGCTCCAGTGTCCACTTCTTCCTGTAAGGTTGAATATTTGGGGGCCTGCACAGACTCAATAGTCTGAGCAGGGGTTCGTTTGGATTTTCTTTGGTAGGTGAAGGTGATTTCTGGTCTTTTTAATGGTAGGGACAAAAGAGGTGTGGGTTCAACACTAGCTTGTGTTGCTAGGTTGTCACCTTGAGCAATGAGCTCTAACATTTTTGGGACTAGGGCTGTTTCTACCCCAGAGAAGCCTACAGTTGGCTTCTTCATTATTTTAAAGATGCCGGGCTTCATCTGTCCCAATTTAAGAATATTACCTGTTTCCCTCAACTGTGAGCCCAGTTCACAGTTGAGAATGTGTTGAACATATCTAGGAAACATGTAATACTCTAAGGAGTCTAAGTTTGCAAGTAAATTAGTATAAACAAATTGTGAATACCTGAACTTGACCCCTTGAACCATTCCATGAACAATAAAGGAGAGATCCTCAGGAATCTGGTCCCATCCACCATGCTTGTTTGACAAGCTGTGGATAACCACATGGAGCAGGAATTTCCATTGGGATGAGACCTTCCCTTTCCTAAAGGTCTTTACAGAGAAATCTCCCTCATAGCCCATCTGCTCAAAAGAATGATTAACAGCTTCTTTTGGGAAGGACACCTCACCTTCTTCATCATCCAGCTGTAGATGTTGGTTAATGATGGCCGGAGTGATGAAGACTGTCCTCCCTTGCACTGTGGCAGACAGTGCCTTCTCCCCATCCATAATGACCTCTTGGCAGGTCTTCCAGAATTCAAGCAACTGATCCTCATATAGAGTAGGATCAATGGTTAGGGAGGTGAAATAATTTGACAGAGTCAAGAATTGGCAAATCTCTGAGAAACTTGCATCTTTCTCAGAGCTTAACAGAGCAACTTGATTATGTTGCCTGTGTAGTTGCATGGAGAAATCAGGGTTGTTTCTGCGGTTAAGGTTGGCCATTTTAGAAGCTTAAGGGTGAAGAAAGGTAGAAAGCAAAGGCGGTTTAGAGAATTAGGTTAGAGAAACAGTAGAATTGAGGAAGATAGTGGGAAAGAGGGGGAACCGTTGGGTATTTATATGAAAAGGGATTTGAACCAAAGTTAATGAAAGAGGATAAACTTTGAAATCCGAAAGTCGGTCCCACCTCTGAAAAGGTAGTTTACTTTTGCTCAAAAAGTAGTTTTCGAAAAGCTTCCGAAGTTTATTTGTCTTCGGAAGTTTTGATTTAAAAAAGCTTCCGAAGCTAAAATGGCTTCGGAAGATTTTCTTGAGAGTCTGGATAATTTATGCTTCGGAAGAGAAATAAACCCCTGAATGCTTTGTATGAAAATAGACAAAGCTTCCGAAGGTTAATTTTGCTTCGGAAGGAAAAGGTTCTTGAAAATAGATAAGTGTCTGAGATAAGAATTTTAAGCTTCGGAAGATGAATCTTTACTTCTTCCGAAGGTAAAATCTCTTAGACAGTTATTTATTTTAAAGACATGTTTTTCTTCCGAAGATAAAATCTTTATCTTCCGAAGTATCAGAAATTTTCAAGAATCTAAGGAAAGTCTTCAAAAAGAATTTTACATCCAAAGAAAACATGAGCTTATGAAAGTGATGAACTAGACAACTTAGGACACACATATTTTAAGAAGAAATAATTAGAATTAGTTTTAATAAAAAGTCTACTCAAAGTTAATCATCCCAATAGCTGATATCAGATACTTAAATCTCTGTTCATCAAAAGCTTTGGTGAACAGATCAGCATATTGTTCATCTGTATGAACTTTGACTAGTTTAATTAATCCTTTTTCATAGTTATCCCTTATTAAATGATACCTGATGTTGATGTGTTTGGTCCTTGAGTGCTGCACAGGGTTCTCAGTGATAGAGATAGCACTATTGTTGTCTATGTGGATAGGAGTCTCTTTGAAGTTAAATCCATAGTCCAGCATCTGATTTTGAATCCAAAGCACTTGAGCACAGCAGCTTGCAGCAGCAATGTATTCAGCCTCAGCAGTTGATGCAGACACACAGGATTGTTTCTTGCATTGCCATGAGACCACCCTTCCACCAAGGAATTGACATCCCCCAGATGTAGACTTTGCAGTCATATTGCAACCACCATAATCACTATCTGTATAGGCATACAGATTGAAATTTGGATTCTTTGGATACCATAGACCAAGTGTTGAAGCACCTTTGAGGTATCTTAAAATCCTTTTCACAGTGATTAAGTGAGACATCTTAGGGTTGGCTTGATATCTTGCACAAATACATGTAGCAAACATGATATCAGGCCTGCTAGCTGTAAGATACATAAGAGACCCAATCATAGCCCTGTATAAATGCTCATCTACACACTCCCCCTCAAGATCTGGACCAAGGGAGTGGTTTCTGGCTATGGGTGTCTTAGCAATCTTACAATCAGTCATATTGAACCTTTTGAGTATGTCTTGAACATACTTTGACTGACTTATGAAGATGCCATCTTCAACCTGCTTCACTTGAATTCCCAGAAAGAAGTTGAGTTCTCCCATTGAACTCATCTCAAATCTGTCTTTCATCAGCTTCTCAAAGTCTTTGCAGAGCTTTGGATTAGTTGAACCAAAGATGATGTCATCAACATATACTTGAACCAGCAATAAGTCATTTCCCTGTCCTTTGATGAAGAGGGTTCCATCTATAGTACCTCTTCTGTATCATGCTTGCAGAGATACTTAGATAGTGTCTCATACCACTTCCTGGGTGCCTGATGCAGCCCATAAAGAGCTTTGTCAAGCTTGCAGACATAATCAGGATGATCAGGATCTACAAAACCAGGTGGCTGTTTGACATAAACCTCCTCATCAATCACTCCATATAAGAAAGCACACTTTACATCAAGTTGGTAGACCTTGAAGTTCTTGGATGCAGCAAATGCCAGGAATATCCTAACAGCTTCTAGTCTTGCTACAGGAGCAAAGACATCAGTGTAGTCAATTCCTTCTTCTTGTGTGTATCCTTGAACAACTAGTCTTGCCTTGTTCTTGATGATGATTCCCCTATCATCCTTCTTGTTTCTAAAAACCCATTTGGTTCCAATGGTAGTCTTCCCATGAGGAAGAGGACAAAGGTTCCAAACTTTCTGCCTTTTGAATTGAAGCAGCTCTTGTTGCATAGCTTCAACCCAACTTCCATCTTTAGAGCTTCATCAACTTTCTTGGGCTCTATCTGAGATAAGAAACAAGAGTGAAGACAAACATTCGCTTCATGGGTTTGTCCTCTTGTTCTTACCCCTGTGACAACATCTCCAATGATGTTTGTGGTGGGGTGAGACTTGTGGATCCTTAGCTGAGGGATCACAGCAAGTTGTTGAGAAAGATCTAAATTTGAGAAATTTAAATCTGGTCTTGAAGATTCACCCTCCACATTATCACACTTATCAAGATTAACTTGATCCAATGAGTGTGAGACATCATTATGTTGTCATCTATGGTATGGTTATTAGCATCAAGAAATTCCTGATCACTATCACCATCACCATTGTTGTCTTCTACAAGTGAGGTGTCTTTATCTGGTTGAGAGGCCTCTGAGCTGGAATTTGAAGGCATGCCAGATGTATCAGCTGAATTTGTCATTGTTGTGCTGATAGAAACCTCATTTGCTGAAGTAGTTCCAACTGGAGCTGAAGATGTATGAGTTGAAGGTCTTCCTAGCTCAAATCTTGGATCAGGATCACCTGTATTTAGATTTTCTGCAGATCCTGAAACATGCTCACAAGATTTGTTAAAACAGTTGGTAACTAAATCAAGATCAAACAGCCAATCCGGACCAGAACCAGCCACACAAGGAGTGTGCTCATTGAAAGTCACATTGGCTGACTCCTCAACAATTCTAGTTCTGAGATTGTATACTCTATAAGCTTTAGCTTGAGAAGAGTATCCAATGAAATGTCCATCATCTGATTTCTCAGCAAACTTGGCAATTTGATCTTTGGTATTCAAGATGGTGCAGGGACATCCAAATGACCTGAGAAAACCAATGAAAGGTTTCCTCTTGTGCCAAAGTTCATAAGGAGTCTTACCATGTGTCTTAACTACTAAAACTCTGTTTTGCACATAGCAAGCAGTATTGACTGCCTCTGCCCAGAAGGTGATAGGCAGTTTAGAGTCAGACAACATAGTTCTTGCAGCTTCAATAAGTGTCCTGTTTCTCCTTTCAGCAACTCCATTTTGCTGAGGAGTCCTGGGAGCACTATATTGTCTTGTAATACCTTTTTCATCACAAAATGCATCAAGGATTTGGTTCTTGAATTCAGTTCCCTGATCACATCTTATGATTTTGACCTTGTGATCACATTGATTCTCAACTTTTAAGATGAAATTCTTCAGAATCTCAGGGGTTTCATCCTTAGTTCTAAGGAAGAAGACCCAAGTGAATCTTGTAAAATCATCTGTGATCACCAGACAGTAAGAGGTCCTTCCTAAACTCATTACACTGGTGGGGCCAAAGAGATCCATATGTAACAAGTGTAGGGGAGTAGTGATGGAGTTCTTTTCCTTAGGCTTGTGAGATACTTTGTGTTGCTTCCCTTTCAGGCATGCCACACAATGATCATCACTAGTAAACTCTTTCTTTGGCATTCCAGTTACCAGATCATGTTTAATTAATTTATTCATGTTCTTAAAGTTTACATGGCACATTCTTTTATGCCATAGGAAAGACTCATCACTATTTGCTTTAGATAGAAAGCATGAAACTTCTCCTGAGGGAGATGTTTCTTGCAAATCCATCTTGTACATGTTCCCTTTCCTGGGGGCTCTGAGCAGGATATGCTCATGAGGAATGACCACACCAGGTTTGAGAACAATGCACTCATGCTCAGTAAAGAGCATGTTATGACTCTGATCACAAAATTGGGATACACTCAGAAGATTGTACCCTAGCTCCTTAACAAAGTTTACCTTCTCAATGCTGAGCTTACCATTTGTGACCTTGCCCCTTCCAGAAATGTAACCACCTTCATCTCCTCCAAAAGCAACTGGTCCTCCATCAATTCTCTCAAAATTATGGAGTAGAGACCTATTGCCTGTCATGTGCCTGGAACAGCCACTGTCAATTATCCAGACATTCCTGTTGGTCTTGAGCCGTTCCTGCACAGAGAAAATGATTAGTTACATTTGGAAACCCAAGCCTTACTTGTCTTGGGCTTATTAACAGTAATAGAAGGTAATGCAACAGTAATAGATCCTATGGTTGTACTATGGGGATCTTCAGCTGTTGTTGATGGAGAAACCTCAGTCACTTGGTCTTTCTTAGACTTCCACACCACCTTTGGAGTCTTGGACTTGACCTTCAAAACCTTAGAAGTTTTTGAAACTTCACAAGTTTTGATGACTGATCCTTCGGAAGAATCTACAGTCACTGCAGCAGACTTTAGTGCTTCGGAAGAACTCCTTTCTTCCGAGACCAACTTTGCTTCCGAAGGTGATTTTCCATTTACCCTCTTCTTTAATTTGGAGCTTCCGAAGGAAACAGACTTTCCTTTCGAAGCTTGAGACTTCTTGAGATTCTTTGAAGTCTTTGTTTTAGTCATGTGGACAGTACTTTTAGGATTGTATGGGCAATCCTTAGCTATGTGAGAAGTACTTTCACACATAACACATAACATTTTCTTCTTCAAAGAAGTCTCCCTTTGAGAGCAAGACTGACTTTGGTCACATCCCTTCTCCATCTTCATCTTGGTAGATGCTGAGACAGTTCCTTTGGGCTGTGAACTGTTCTTGGAGTTTGATGGTCCAGGCTGTGCAGCAGTGGTACACAGCAGCTCAGTCTTCTTCTTGACACTGAGATGATTTGAACAAGAACCATGACTCTTAGCTGAGGAGTCTTGGTTGATGTCTTCAGTCCTTACTACTTTGAAACCTGCAGAGATAAAAACTTGTTTCTGCTTAGCATCAAAAGTAGCCTTGATTTCTTGAGCCTTCTTTGCCTTTCTTTTGCTCTTTCTGATCAAGTTCTTTCTTTTGGACTTGGTCATCACAGTTGATTTCTTCTCCTCAGAAGGATAGTGGCCCTTGGAAGAATCCTCTTCTTCACTCTTCTCAGAGGAATTCTTCACTATCACTTCTTCATCATCCTCACTTACAGGATCTATGAGAGGAAGCTCATCTTCACAAGTTCCACACCTAGGAGATCTTACAGACAAGATTGTGTGTGGAGGAGCTATCTCATTTGATCCTAGTCCCTGTCTATTTTGATAACAAACCTTGTTGTGCAGGGATGAGGATATCATGTTCTTGAAGGTCTCTTCTTCAAGAACACTCTTCTCTGCCTTGGCTTTGCTGATCACAAGCTCAGCCTGGCACTCAGTTAACTTAGTGATGAGATCTTGGATCTGAGTTCTGAAATCTGTATGTTCATGTTTTAGTACTGAAATGGTTTTCTCCAAGTCTTCTATTTTTAACTTGTAATCATTTTCAGACTTTCTAAAATCAGATTTTAATATGTTTAATGACTCAAGATCAGATCTCATCTCTAGGTTATAGGACCTGTATCTATTTACTTTAGTAATGCATTCAGGGGAGCAAAGATGTTCCAATACCTTGGCTTCATCATGGTCAGCCATCAGCGCTTGGTTTGGAGAAGCATCCTCCACCTGAAAACTCCAGTCAAAGCCTCCTTCTTCAACAGCAACAGCAGCATGTTGCTTTGTCTTCTCAGCCTGAGGAGCTTTGTCAGTAAAATTTGGTCTGGGTTGTGTTTGGCCCCCATTTGCTTTAGGTGCCTTACACTCCCTGGCAAAGTGACCCATAAGGTTACAGTTGTAACACTTAACTTTGCTTTTATCCAGCCCAAACTTACTGCTGGTAGCATTGCTTGGAAATCTTCTTCCTGTCCTCTTGTAGAACTTCTTGGCTCTGTGAGTGAGGAGAGCCATCTGTTGAACTATCTCCATGTATTCCAGGTCATCTGGATGAATACAGTCCAGGTCTTCAAGAGTGAAGAGATAATTCCCACAGCTTTCATCTGCAGACACAAAGGCTTGAGAAGAACTTGTCTCTTGGAATGGGCTTCCTTGAGTAAAGTTCTCCCTTGGTGTCTCCGGGAAGGTGATGAAAGGACCCTTTTGTGAGTTGTCAGGGTAGCATAAGAGATGATGCTGAGGTTCTATGCTGTCCCTTTCAACCACATGAAGGGCTGAACCCATTTGATTGTTGGAGTTGCCAGATGAACCTTGCATGTTCATCTCCATCTGGTATCCACTGAGAATCCCATACAACTCTGTAAGAGTAAGAGTCTTAAGGTTCTCAGTCCTCTTGATCACCACACAATAGTGTGTCCATTGCCTAGGAAGTGAGGACATGAACTTCCTTACAATGTCCCTGTTCTCAAGAGGAACTCCTCCATCCACTAGGGTATCCACAATCTCAACATACCTGAAGTATTGTTGGGTCATGGTCTCACCTGCTTTGAAGGTGAAATTTTCAAACTGCTGCTTCAGAAGATCTTTCTTGTTCTCCTTGGCTTCAGAAGAGCCTTCATACATCAGCTTCAGTGCATCCCACAGCTGTTTGGCTGTCTTGCACTTCTTAAAGCCTCTGTATACAGAGTTTGGGAGAGCAGTCTGAAGAGCAGTCATGGCCTTCCTGTCAATCTCTACTCTTTTTCTATCTTCATCTGAGTAGTTGGCCACATCTTTAGGAATCATACCAGCACCAGTAGCAGAGGGGGTGCTGGGTATGAAAGGTCCATTCTCAACAGATTTCCACATTCTTGAATCAAGAGACCTGATGAAGCCTTCCATCCTCATACACCAGGTGTCAAAATCATCAAGAGTGATCAGTGGGGATTTGTTCATGGTTCCAGTCTCCATATCAGTCTTAGAGATGGCAGCCATTTGAAGAGTTTAGCTTTTGTGTGTGTGAGGGATCTTAAGATGGTTAGATCTTATATCAAGAGCCTGGAAAGCTCTGATACCAATTGCAGGACCGTTTAAGGGCTTAAGCACAATTACAACACAGCAACACAATGAGGAGAATAACTAAGCTCTAATCAAACAGTGAACTGGGTAACCAAAGTGATACTAAGAACACAAGTAAAGCAAGAGACAGAACAAGAGAGTATGGGTTTCAAGGAGGCAGTATATTGCTTTCTCAAGTTCTTTTACAAGTGTTACAAAGCATTAAGAAAAGATACAAGAACTTGAAATACTTATACTACAACCTACAGCCGGCTATACTTTGAAAGCCAGCTGGATACAATTGACTAGACACCAACAAAATCAATTGTAGGATCAAAAGGCATATCTGCCTTTTGACCTTGTGACTATGACATGCCATAGCTCACATCCTTATACAATACAAAAAGGATAAAGTACATAAAGTGGAAAGTTGAATACTCAAGACCTCAATGTACAGTTACCAAAAGCAAGGCCCTTTTCACCAACTCATGTAAGTTGGTGACTTTACAGAGATGCAGCGGAAAAGGTGCTTTATGGAACAGTACATCAGATAAAGCATGTGTACTAAAAGTCTTCGGAAGAAATCTGTCTTCATAGGATGAGGCTTCGGAAGACTTTGTCTCTGAAGCTTCGGAAGACTTCATGTTTGGCTTCGGAAGATATTGGTCTTGGCTTCGGAAGATTTTACACTTAGAATATTTTCTAATGCTTTGTGTAAAACTTCCGAAGCATTCTTCACTTCAGTACTTAGTGCATGTTGCTGAGACACTTAGGCTGTTTTGGGTTGCATCAGACTTCAGGAATCCTTACACTTGACTTTGGACTTTATTTCTTTTTCTTCTTTCGTCGGTTTCAAAGAAAATTTCTGGGCGTTACAAGTCCACCCCCCTTATATAGGTTTCGTCCCCGAAACCTGTTATTGCTTAAAACATTTCGGGCAATACTGTCTTATCTCTTTTCCAGTCTCCCACCTGGAGTTCAATCGGTCTACGTCGTTTATCCACACACGACTTCTTATCTATCTTTGGCTACCTTCATCAATGCTTTGATCCTTTCGAGCTTCTCGGTCATGGCCTCAATCACCTCAATACTTCCCATATGGCATTTGGTGCTCGGCCTTCACTTGTAAACAAGTAAGGCATTTAATCTCGTACTTCCCATATCACGCTTCATGCACTTTCCCGCCGCTACCATCGAAATCACCTTCCGAATCGTTGTGACTCATTCACCTTAAACCGTCACTGTGATCGCGTCGGGCGCTGTCAACCGTATCATCTTTTTACGACACACAATGTTCGCTACGTAGTCTGCCAAACAATCCACTCCTAGGACTACATCAAATGGCGTATCTATATTCTTACCACTAACAGGCAATTTAGCACAGAAAGCAGCAGGAATAAAACTTTTGCTAGCGCCAGCATCGAATAACACTAGGCTAAGGATTTATTTACTAGGAACATACCTGACACAACATCAAAGTCCGTCCTAGCTTCCTCCGATCTTCTTCACTCCCGAACCTTCCGCCCTTGGCTTCTTACAGTCCCTGCTTTTGTGGCCTTCTCCACCACAAGAATAACACCTCCCCATTCTACAGTTCTTCGCCACATGTCCGGTCCTTCCACGACGGAAACAGACATTGGTCCCCAATCTGCATTCCCCGGGGTGTTTTCGTCCACAGTTACCACAACCCTTCACCCCCATATTGGATGTGACCACACGTCGGTCATCCACCCTCGCAGCCTTGTTGTTTGGAGTGAAACTCTCATGTTCTACACGCTTTCCTTTCCAATTCTTGTCGCTGCTACCCTCCTGGTTTACTTCAATCACGGTCGTCTCCTTCACCGCCCTAATTACCTCACTCACCATAAACGGAAAAATCGTCTGCATCGCTTGTTGAACTCCCGCAACCACAGCCTCTTTCATTGCGGTCCTCAGGTTAGCACTATCATCACCGCCTTCCCGATGATGGATTTCAGCCTCTTCGGGTGCCATTTCAGCAGCCCTTGTCATGCTCCTCGTGACACGTGATCCAGCACCACGTCCACCACAACTTCATCTGACAATACCTTAGGAGATCTACCACCAGCCATCCTCTAACACACACTGAAAGATTCAAACACCAACACGGTCATTCAAGGGAACAGCTCAGTTTATGTCAAGTATAGTAAGTCCCTAATTACAGTGGCCAGTTGTGATTATCCACTTACTTTACTCTTCATACCCCAAGCATTACCTGTCCTGACTACATCAGTATCTAAATCTACCAGCAACACATGAACCATATAACATGCGCACATAATACCGGTTAACATTACGAAAATACCTGATGGCACGCAGCTACTCAGATTGGCATCCCATTCCCTTTCCGTCCCATTTTTCAGTTTAAGTTAAGGTTTATTTTGAAAATTTACCCATTTCACTTAAACTTTGGCTCTGATACCAACTTGTAAGGCCCCATTCTCGGGATGCTTACAGTTGGATCCTCATCGCACATAAAACATATTATTACATTTCACTTTCATAAAACGTTGCAGCGGAAACATTAAAATCAACATTTTCATTTCATCAAATACTTTTGCAAAGTATTACAACCGTTCATTACACAATTTCATTACAAAAGCATTATAACATTGGATGCCATCCAAAATAAGTTGAGTAGCCGCCTCGTGCCATCCTCAGCAACATACCTGCCAACTGGAAACACATCAAAGTCAGCGTTGCTGAATGAGTTCTAGTTTTTAATAAAACATACTTTACTTCCTTTATAAAACCATTCGTTACTTTCGTAAGTGATCACACAATATACATACACATAGATAATATAATTATTATCTTCATCATTCATTCATACTTTAACTTTTGTTCGATCATACGTTCTTACTTTCATTCATTCGTTAATTATTAGTACCTCTTTTCTTTACATCAAACCATAAACTTTACCCTTCTGTTCATGGTACTAGACCTAGGCCTATCATAGACCTTCTATAACGGTGCATAGCACCTCATGGTCACAGTACCTAAGGTAAGGTTCAGGATCACTACATCAGTTATTTCATCACGTTCGTTACATTCTTCATTCATTAATTATCGCACGGTACATTATCATTCGCTTCATTCGTTATAACATAATTTCTTACGTTCACTCATTTCATACATATCGCACTTTCGCTCAAATCGCACCTTCGCATCATCGTACCCGAAGTATATATTGTAGGATCCGATCTGCCCAAGATATATATTAAATTGATGTGGCTAGTGTGATATGATCCAAGTCGGGTCATACCCAATAACAAGCTAGACAAACACCTGCAATATTTATTTATTGATTTGATCAGTTAAATAAATAACAACACCAAGAACATTTAGAAGTTGAAATTGGTTTTCTAAATTAGATACACTTAAGAAATTAATAAATAACATGGGTTTATTTATTTTGAGACATTACTTTATAACTGTTATTTAATGGTTAATTAACAGTTATAAGATAAAGATAACGTGGCATGTAAGGTGTTACAAGTTAATTAAAATTTGGGTTTTAATTAATGTCATGATAAAATTTGTTGGGTGTACAAAATAAAATGTAAGTGTTACATATTTTATTTTGTAGTACTAATAAAACTATTTGGATGGTTAAATCAAAAGCAAGGCAACCCATTGGTGGCAGCCTCATTCTCGGCCCAAAAGGGGCTGAAAAGAGCACCGACCAATTGTTTTATAGATGCTTTTTCACCTACAAGTAAGCTTCATGCAAAGCCATTTTAAAAATCTCTCAAGTCTTGGGTGTAGAACTCTCTCTTCTCTCCCTCTCTTGCTCTCGAAAATAACCAGGAAAGGAGGCTGCATTTTCAGTTTTAAAAGTGTTTAAAAAGCTGAAATTGGTGTTGTGAAAATCCTAGCATCAAAGGGTGTTTTGTTGGTAGGTTGGGGTATCACCTTCTTGAGGTCTTCTTGCTTGAAGATTCAGCCACAAAGTTCATCTTTAGCATCTCAACAAACTCGTTTTCTAGCAGCTTGAAAGGTTGTCCTCTAAACATCCTATGGTAGTCTTTATTGTATGCATTTCGTATATGGATCCATGGTTTGGATTTTGATTATCAAATGGGTTTAATAATCAACTTATTAACAAGTTTTAAACTTATAATCCGCTGCGTTTTTCATATAAACAAGCTTATATGAACTTTGATAAACTTGTTAAAATCCCTACAATGGCATCAAGAGCCACTTATACGAATGCATACATGCATAGATTATACAATTTCAGGATTTTGTGATGTGAAACACCATATGGCCGTGACCTTTTAGGGCTGAATGGTTACCCCTTTGTGGTTTTAAAGATTATATTTTACATGCATATGTTAATCTTTAAAAAAAAGTCACATTGATGGAATGTTTGTTTTGTTTGGACAAAACCAAAATTTTCGGTTTGTATAACCTTGGCCGAAAATTTAGGGTGAAAAAGGGGAACCATTTTAACTTGAAATGCTTGCATATTTGGATGTGTATTTGAATGTTCATAACCTAGCCAATACCTTGTGTTTGGATGTATGTTTGGATGCATTTGTGTTGTAATATTGTTTGATCATTATTATTGGGTTGTAATAATTATTTATTTTGGTTTGTAATCTATTTATTATTTATGTTGGTTTGTAATAATAAGTAGATTAGTTGTATTTCTTTTACTAGTAAAAATGTATTAGGATATATTTTATAAAAGAAGTTCAACAAGACTTGGGTTTTTTGGTTTGGGCCATTTTAGGCCCAAATGGGCCTCATAGCCCAAGATTGGTTTTAAGCCCAATAACCAAAGCCCAAATCATGAAGGCCCAAGGAAGCTAGGAGCTGAAGTTGGAGCCCAAAAGAAAGCCCAAATAAAGCAAAATGATGACAACACAAAATGGACACTTGATGCATTAGGATGCGGGATCAAGTGGGAGCACACCATCTCAATGCCTTGTGTCATGTTTATGCTTTATAATTTACCCTCTTGGCACACTTGTTTTGGCCAACAAGTGTTGCCAAATCCATTGGCTATCATTATGAACTTGTGGTTGTTTTATTATGCATGTATGGTTGATTTATGTTCATATTATCTTATTGTGGAATTGGATAGTTAACAACATGGAATCAACAACTCGCATAAAATTGTTTTACCAAAGGTTATTGATTTCATAATTAAACGAGTTATTAAAAGGAACTTTGAAATAAGTTTTCAAACAAACTACCATGCATTTGAATGCATGCAAATGCAAGGTATGAAAATTGTTTTCCAAACTAGAATTTTGTAAAACTCAAATCCCTTTTAAAATAAGTCAAACACCATCCTATTATACAACACTCGAATCATTTAAGAACTTAATGTGGGATAAAGGTCACCTAACCACATTAAAGGAAACTTATGAGTTTGAGGTGGGTTTGCCGTATTTATGGGATAAAGGTCACCTAACCACTTATATTAGCAAATCCACACGTGTGTCTAAGTAGGACGACTTAATTTGGAAATCATGCATTAGAATCACCGAAGCATGACTTACAAAGGGTGTTGATGGGATAAACATGCCAAACAAAACATAAGATGTTTAACCGATTCCATACACTAGAAGTTGTAATAGGTTACAATTGTCAAACGTTGACTACCTTGTTAATTTAAATAAAGGGATAAAGGTCACCTAACCGATATTTAAATGTAACGTTGGATTATAAATTTTGACTATTAATTGTCTATGAGACAAAAAGGGTATTAATAATCAAAATACATTGATATTAAAAGTACTAAAAATTGAACTTTGTTAAATTGTAGATGGCTAACAACAACAACGCAATCCCGACCGTCCATAACCTATCACTAAGAACAATCCTTGAAAAGGAACGTCTAAACCATGGGAACTTCATGGATTGGTACCGAAACTTGAGAATCGTTCTCAAACAAGAAAAGAAGTCCTATGTGTTAGACGATCCCATTCCCGATCAACCCGATGAAAATGACGTTGAGGCCTTTACCGAGTGGGTCAAGTACACCGAAAACTCTGTGCAAGTCTCATGTCTCATGCTAGCAAGTATGATTCCTGATTTGCAAAAGGACTTTGAGAACCACAATGCCTATGACATGATCACCCAGTTGAGGGAAATGTTCCAACAACAATCAAGGGTGGAGCGCTTCGAAACGGTTCGAGCACTCCATGCATGTCGAATGGACGAGACCCGATCGGTATCATCTTACGTTCTTAAGATGAAGAGCCACATTGATCGCCTTGAAAGGCTTAACTGTCGTGTGCCCAACGAGTTGGCAACGGATTTGATCCTCAACTCCCTATCTAAGAAGTTTGATAGCTTGGTTATGAACTATAACATGAATGGATGGGACAAGAGCATTGGTGAGCTTCATTCAATGCTCAAAACGGCCGAGGCAGGCATGGGTAGAAAGGTTCTACCGGTCCTTACGATCAATGAAGGTGGTAGTAGGAAAAGGCACCTCCCCGACCCTAGGGCAAGTGTTGCCAAAGGGAAGGGGCGCGTCAAAGGGAAGGGTAAGGGTAAAGCAAAAGTGGAACCGCCCAAACCGAAAGAAAAGAAGCAAAAGGTTGCTCAAGATGACCCGTGTTTTGAGTGTGGTGAGGTAGGCCATTGGAAACGCAATTGTCCGGTCTATCTCAAAGCGTTGAGATCGAAGAGGGACGCAGGGCAAACTTCAGGTACAATCTTTATGATACATGTTGAGCTAAATGTTATTTCTTCTAACACATGGGTATTAGATACCGGATGTGGAACTCATATTTGCAATTTGTTGCACGGGTTCAAAAGAAGTGAGCATTATGCAAAAGGGGAAATAAGTCTCTTCAAGGGCAATGGTGCAAAGGTTCACGTGGAAGCCCAAGGAGACTACATTTTAAAGCTTCCAAGTGGTTTGGAAGTCATTTTAAAGAATGTATTATATGCTCCTAGTTTTACTAGGAACATTATTTATGTTTCCCGTTTGAGACAATATGATTATGATTTCAAGTTTGTTGACAATGATATTCATGTTTCTTTAAATCATATGTTTTATTTTAAGGCCATACCTTGTAATGGTATATATGAATTGGTTCATGATAACACCACATATGATAGCTCTATGTACCAAGCAACCACCAAAAGGCTCAAACAAGACTTGAGTGATTCCTATCTTTGGCATTGTCGCCTTGGTCACATAAACAAGAATCGTATGCAAAAACTCCAAAAGAATGGTCTTTTAAAAACTAATGAAAATGATTCATTTGATGTATGCGAGTCTTGTTTACAAGGTAAAATGACAAAGACCCCTTTTAGTGGGACTAATGAAAGGGCAAAGGATTTACTAGGGATGATACATTCGGATGTATGTGGACCTTTTAAACCAACAACTAGCAATGGTGAAAGATACTTCATTACCTTTACCGATGACTATAGTCGTTATGGGTATGTGTACTTGTTAAGACACAAAAATGAATCTTTTGAAATGTTCAAAATCTTCAAGAATGAAGTAGAAAATCAACTCAACAAAACGGTCAAGATTCTTCGTACAGATAGAGGAGGTGAATACCTTAGTAGTGAATTTTAAGAATATCTTAGAAGTTGTGGGATTGTCTCACAACTTACTCCACCTGGAACACCACAACTAATGGTGTGTCTGAGAGGAGGAATCGCACTCTATTGGATATGGTTCGATCTATAATGGCCAGAAGTACACTACCTCTATCATTTTGGGGTTTCGCGTTACTCTCCGCGGCCCGTAATTTAAATATGGCCCCAACCAAGAAAGTGGAAAGGACACCTTTCGAAGTATGGCATGGAAGGGTTCCATCATTATCATATTTAAAAGTTTGGGGGTGTGATGCTTATCCTAAGCAATATACTCAAAACAAACTGGAAGCCCGATCCACAAAGTGTATCTTCATTGGATATCCTAGAGATTGTATTGGATATTATTTCTATGATCCGACAGAGCAAGTGTTTATTGCTCGAAAGGCAGAGTTCTTGGAAACTAAGTTTCTTTCGGAAGAAACTAGTGGAAGAGCAGTGGAACTTGAAGAAGTTCAAGATTCACAAGACGATACGCAATTGGTTGATACTAGCAATCAACATGAAGATGTTGAGAATGATCATATGGATGATCAAGATACACAAAACGTTCGCAAATCTGGTAGAATTAGTGTTCCTCCTGAGAGATATGGATTTTTCATGGATGGATGCTATATGGTAGATTCGGATGAACCAACCACATACCATGATGCAATGTCAAAACCTGATTTTGACAAATGGCAAGAAGCCATGAACGTTGAGATGCAATCCATGCATGATAACCAAGTTTGGGAATTGGTTACACCACCTCTTAAGTCCAAGATAGTTGGAAGTAAGTGGGTTTTCAAGAAGAAAACCGATATGCATGGAAACTTGGATACTTATAAAGCTAGACTTGTAGCGAAAGGTTTCACTCAAACTCAAGGGGTTGATTATGATGAAACTTTCTCGCCTGTGGCAATGATAAAGTCTATTAGGATATTGTTTGCCATAGCATCATATTATGACTATGAGATTTGGCAAATGGATGTCAAAACCGCTTTCCTTAATGGATATCTTGAGCAAGATGTCCATATGAAACAGCCTGAAGGTTTTGTCGATCCAAAACATCCTAACAAGGTATGCAAGTTAAAGAAATCAATCTATGGAGTGAAACAAACATCAAGAAGTTGGAATCACCGTTTTGATGATGAAGTAAAGAAATTTGGCTTCATCAAAAACGCTGATGAAGCTTGTGTATATAAGAAAGCTAGTGGGAGCATTATTACTTTCCTTGTATTATATGTCGATGACATTCTACTAATTGGAAATGACATTCCAACCTTGGAAGGTATAAAAACCTGGCTTGGAAGATGGTTTTCCATTAAGGATCTTGGTGAGGCCACCTATATTTTGGGAATAAAGATCTACAGAGATAGATCAAGGCGGTTAATAGGTTTAAACCAAAGTGCATACATTGAAAAGATCTTGAAAAGGTTCAAGATGGAGAATTCTAAAAAAGGTTTGGTACCTATTCAAAAGGGGACTGTATTGAGCTCATCTCAATGCCCTAGTTCAAAGGTTGAACAAGAAAGAATGAATGGAGTCCCATATGCATCTGCTATAGGATCCATCATGTATGCAATGATATGTACTAGGCCGGACGTGTCATGTGCTCTAAGCATGACAAGTTGATATCAACAGAATCCTGGTAATAGTCATTGGATGGCTGTTAAGAGTATTTTGAAATACCTTAGAAACACTAAGGATATGTTCTTAATATATGGATCTGGTGAGGAGGTGCTCGTTGTAAAGGGTTACACGGATGCGAGTTTCCAAAATGATCGAGATGATTCTCGATCACAGTCGGGATATGTCTTCATTATGAATGGAGGAGCAGTCTCTTGGAAGAGCTCAAAGCAAGATGTGGTGGCACTGTCTACAACAGAATCAGAATACATCGCCGCTTCATTGGCAGCTCAAGAAGCTGCGTGGCTTAGGAAGTTCATTGCTGATCTAGGGGTTGTTGCTACCATTCACCTAGAGATCTTTTGTAACAACGAGGGTGCGATTGCTCAAATCAAGGAACCTCGTGCTCATCAAAAGACTTGGCACATTGAATGGAGATTCAACTACATAAGAGATGAAGTTGAAAAGGGAAAGATATGTATTCATAAAGTTCACACCGATCAAAACATTGCGGATCCATTCACGAAGCTCCTAGATAGGTCAAAACATGAAAGTCATACTTGTGCCTTAGGACTTCGATATTCTAGTGATTGGACTTGATCAAATTTTGTATTTGGATATTGGAACTTATGTTATTTGACTTAATTATATGATTATAATTTTCATTTGTTCATCTATTTTAGCATGTTTAAATCCGTGAATAAGCAAGTTATTCTAAACGTCCGTAGTCGATCATACTTGTGGGAACAACTATGAATGTAAGACTATAATGAACTTGGATTGGTTGATATTCATAAGATATGAATATAGAGCAAGAGGTTGCTACCAAAGTTCATTGATATCTATGGGATATGGATATAGGACTGACTCGCTCTCAATTATTTCTGCATGGAGTCTTAGTAATTAGTCATAAGAAATATTGAGTAAAGGCGAATATCATTACATCCTTAGACCTGAGATACATATTAGGTCTTGATACTCACCAAGTGTCATACTTTGACTTAGTTCATAGCTGTTCTGAAAGATGGGCAGTACATAAAGCTAAGTTCGGGTATGATATAAGGTAATTGTGAGAGACGTATGTAGTCAAGATGGAATTTGTTCCTCTTATTCGTTGAGAGTTAGATGTCTAAGGCCTGTTAAAGTTAAATCATCGGAGAATGACAATCCCGTGTCTTCGGAATTTAACATGACATCTGCAACAAAAGGATAAATGATTGATTCACCTAAATCATATTCAAGTAAGGTACTTGAATGTGATGATGTTATTGAATGGAACTTACTCATATACACTAGGGGTAGCAAACCGTTGCTAGGCGTCATTTGCTGCTTGCATCAATTTTCTATGAATCTTGTGCAAGTGGGAGATTGTAGGATTCGATCTGCCCAAGATACATATTAAATTGATGTGGCTAGTGTGATATGATCCAAGTCGGGTCATACCCAATAACAGGCTAGACAAACACCTGCAATATTTATTTATTGATTTGATCAGTTAAATAAATAACAACACCAAGAACATTTAGAAGTTGAAATTGGTTTTCTAAATTAGATACACTTAAGAAATTAATAAATAACATGGGTTTATTTATTTTAAGAGATTACTTTATAACTGTTATTTAATGGTTAATTAACAGTTATAAGATAAAGATAACGTGGCATGTAAGGTGTTACAAATTAATTAAAATTTGGGTTTTAATTAATGTCATGATAAAATTTGTTGGGTGTACAAAATAAAATGTAAGTGTTACATATTTTATTTTGTAGTACTAATAAAACTATTTGGATGGTTAAATCAAAAGCAAGGCCACCCATTGGTGGCAGCCTCATTCTCGGCCCAAAAGGGGCTGAAAAGAGCACCAACCAATTGTTTTATAGATGCTTTTTCACCTACAAGTAAGCTTCATGCAAAGCCATTTTAAAAATCTCTCAAGTCTTGGGTGTAGAACTCTCTCTTCTCTCCTTCTCTTGCTCTCGAAAATAACCAGGAAAGGAGGCTGCATTTTCAGTTTTAAAAGTGTTTAAAAAGCTGAAATTGGTGTTGTGAAAATCCTAGCATCAAAGAGTGTTTTGTTAGTAGCTTGGGGTATCACCTTCTTGAGGTCTTCTTGCTTGAAGATTCAGCCACAAAGTTCATCTTTAGCATCTCAACAAACTCGTTTTCTAGCAGCTTGAAAGGTTGTCCTCTAAACATCCTATGGTTGTCTTTATTGTATGCATTTCATATATGGATCCATGGTTTGGATTTTGATTATCAAATGGGTTTAATAATCAACTTATTAACAAGTTTTAAACTTATAATCCGCTGCATTTTTCATATAAACAAGCTTATATGAACTTTGATAAACTTGTTAAAATCCCTACATATATCGCAAGGATCGCACACATAAGGAAGCCAGAATCGCACGCTATCTCATGGGTTAGCCAAGATCGCACACTACATAAACCACATGAGTTAGCCAAAATCGCATGCTACCCTTATGCTGTCCATCGCACATATCGCACAAATCGCACCATCGGAGTGGTCACCAAGACCGACTCCCACTGTGTGTGTGAGAACTCTCGGGGTTTAGCCAGAATCGCACGCCATCTCATGGGTTAGCCAAGATCGCACGCTACATAAACCACATGAGGCAGCCAAAATTGCACGCTACATAGCACACAGTAAATACCACATCGCACGTATCGGAGCACTTACCAAAACTGAACTCCCTACTGTGTCTATGTCCCCTTATGAGTAAGCCAAGATAGCATGCTATAATACACACACAGATGAGCTAACAACTCTCAATGAGTCTTGAACCTCCTTTCTTCTTTTGCAAGCCATCCTTACTCTCATTTGTTCGTGCATGCTTGCATTCATTCATTACGTTCCTCTTTTCATTATCTTCCACTTTATGTTACATAATACTTTCATAACATTCATTAACGTACATCACACAATCACGGGAAGACATTCATACATAATAATAAGGAACATAACCACATACAACATCAATCGCACAAGGCAACATCATACATACATAACACAGATCATACATACTATGCATCACTCGCGCCGCCGTGCATAACATCACATATATCATCATCATTAACATGCCCAACATAATGTCTATGACCTTGAAAGTCAACTTACACAAGCCTACGGGAACCTCCCGAGTCAAAACCCATAACTGCACATTCCCTCAAAAGTCATGTGATAAACCGTTGTTCTTTCGGGCGTATGAACCCTACTTGGGCGTATGGACACCTTCCAGTCGCATGGCCTTTCAGGCAACTGAACACTTAGGCGAATGGACATCAGGAGAATGGACCTTATGCAAATGGACCTTTGGGCGAATGGACATCTATGCGTATGGACTCTCAGTTGCATAGCTTTCATGCGTATGGCCTTCAGTCGCATGACTTCAGGCGCATGGGCTTCAGTCGCATACCCTTGGTGTGAATGAGCCTCAGTCGCATGGCCTCCAAGCGCATGGACTTCAGTCGCATAACCTTTGTGCGAATGAACCTTTGTCGCACACTCCTTCAATCGCATGCCTTACAGGCACATGAACTTCAGTCGCATGACCATTATGCGTATGGACCTCAGTCGCATGGAAATCGTGCGCATGGACCTCAGTCGCACGCCAATCAGTAGTATGGCATCCAATCGCACTCCAGTCGATCGCTTAGCCCTAGCTGATGCAGAATGCAGTTCATCTCGACTGTAGCCGACGGTTTTTGGCCTCCAACCTCTTCCAAACCCCTTTTAAGCTCAAATCAACCATTCTAAACCTTTGGAAAACATATCACGACCTCATTCAAGCATAACCAAGCAAGAAATCAAGCCCCAAACGAATCATACACATACACACATGCATAAAAACGAGTTTATACCCAAAAACTCGAAAAAGGGTTTTCAGATGTGTTCCAGCCTCAAAATCAGTTGAAAACGTGTAAAAGAGGGGCCTAGAACTCACACAAATGTTCCCATCGTGTAGAGCTTCGATTTGACCTGCTACACGACGATTTCCACGCTCGAATCCACCCGAACCAAGCTTTTCTCCTCTTTTTCTCCTTCTCTTCTCCTCTCCTCTCTTCTTGGCTGAAAAATGGCAAGAATGGGGTGCTCTCCCCTTTTTATACTCCCATTCATCGAAGTTTCTCTCGTTGGCGAGTTTGGTCGCTCGACTTTGGACTTTATTTCTTTTTCTTCTTTCGTCGGTTTCAAAGAAAATTTCCGGGCGTTACACTACATTCATAAAACGAAGCCCCCCTAAAATCTAGGTAATAAGTGATTTCCGACCACACATACTACCTATGTTTTCACTAATCTTGTTGGGATAATATAATTGTATTACTGACTTTTGTAATATGCGTAATTGTTTTCTTTCATTCAACTTTTTCAATAATTATATTTTGATTTTTTAATTTACGTCATAACGCACTGAGCGATACACTAAAATCGAATTCTCAAAAAATCATGCAAAAGCCATACTGTCGCAACTTGCAGGCATTTCCATTAGTATTATAAAAAACAAATCAAAATCTATGCGCAAACTCATATGTTGTATGAAGCCGTTATAAATAATGTAAAAACATTTTAAAATATTTTTAGACATTATTTTTCATCAATTGACTTGCATGCCGTTACACACGTGCGATGATGACATTAACCTGATTAAGTATATACAAGAACATATGAAGTTATGATGTCATGGTTTTAAAGTTTAAAATATAAATATAAAACAATATTACATCTCGGACATTGTAACTTAACAATTAAAAAGAGTAGTTAGAACTGAAAATTATAAGAAAGATAAAATAAAAATTAATACAAAAACAAAAATCAAAAGTTAAATTATTACATGAAGTATGCCCGGAACCTAGCCCTAGCCCTAGCCCTCCAACTAAAAAGGAGGGGTTCTAACTTCTAACCACCTACACCAGTACCATTTTTGTTATGTTCATGTGAAAGAATTATGTTAATGTAGTATTAAAGTTGGTGGTTTTTCATATATTTTTTTATGATCTTTAATTTATAATAATGATATAAATATTATAAATAAAGTTTGATTAAAAATATATGTTGATTCTTTTAAGTTTAGACATAATAGCCTTGTGTATTTTTTTTTATAATTTACCATAAAACATAATGGATAGTTTTTGTTATTTTAATTTAAGCGTCATATTATATATTTAAAGAAACTTTTGTCAACAGTATATTTTAATATCTTAAAATTTAGCAACAATAGTTTTGTTTTATAATTTTTCCACAAAACTTAATGGTTTATTATCATTCTTTTTTAATTTTCTTGCAACCACTCATACCATATATAGTATACGTTTTAAACTCGTTTTATTTTGTAACTTACTTTGTATTTATATAATAACTTTTCTTCGTTAATTTTTGAAGAATTGAAATGAAGGAACATTTTACATTTTATTTTTGTCAATGTTTCGATATAAATTATTTTTAAAACATATATGTAACTAAAATCAAGTATTTTTTGGTGTTGCAAGCTTTAGCGAGTGTAATTATCATTATGGTGACATGACAAACCTAACCGATAATAAGCAAAAAACTTTGTTGTCTGAATTGGTACTATTGAAACCAGTTTCGATAGTCGCTTTAATGGTTTTCAACAAATTGAAGCGATGACAACTAAAGTCATTCGACATAGCGCCTAGGAAAACACAAAATTGTCACCGCATTGCGTGGGGTAATTACTTTCGTTCCTTAATTTATAAATAAAAAGAATGTGTGTCGGTTTTAGTTTTTTTCCGCATTTTGACATAATTTTTTCAAAGAGAACTGCATTCAAAATAAAGTGATTTTTTTCTTGTTATCTTTAGCGAGTGTAGTTACCGTTGCGGTACATTGACGACCAGACCAATCATATACAAAATAATTATTGTCGGTATTGGTATTAACAATACTAGTATCAGGATTTGCTTTAATTGTTTTGATGAGTTGAGGCGATAACCACCAAGTTCGCGTCACGTAGTGTAGGGGAGGACCGTCCAAATGCCCACCACGTAGTGTGAGGGAATAAATTTCATTTGTTAACTTTCTTAAAATAGAGTTGTATTCAAAATCGAGTATTGTTTTGATATCATAGGCCATAACGAGTGCAATTATTATTGTGATAAGGTACCTAACCGAGTCAGTTATAAGCAAACATCATCATTACCAATATTGGTATTATAGAAACATGTATCGGTATTCCCCTTTATAGTTTACCATAAGCCAGATCAATAAGAACTAAAGGCATGCCAAATAGCATGAGAGTAAAATGACAAAAATCTCGTCGTGTAGTGTGAAGGAAAAAAACTAATTTAAATTAAAGTTAATTACACAAATAGTGTTTGTGATTTAGTACATTCTAGGTTTGGGTCATAACTTTGTTTAATTACGAGTTTGGGAGTATTAAATTTTAGTTTCGTAACAAGTTTGAGTATTAAGGCTAACTTTCATTAAATATTCTGTTAAATTAGAGTAAAATGACTAATATTAAAACCTTTCTTTTTCACAACACCATAGTCATATACACCTCCCCATCAACCCTTCACCTTCTTCTACCTCACAACCGCCACCATTCTTCATCATTGATACCACCAGACTGCACACCACCACTCCAACAGAAGCCCTTACCTTCTTCGTCTCCTTATGACAACCACCATAGAAGGCCTATGCATGTGCACTAATTTCAGCCAACACCCTACCCTAATCATGTACCCTACTCCATTACCGCCTATCATCATCCCCCCTTTCAAGGCCAACATTCCACTAATGTTGTGTTCTCGAGTTTACTTAATGAAAGAAAAGAAAGGAAACACTTTCTTTTCCTTTCTCTTCTCTTATCTCATTTTCTCTCAGTTTCTCTTCTTTTCTTTCTTTTCTTTTCTCTCCATTTTCTTTCATTTTGAAAGGATTGAATTTAACCTTTATTTTCCTTTCATTTCCTTTCACTTCCTTTCTTTTCCTGTCACACCCCAACCTTGACGGCGGAGGGTTAAGATTGTTCACAACCACAAAACGCTATATTTAAATGGAAATATTAAAATTATAAGTTTTAAAGGAAAGTACAAACATATGTCTCAAACATGAAATAATTCCAAGCAAAACATAACATAACATAATCCTTTTTATTCAATTAACTAGGTCCAAATCCTAGATTATTGCAAGCTTCATTTGATGATCTTAAACTTGAGCATTTCCTGAAACATGATAAAAATAAAAGGTCAACTATAAAGTTGGTGAGTTTCCAAGGGTTTTCATACATAATATAATCAAAGTTTACAAGTAGCAATTCATGTCATAGGTTATGAGTTAGCAAGTTTATAGAACACATATCGTTACAACCAAACCTCGACTTGATTACAAGTATATAATATTGGCTAAGTGTATTTGGTTCCCATGATGAACAAGCATACGTCATCAGGAGCCGGCAATACATCGGCTTTAGCACCAAATAGGCTTGTCAGGCCCAAAGATCTAAGACGTCGCCAGGCTAGCAATAGTTAATGATTGCAAACAAAATATGTATATCATATAACACTTACAACACACAAATAACAATGACAAAATATAAAGATGAATTGCAAGTGCTTTACAAGTTTAAACGTTTACAAGTGTATGTTGAATATGTATCATGTTTCACCCCAAAATAGTGTGAAAAATATAAAAAGGGGCAATGAAACTCACATGTCAAATAAGTATATGATGAAGATTAATAAGATTAATAATAAACGTCGTTCCAAGATAAAACGTCACATGCACCTAAATAATAAGGTTAACGATTTAACGTGAACTAGGGTATTAGAATTTGGGGATTTTCATAAAGGTAGTAAATTCTTATAAACATACCATTCATGAAATTTATAAAATTTATTTTTAAGGAAGTTAATCCTTTGTAAATAACTTGTGATTTTATTTATAAAATATATTTAAATTCTATAGTTATCATGATAAACCCTAAACAAGATAACATAAGGTCTAATATTAATTTAATATCTTAAAGTATTATATAACAATCTAATTTCTATAAAAAACATTAGTTATAACATTTGTAAATAATTTTTATATTAAAATATTAAAATGTTTTACAAGAATAACTTTTTTTAAAAATTATTTAGATGACTTTAAAGATATATGAAATCTATAAAAGTTATTTTATATTTATTATAAATTTTTCATAATAAAATTAAAGCGAAAAAGGCTTCAAAAAAATTACATGAGGGTGCCCGGGTTCGAACCCGAGAACTCATGAATGTGGGGGCAAGACTTTACCAGTGAACCAAGGGTCCTGGCCTTGGTATCACTTGGTTTCAAATGTTTAAAACATACCCGCATGAAAATCCCCCAAATCAAAATACCCTAGAATGTTTGTGGATCAAATTGAACACCCGTTTGATGTTCTTAACCAAATTAACCATGGGACTTTTGTTCCCCATGCTTAATCGAGCAGATTCATATACTTAATTACCCGGTTATGTTCGAATTGAAGATAACCACAACAATGAACAGGTCGCGGCCGAGAAGTGTTGATGCATGTATGTCCCTAGATCATGATTTGTAATGTAATAGATCTTGTCTGTCTGATTATGATGTAATCTGTATTGATTAATGAAATGACATGGATTGTTTGTTATTTGTAATGTTTAATATTTCATTAATGAGTCGTGATTGAATTGATTGGGTTTATGATTGTTTGAATGGTTACACATAATGTTATATTAATTAAAACATTCAAACTTAACTTAATGAAGTTCTCATGCGAATGGACCACACGCATGAATAACTTCATACGATTGACTCAATCGCACGACTGAACCAGGAGACTGGATCAGTCGTATGATTGACACATAAAATTGGCTCAGTCGCACGACTGAACACTTAGTCGTGCGGATGAATCAACCGCATGGTTCAATCGCACGACTGAACCATACTTATGGCCCAGTCGCACGATTGAACAATACTAACCTATAAATAGACCCAATTCGTGGAAAAACGAAAGCATTCATACCATTACGATTCCAGACGTACCCTAGACGTCCAGAGACCTCCCAAATCGTTCTCCAAGTTCATAGAACACATTAAATCGATTCCTAATTGACTTCTAACGTTAGATTCAATTCTTGATTGATTCTTCGTGTGTTCTGACTGATTGGATCGCCAATCAAATAGGATTCCGCACTATTTGAGTTGGTTTAACACGCTAATCACTAGGTATTTCGTTCAAATACCAGGTCCTAACAAGTGGTATCAGAGCTTTGGCTCTTGATTACGTGTTGATTCAATCAAGATTGCATAAAAGTTTGTGTTTTTGCACTAAAAACGCAATCTTTGGTGTCAAAAGTGATCTTGGACGTTCCCTGCTCATCGAAGTTTGGTTTCTACGGACTTAGGCGATTAGGACTTTTGAAATTTTGAATTTTTACGGCTGAAACCCGTCAAACCTAGAAAATTTCGCAAAACAGCAGCTTCAGTCGCACGAGTGACCCATTCGCACGACTGGACTCCATTCGCATTGCTCATTCGCACGATTGGACCTAGTCGCACCTTCATTCGGCCGACTGAACCGTTCGTTCGCATAGCTCATACGCACCAGATTCATTCGCACGACTGAACCAATCGCCCAGTTCAGCCGCACGATTGAACCAGTCGCAGAGTTCATACGCACGATTAGACCATTCGCATCCTTCAGTCGCATCAGTGAAAGTTTGTTTGATTAGACTTAAATTATTAGCCATGGAAGATCAGATGTCAGCCTTTACTGCTGGGAAGGACTCGAGGATACAGAACCTGCTGCTGCTTGAGAGTGAGGTGGGTAATCACAATAAACCACCAAAGCTCTTGACTTTAGATGAGTTTCCCCACTGGAAACAACGTTTTGAGATCTACCTCAATGGAGTAGATCCTAATCTGTGGGAAGCCATTGAGATTGGGTATAGTACGCCGGTGGGAGCTGATGGAGTTAAGCTAACGTTAGTTGGGATGACGGACGCACAGAAAGTCAAGTACAATGCAGAGAAAAGGGTTTATGCATTGATCACTCAGTCTATCCCCAAAGACATATTCCACCAGTATTCAGAGAATAAGCAGTCCAAGAAACTGTGGGATGAGCTAGAGAAGAGGTATGATGGGAATGCTTCGTTGAAGGCAATCAAGGCAAAGGAGTTAAAGAAGGAATTCGATAACTTCTCATCGATTGGTAACGAGAGTTTAGACGACGTCATAGATAGATTCTACCACTTGATGAGCGAACTGCATACACATGGAGTGGAAACGACCATGGAAGAGAAAGTGAGTAACTTCGCAGACGGATTGCCTGATAAGTGGGCTTCATTCGTGTCTAACCTGAGACAGAATGGAATGCTTGTAAAGCTGGATATTAATGACTTCATTCTTAAGTTGCGAGAAGAAGCACTAAGGATGAAGTATAGAGCTCAGAAGTCTTCGTACACACAAAATCCAGCTTTATACAACGCCACGCCTCAAGCTAAGACATCTGGAGCGCCTCTCCAGACTGCTTTTGTGTCTAGCTCGTCAGGTCCTTCACATGCTTCTCCTTCTGGATCAGACACGTCAGGGTCGTCTTGTACCCACTATATTGGATCAGAAGCAAGTGCTACCAAACTGAAGACCGAGAACCTCGGTAATGTGACTGTGGAAGTAGCTCGAGAGCATATGGATCTTCTAGCTGCAGTGGTTCATTCATATGATGGACTTGTTGCCGGGAAGATTGGAAACTGCCATCTGGCAGATGAGGACTACGAGCAGGTGGACGAAATGGAGCTTGAGAGGATGGATATAATGTGGCCTTTAGCTAGTGCTGTTCGAGGGCGAAGAAGTTTGTTAAAAAGACCGGACAGAACTTGGTAGCTACTAAGGATACCACATTTGGCTTTGACAAGAGCAAAGTGACCTGCTTCAACTGTGGAGAGAAGGGGCACTTCAAAAGAGAATGTGTCAAGCCAAAGAAGACGGGTAATGGGAACCCGTTCTCGTCCTTTACTCGCCAAGACAAGCAAGCTTCCAGTTCTACTTCATCAAACAAGGATCCAAAAGCCTTGACTGCTCATGATGATGAAGGACAGGATTGGAGTTTTAGGTTTGTCTCACCAGGAGAATCAAACATTGCCAGTGTAGAGGATATTGATGATGATTCTGCGAGTGAAGGTGATCTAGCAGTTGAGATAGCGATGTCACATAGTGAAGAAGCAACTGCAGCCGAGGTCAGTTACAAGCCAAAGGAGGAGACTTCCACGTCAGAGACAGAAAAGACAGAATCACCAGAACCAGAGACATCTGATGCTGCGTTGATGGCTAGCTCTTCTGAACCAACTCAGGTAAGTACTACTGACCAAATGTTTAATAATCATGCTTGTTCTGATTGTGATACTTTTAGGAATAGCATAGATGAAAAATTTGCTAGGTTATTAGATCATAATGATAACTTAGTAAAAGATTTACAACTGTGCACTGAGGCTAATAGAGTACTAAAACAAAATGAGCATAGTTATAAAGAAAAGATAGACCTATTGACTAAACAGCTTAGGGAAACCGAAGTAGTTGCCTTTAACCAAGCAAATGACATTAGGTACTATCTAAACTCCCTAGAAGACACTAAGAAGCAAAAGGCAGTTCTAGAAGTAGAAGTAAATTCATTAAAACAGAAACTGCATAGTTGGACTAGTTCTTCACACATAGTTCAACACTTAGTGAGAGAAAGGAATAACGGGGAGGGATTAGGTTACAAAGTGGTTCCACCACCACCTGAGACCTTGATGAACACTAAGACTAGACCAGTAAATAATAACCCCATCAAGGATCACGTGGTGTCTACTCCTCTTGTTAGTGATCCAGATACCTCATGTTCATCTACTGAATCTGGACACAAACAAAAGGAGGCCACTTCAAAGGCAAAGGGTAAATTGCCTTGTGTTAATCTGGAAAATGAATTTGAAAAAGTTAACTTAAAGTCAGGGTCAAACAGAGTCAAATCAGAACCTAAAAGGACTTCAAATGTTAATTTTTCACATGCTTCAAGTCAAAAACCAGTTAACCAAAAAGAGAAAGATGTTAAACAGGTTAAAACAGTTAATTTTGTTAAACCAGAGAAAACATCAAACGCACAAGAGTCAAAACCTAAAGTGATTGATGTTACTAGAGTGTCACGCACTTCTCCACAAAGAAAGTCTACTCATAAAGTTGATAGCAGGTCATGCTACAACTGTGGAGAATGTGGACACATTGCTTCCTATTGTCCTTTCTATCAGACACCTAGGAAGAAGATTGATCTTCAGGACTCTAAGCCTAGGTCTTCTAAGAGGAGTTCTCTGACTCCACCTAGAAGAGCTAGTGAACCTAAAGTCCAACCTGTAAGCCAGACGACTGTTTATCATAAACAGGCCTTGCACAAATCTGGCTTATGGAAAGAGAAGTCATCCTGCGTGTCTGATACTGATGACAAGAAGGAACCTGAGCTACCCTCACCCTCTAAGGGTCAATGGGTGGAGTTTATGATGTGTGATGCCTCTGGGAAACCCAAGCCAGTAAAGGCTTGGGTTCCTAACCTAAACTAATTATTTACTTTGTATGTGCAGGGTGTTCGATACAGTGCTGAGACTAACACGTGGATTGTAGACAGCGGAGCATCCAGGCACATGACAGGAAATAGGGCCCTTTTATCAAACGTCAAGCAAATAAAAGGAGGGCATGTTTCCTTTGCTGGAAACAAGGGAGGCTATATCACAGCTCAGGGAGAAGTGGGAAATCAGAAAGTTAAGTTTGATAAGGTGAACTACGTTCAACAACTTCAGAATAACTTACTTTCTGTTTCCCAAATCTGTGATAAAGGATTTAAGGTCATCTTCGACAACAAGAAGTGTTACGTGCTGAAGAAAGACTACGTGATCCCAGAGGACCAAGTTCTGATGACTGCTTCAAGATATAAAGACCTTTATGTCTTGGATCTGTCAACAGCTGCTACAACGGATCATGAGGTTCAGTGCTTTCTATCTAAAGCTACTGAGAAGGATTCCATCTCCTGGCATAGGAGAATGGGACACATTAGTCAAAGGAAGATGAATCATTTGATTCAGAAGGATTTGGTGAGAGGAGTTAATGTCAAGAACTTCCAACTTCCTGACTTTTGTGTAGCTTGCAAGAAAGGCAAACAGACAAAGAAGTCTCATAAGGAAAAGAAAGTTCATTCAATAGAACTTCCTCTTGAACTTCTTCACATGGATCTGTTTGGTCCAGTCAGTACAAAGAGCATTGCAGGCGACTTGTACTGTTTTGTGGTCACTGATGACTACTCAAGGTTCACTTGGGTAATGTTTCTGAAATCCAAATCAGAAACATTTGAGTCATTCAAGGAGTTAGTAACCACACTGGAATCTCTCTACAAGCTAAAAGTTAGACAAGTACGCTCAGACAACGGGACAGAATTCAAGAATCAATGGATGGAGGCATACTGCAAGGAAAAGGGAATTGTGCATCAATTCACTTCTGCCTACACGCCTCAGATGAATGGTGTTGCTGAGAGGAAGAACAGAAGCTTGATAGAGACAGCACGGACTATGCTGGCGGACTCGAAACTGCCTATCCAATTCTGGAATGAGGCAGTGGCGAATGCATGTTATACACTGAATCGAGTCCTAATAGTCAAGCGCCACGGAAAGACATGTTACGAGCTACTACAAAGACGCAAACCGAATTTGGAGTATCTTGAACCTTTTGGCGCGCCGTGCACACTTCTGAAGAAGACACAAGAAGGCAAATTCAGCGAGAAGGCGGATGAAGGAATCTTTCTAGGATACAACATACCGAACAAGCGAGTTTACAACAACTCAACGGGTCTTGTAGAAGTGTGGTGTAATGTCGACGTTCAGAGATATACCACACCACCTACAGGCAAAGGACCCGCATACTTCTTCGATTATGATGGATTCTTCAAGTCCTTCAACACCCTCTCTCTCCCTCGGATGATGAGTTAGCTACTAGGATGATGTATGATATTCTGAATACACCATCTAGCATACAGGGAGAATCATCTACTCAGTCAGGGGGAGTAGTCGATGACAGTGACTCCTCCTCTGAAGATGAAGCTGAAGCAGATGACCAGAACAGTCAGGAGGAACAGGTTCCAGTTCCTGAAAGTCCACAAGCATCTACAAGTGATGCACCTTCGACTTCGGAACCTCAAACTCCAACTACCTCAGATGCAGAACCACATGTTCATAATCTCGGTTCTGAGGTGACTGTTCCTACTACTCCAGGATCACGACTAAACGTCTATCATCCCCTTGACAATGTTATTGGGGATGTCAGATCAGGAGTACAAACCCGAAATCAGCTATACTCAGCTGATTACGCCTCGGTTATGGAGAAGGGTTACATTCATGATGGTGCTTATCGATGTTTTGTCTCGCAGGTTGAGCCAAAATATGTCAGTGAGGCACTAAATGATGAGGCGTGGGTGAGTGCCATGCAAGAAGAACTTCTGCAGTTCAAGAAGTTAGGTGTATGGACTCTGGTTGATAGACCTAAAGGTGCTAAAGTCATTGGCACCAAATGGGTACTAAAATGCAAGAAGGATGACCAAGGGGTCATTATCAGGAACAAAGCTCGATTGGTGGTTCAAGGTTTTCGCCAAGTCGAGGGAATTGACTACAATGAGGTGTTTGCACCCGTGGCAAGGATGGAAGCCATTCGTATCTTCCTTGCCTATGCATCGTACATGAAGATTAAAGTCTACCAATTAGATGTGAAGAGTGCATTCCTTCATGGGGAAATCAGGGAAACAGTCTATGTAAGTCAACCCGAGGGATTTGAAGATCCTTATCATCGGGATAGAGTTTACAAGCTCGACAAGGCTTTATACGGGCTTCATCAAGCTCCTCGAGCTTGGTATGAGAAACTCTCGACTCATCTTGTGAAACACGGCTTTCGCAGGGGAGTCATTGACTGCACACTGTTTATTAAAGAAAAGGATGGCGACCTACTGCTTGTACAGATCTATGTTGATGACATAATCTTCGGTTCAAAGAACGAAGAGTTATGCAAAGAGTTTGAAGCAGTGATGAAGAAAGAGTTTGAGATGAGTGCTATGGGGGAGATGAAGTTCTTTCTCGGGTTACAGGTGGATCAGACACCAAATGGGATCTTTCTACATCAGACCAAGTATGTAGGAGACATTCTCAGTCGCTTTGACATGGAGAATGCTTCTGCTGCTGGGACTCCACTTGCTACGAATCACGATATAGCACCTGATGAGAATGGAGATCTTGTAGATGCCACGATGTACCGAGGAATGATTGGATCCCTTATGTATCTCACTGCCTCAAGACCTGATATTATGTATGCTACATGTTTATGTTCTAGATATCAGGCTAAACCTAAGGTCAACCATCTGATCGGGGTCAAGAGGATTTTTCGTTATCTGAAGGGTACACCCACACTTGGATTGTGGTACCCTCATGATGATGACTTTGAGCTTACCGCGTATAGTGACTCGGATTACGGGGGCTGCAAGATGAACTACAAGTCTACATCAGCAGGGTGTCAATTCTTTGGGAGAAGATTAGTTACCTGGCAGTGTAAGAAGCAGACATCGGTTGCATTGTCAACCTGTGAAGCCGAATATGTTGCTGCTGCAAGTTGCTGTTCACAAATCATCTGGATTCAACAGCAAATGCGGGATTACGGTTTAAAATTCTCGTCTACTCCTATTTTTGTTGATAACTCTGCTGCAATTGCAGTAACTAAAAATCCGGTTCAACATCCTAAGACCAAACACATCGGTATTAAATACCATTTCATAAGAGACTGTTTTGAAAAGAACTTAATTGATGTGGTTAAAATTAATACTGATTTTCAACGCGCTGACCTCTATACTAAAGCCTTTGATAAACCACGTTTTCAATATTTGCTAGAGGTCAACGGCGTTAAAAAGAAAAGTGAGGTAATTCCTGATGATAATAATGTGTAGTCCGATGTAGTTTAGTTAAAGTTTTTCTTTTTAGTTTATTTTATTTGTTTATTTTCGTCAGTTAAATTTAAACTCATGTTATTTTGCTGTTTATTAAAATCCTAAAATAATTAAACCAGTAATGATTTTAGTATTTTAGGGGGAGAATATGTCAGCAAGTTAACATTAAAAAAAAAACGAGGGAGAAGGAGTGAATAGCTGATATAAGGTAGATCGTATCTGTGATACCGATTCAATACCTTTGGAAAATGATAGTACACAGGAACAAATCAAGAGGGACTTTAAAAATTAAGTTTTGAAAAGATGCAAAAATTTAAAGTATAAGTCTGTGTAGTCTAGGCAATACAAAAGGGAAGATGATAGAAAACTGGTAACTCCGAAGGTAACACAAAGAAAGTAGACCTAGAGGTTGCTAGACCACAAATGATATGTCGGTAGATTCAACACAATAGATGATTAGACCTGACTGGTGATCTCAAGATCAAACTAAGTTGTTCAACTGACTGTGGGCTTCCATCTTATCACTGGTTAACACAATCAACAATATTCCAATAAGGGGTAATGAGCATGTAAACGCCACAAATGTGTGCGGATGACCATAATTAGAGCAAAGCAAAGAAAAATGAAAGACAAATGCTATAAAGCTAATGACTTATGTTGTTGGTGCATTTTGTGCAAAATAAAATAAGCTGCTCTAACAAGGAGATAGGTTGTGTGCCTCTCTGCTGTGCGATGGCACTGACCTGAGGATAAGCATAACCTAGATATTCTAGAATTCATTGTTGTTTGCCGCCTCTCTGCTGTGCGATGGCACTGACCTGAGGACTGGCTTCTCTTTGAAAGCTCTAAGAATAGTCTCTTCTTGTAATAATACCCGTAGACCGCTCAAAAGCTCCTGAGGAATGTTGATTACCATATAAGTGTGGGATCCACAAATGTTAGTTGAAATAATTAAACCTAAATCAATCACCAGTCTGTGTCAAAAGTCTGTGTATGGATTTAAGTGGACAAACATATTGACAATCATTGTGGCTGCAATTCTCAAAAGTTCAAATCAATGTGACAATCTAAGAGTTCCAGTATGATTTCCTTAAGTTGCTAACGACTCTGGATGAACACCGAGAATTGAGCATCAAAAGATTTTGATAACAAGTCCCAAATGATTTGACTTGCCTGTATGATTCCAAAATTGAATTGGTCCAGGTGTGGTCAATCCAAGTTGAAGCTGTCTATTCCAGAACCAAATCCCGTAGATGTCTATCTTAGGATTTATCTCTCACAAAAAGCCAAAACAAGTTGTTTGTGTATTTAGTTTAAATTTTCTAAGTTAGTTAGTAGTTTTAATTTTAATTTTATTAGTTTGTCGGACTACATCAGGAAAATCAGAAAGGAATCAACTCACTAAAAGGGTCATGTCTGAGATGACCACATGTGCTTTAAAGTTTAAAACAGTCACGTCTGAGGTGACAAAGTGTTTAAAAGGGTCACGTCTGAGGTGACTAAATTGGTTAAAAGGATCACGTCTGAGGTGATCAAAATGTTTTCAAGTTAAAATGATCATGTCTGAGATGATCAAAGGCTCATAACGTTAATTTCAAGAGTTAAAAGGGTTTTAAATGTAAATTGGTAAAAATGGCAGAAAATTAACTAAGTGTGACCCATTCGCACGATTGGACCATGCTAATGGACCAACCATGCGAATGGCTTTCACTCGCACGAATGGACATAAGAATGAGCCATTCACACGAATGGCTTATCAGAATGGCCCATTCGACCGATTGGAAGGGGGCGAATGAGTCAGTCGACCGACTGAGACTCATTCGGTCAACTGAACATGCGAATGAAAGGCACGACTGAGTCAGTCGACCGACTGAACCTCAGTCGGTCAACAGCATGCGACTGACTGGGCCAATCGCACGATTGAGCCTGAGTCGCCCGAATGAACTGAACGACTGAGGCCAGTCGGCCGACTGAACTCAGCTTCAGTATTTAAAGGGCACAGTCGATCGCATTTCATTCACCACACCCCAATCGCTCTCAAATCGCATACCCTACCGTTACGCTGCCAAATTTTCATCAGACTTTGTTTTCGTCTTGATCTTCATTCACTGACTCTTGCTATTGATTATCCAGGTAGTTTGAAGACTCATCTTTCCAAAACATGAAAGATTCAAACCCTAATTTTGAATACTCGACTGTGAAACAAGAACCGAGACTAGGAAGACCTAATAACCTATCAAAACTAAGCAAAACGTTAAAATTAAGTCTAATAGGTTATTAGTAACAAGAATGCGAGTCTATTGAACCGGTTATCTGAGTTAAAACACATGTTTTGTTGAAGATTCGAACGATTGGCGACTGAACTACAGGACAGGCGACTGGTCGCCCGGATGAACTCCAATCGCACGATTGAAACTTGCGATTGGGCAAATCGCCCGAATGAACATGCGATTGAGCTCAGTCGGCCGACTGAACCATTCGCAGACTCAGTCAGCAGACTGAACCCAATCGCATGTCACATTGACCAGAATGAGTTCAGTCGCATGAAAGAACAGACGACTGAATTCAGTCGCATGATTCATTCGCACGAATGAATCAGAATGAGTTTCAACATTACACTTAGAACAGAATTTTCATGTCTTATGTACTAATGGTTCTATGTCATGTATGTTTCAGGAAAATGGCAGAGAGATGGTCCATAAATCCAAAGCACAACATCTGTGCTCATTTGGATCACACTACCAGGAACGGGGCCGAGTTTACCGACATTATAGCCTTTCTTAGACGGTCCCGGATTCATAAGGCTATCTCCACTCCTTGCACGCCATACAGATCACTGCATCAGGCATTCTGGGAGAATGCCTCTGTGGACCGCTCCCGTGAGCCCTACTGCATTAGGAGCTCTATACTGGGCATGATATTGAGATCACTGCTGCCGACATCCAGAGGGTCCTCGAGTTTGGGGATGATACTGATCATCCTACTAGATTACATCCACTGACAGTGCGAGGATGCTTTCTGAGGATAAAGTACGCTGGGGACATCAACTCAGGTGTGCTCAACAAGAGCAACCTGAGCCCCCAGTACAAGTACTTAGCACACGTGATCCTCAAGTGTGTTGCATCGAGGAGGGGTGGGTTCGACGACCTCTCAGACCAGATCCAAAATGCCTACGTGGCACTGGTGCTGAACCACCCCTTCAGCTTTTCTAGCATGATATTCTCCTACCTGGTGGAGAACTTGGAGGCCAAGGGAAAGGAGGGGTTTTGTATGTACCCCAGGTTCTTACAGCTCATCTTCAACGAGAAGCTGCCACATCTGCCCAAAGAGAGTCATGATGCAGTGGCTCTAGAGATCATGGATGATACGACTCTGGGCCGGATGAGAGTTTATAGGGGGAAGCAGGTGAAGCCCCAAGTTAAGAGACTGATTGGCCACCTGGCCAACGAGAGGTATGTGGCGCCAGGCAGACGCAAATGGCGTCATGAGGACAGTGACTCTGATGATGAGAGGCTGCTCCTCCCAGAGATTGATTCAGATGATGATGATAGCGGAGACGCCGGGGATGATATGCCTGCTCCACCTAGAGGCACTGAGTCTGATGTTATTCCCCCGGGGTCTGCCCCTGCCGGAGATGTTGCTGAGACGGCCGGTTTTCATCAGGAGTTTGTTGTTGGTGCTGAGGAGGAGGAGGAGTCTGATGAGGAGCCCCTCACGAGAACTGTGGGAAGCAAGGTTGTTCCCACAGAACACGGGCTAAGGGTGGTTGGTGAACACCCTCGAGACTCCAGAGAGACAGAGACTGACCCGAGCTATGCTCCGGGTTCAGCGGGCAGAGCTGTAGGGGGAGCATCCACTTCCACTGGGACTAGGAGGAAGAGGATGGCTCAGCCCCATGGACTGAAGAAGAAGAAGCGTCGACTGACCTTCGTTACCACTGTAGCCTCTACTTCCACCACCACAGCCACCACTACCACCTCCACTGATATACCACCCACCACCACAGCCACCACATCCACCACTGCTACCACAGCCACCACCTTACCTACCACCACTGTACATTTCCCATCCACCACCATACCATTTACACCTACATCACCTTCACCATTTTACCGACCCATATTCACCACAGCCACCACCACCACCACCTCACATCATGCAGGACCGTCAGCCCAGTCCTCACACATGTATGGATCACCTCTACCTCCAATCGGGGTAGAGGAACAGCTGTCGGCGCTAAACCGTATGGTGATGCGCTGCTAGCTGCAGACGAGGAGAAAGCTGCACAGAACGCCAGCTGACCGACCTGACTGCTGCCCAGTCTCAACAGATGGCAGAGCAGGCTCGGGTTATAGAGCAGCAGACCCAGCTGATGGATGCACAGAGAGTGAGATGTCCCAACTCCAGGAGCAGCATGCCCAATCAGCCAAACGTATAGAGGAGTTGGAGACTACCAACAAGACCATCATGCTGAGGTTAAAGGGATCAAAGGATGAGCCCTTAAAGATAAAGGAAGGGGATGGAGATGATGGAGATGGTGATGATGATGATGAAGATGATGATGAGGATGAGGAGGATGATGAGGATGAGGAGGAAACAGATGAAGAAAGGACAGAGGGAAAGGATGATGATGACGAAGCAGAAGGAGGGGATGCGGCTGCATCGGCCTCTGCTTCAGGTCAAGAACGAAGATCGAAGAATCGACAGGACCAGTCATCTACCACCTCTGCTCCTCCGAGCGATGAGACCATGATTCAAGACAAAAGTACAGATTAGATGTTTTATGTATTTATTTATTTTTGTGTTTGAATCATGTACTGAAAACAAATGTTTTGAATGTTTATATATTAAGTTAATGTAATTCTGTTTGATTACTTACTAATGATTTATGTGTTGAATGTTTAAATCAAACAGATCCAAATTTTCAAAGAGATGAGTTTGATATTGCTCCCCTTCAACAGGTCAAGACTCAACTAACCATGATTCTTGATCTGCAAGGGATTGTAAGAAGGTCTGTGAGTTATACCCCTGAAGAAGGGGAAATAATTCATGACCTATCTAACGAGCAACTGGCAGAGATGTTCAGACTCAATCCGGATGAAATCGTCAAAGATGCTCCAACAGTTGATTCGACTAGTGATGAAGAGCTAAATGATGTTGATGAAGTCGAGGTCGAAGATATCACTGCAGAAGAGTATCCTCAGTATGCTGACAACGAGGGTAATGTGGTCCCAATCTGGGTGAGTCCCTAGTCAGTGATACGTTTGAGGTACTGAACAAGATGGAGCAGGAAACTGAAAAGGCAGAAGGAACAGCCCAAGCCTCAAATGATGACGTAGACATTCGAAAGGCTGAGTGGCTGCCTGTTTTGAAGAAGTGAGAGCCCAACGTGCTGCACCAAAGAAAGATGCCTACACCAAGCTCTACAGAGTCAAGAAACACCACAAGGTGTCAGGCAGGATTATAGCATGGGCTTATTTTGATGATCTTAACGCGTATGCAGTTAAGAGGGAACAGGGCATAGAGTACTTCAGATTTCCACATGATCTGAAGACTCTACCTGGTTTTGAGCTCAACCAGCTGGCTAAGCTAAAGCTTTTGTATGCTGACCCAAGGAAAATGTCAGGCTGGTTCGAGGCTGCCCTTAAGAAGGAGTACCACACCAGATGGGTTAACTTCAGACCCCAACAGCCTACTAGGTACATAAGAAGGTCTGAGGTTGATGCCATTACTGGCAAGCCCAAGATTGTGTTGAAGTGGAGTCCTCCGCGCACTATGTCGAGAATCCCTCTCAGGGAAATGCCACAGGACTTCACTCCACACTTCAAATGGTGGTACTATGATTGGAGAACAGCTGAAGCTGTCATAGTCTAAATAAAGAGGGCCAAATGGATACAATCAGGGTATTCGACCCGATGTGGCTAACCAACTTGTCTGCTAATGATGTCTATACATTATACAAGTGGCCACTGTTCTATGACACGCAAGATATTGTACAAGCCCTCCAGTTCCAAAATGTTATACGACTCTGCTTCGCGTTTGAGATTCACGCGGGAGTCACCAAAGAGGAGAAGTACAAGAAGTACAAGGAGGTTATGCAGAAGACAAGAGATTAGATAGATCTAGGTCCAAGGGGGAGTTTGTTGATGCATGTATGTCCCTAGATCATGATTTGTAATGTAATAGATCTTGTCTGTCTGATTATGATGTAATCTGTATTGATTAATGAAATGACATGGATTGTTTGTTATTTGTAATGTTTAATATTTCATTAATGAGTCGTGATTGAATTGATTGGGTTTATGATTGTTTGAATGGTTACACATAATGTTATATTATTTAAAACATTCAAACTTAACTTAATGAAGTTCTCATGCGAATGGACCACACGCATGAATAACTTCATACGATTGACTCAATCGCACGACTGAACCAGGAGACTGGATCAGTCGTATGATTGACACATAAGATTGGCTCAGTCGCACGACTGAACACTCAGTCGTGCGGATGAATCAACCGCATGGTTCAATCGCACGACTGAACCATACTTATGGCCCAGTCGCACGATTGAACAATACTAACCTATAAATAGACCCAATTCGTGGAAAAACGAAAGCATTCATACCATTACGATTCCAGACGTACCCTAGCCGTCCAGAGACCTCCCAAATCGTTCTCCAAGTTCATAGAACACATTAGATCGATTCCTAATCGACTTCTAACGTTAGATTCAATTCTTGATTGATTCTTCGTGTGTTCTCGCTGATTGGATCGCCAATCAAATAGGATTCCGCACTATTTGAGTTGGTTTAACACGCTAATCACTAGGTATTTCGTTCAAATACCAGGTCCTAACAAGAAGATGTGCAATCGTGGTGTAAATATTGATGATAACTCAAATTCGTGATACATGAAGCTTCCAAGGATCTTGATGATTGAAAGCCCTTTGCCAATTGTATTTAAGAGAGCTCGGAATAGTGCCCTCGAGTAAGTTGCAGATCGCGACAGAGGTGTCGATCGAATGCAACGTTCATGTGTGTTTCAGGTAAAATTATGTTGATTACAAGTTTAGGAATAGATAGATGATTGATTAGGTTGAGTTAATTGAGTAATCATTGGTGTTTAAGGCTCGAACGGTTGTGGGTTTTAAGGCATCGGTTATACATTCGATTAAGCTTAGTAACCGATGATTAAACGCCTTTAATTGGTACATATAAGTTCGAAATGAGTTCTAGAAGGATTGGGGAACGGTTTTGGTTCTCAAATCAATGAAATTTGGTGATTTGGCGTCGCTGTGGTTTATAAATTTACAACTTTGGTCCCTGTGGTTTAATAGATTTATTATTTTATGCCTTAAACTTCTATTTAAAGTTTATAAAATGACAAAACAAACCCCTTAACATACATAATTTAAGTTTTAAATATTTTTAAGTAACTTAATAAAGTGTTATTAATGTTTTTATTATTATTATTATTATTATTATTATTATTATTATTATTATTATTATTATTATTATTATTATTACTATTACTATTATTATTATTATTATTATTATTATTATTATTATTATTATTATTATTATTATTATTATTATTATTATTATTATTATAATTATACTTATTGTTATTGCTTTTGTTATTATAATTTTTGTTATTATTATTTTTAATAGTACCATTATCATTATTATTATTAGTATTATTATTATGTTAAATTTATAAATCAAAATTTTAACTTCCAACTTAAAGAATTAAAAACAAAACTAAGAAGTAAACATAAATAATCCATAAGTTTCATAAATGGCATAAATGGCCCTTACAAAAACTTAACAAAGTTAACCTTTAACTTAACAAAAATACGAGATGTTACAGTCTCCCCAACTTAAAGAATTTCGTCCCGAAATTAAGAATGAAACTATACGAATAAAAATGGGTATTTATTCTTCAATTGCTCCTCACGTTCCCAAGTAAATTCAAAGCCACGTTTATTCTCCCAACGAACCTTGACAATTGGGGTTGTTGTGGTTCTAGTCTTCTTAATAATGCGGTCCATGATTTCAACAGGTTTCTCAACAAAGTGTAGTGACTTGTCAATCTGGATTTCATCCAACGGAACATGCAGACTTTCGTCAACCAAACACTTCGTCAAATTTGAGACATGGAACACAGGATGAACCCCACTAAGGTCGGAAGGTAGTTCCAGTTTATAAGCCACTTTCCCAATCCTTTTCAGAATTTTGAAAGGTACTACAAATCTTGGAGCCAGTTTGCCCTTCTTTCCAAAGCAAACAACATCTTTCCACGATGAGACCTTTAGAAGAACCATATCCCCAACTTGAAATTCCAATGGCTTACGTCGCTTGTCGGCATAGCTCTTTTGTCGACTTCTTGCCACTTCAAGGTTCTTACGAATTATAGAGACTTTATTGGTCGTTTCTTGTATGAGTTCAGGACCAGTAATGAAGTATTCACCAATGTCGGTCCAACAGATCGGCGAACGACATTTACGACCATAAAGTGCTTCGAATGGTGCCATCTTGATACTCGAGTGGTAACCATTGTTATATGAAAATTCCACGAGCGGTAGACGCGTATCCCAATCACCACCAAAGTCAAGAACAAAAAGGCGTAGCAAATCCTCTAAGGTTTGGATCGTTCGCTCGGTTTGACCATCAGTTTGAGGATGGTAAGCCGTGCTTAGATCCAATTGAGTACCCAAGAGTTCTTGCATAGACGACCAAAAGTGTGAAGTGAAACGAGCATCTCGGTCAGATATGATGTGCAGAGGTACCCCATGACGACTTACAATTTCATCAACGTATATACGAGCCAACCTTGATGTCTTGTAAGTGTCCGTATGGGTATAAAATGCGCCGATTTGGTCAATCGGTCAACGATCACCCATATGCTATCATGTCCACGAGAGGTTCGGGGTAGTTTAGTTATGAAGTCCATGGATATATGTTCCTATTTTCACATAGGAATCTCGGGTTGTTCAAGTAATCCACTTGGACGTTGATGTTCGGCTTTAACCTTCGTACACGTGAGACACTTAGCTACATAAGTCGCTATGTCTTTCTTCATTCCAGGCCACCAATATTGACCACGTAGGTCCATGTACATCTTATCAGAACAAGGATGAATAGAATAACGACTTTGATGAGCTTCGTTCATGATAAAGGTACGAAGGTTATCACGGTTTGGAACCCAAATTTGATTTGCGAAGTACATCAATCCATTAGGTTTTGTTTCCAATTGAGTTAGAAGATTATGCTCTAGTTCATCCTTCATTCTTCCTTCTTGTTGCACCATTTGTTGAGCCTCCAAGATACTAGACTCGATGTACCTATCTATTCTCAAGTTTTGTAGCAGTACAGTAGTCTCGTTGACATCTAGTTGAATCTCAGTATCAAACTCACCCAAAGTGTCAAACCATTGTCGTCGATCGCGTATTTCTTGGAATGAGATCGTCTTGTTATGAATCTTTCGGCTTAGTGCATCGGCTACAACATTTGCTTTACCAGGATGATAACGAATGTCACAATCGTAATCACTAATCAACTCCACCCAACAACGTTGTCTTATATTGAGATCTTTTTGATTAAAAACGTGTTGAAGGCTTTTATGATCGGTGTAGACAATGCATTGTGTACCATGAAGGTAATGTCTCCAAATTTTCAAGGCAAAAACAACAACTGCAGGATCGGGTTTTGTCACTTAACACTTGTATTTCTCTCAAACTCACTTATAATATCACTCAAACAAGATGAAGCAATGCCTTTGACAAGAGTTGATAATAATATAATAAGTAATCAAAGCAACAAGCAGAAATATTTTCAAGGTACTTGTATATATTACTTCTCAACTCAAGATTACAAGACACTTACAAGCATGGAACATGAGTTTCAATGAGAAACTATATATACTAGATCCTACAGCCGGTTATACTTGATACCAGCTGGAAACCTACGACTAAAGCATATACTACAATGCTATAGTTAAGGTATCTTAGATAAAGTATTATCTAAGATATGGTAGTCATGACATGTCCATGACTTACCTTTTGTCACCAACTAAAGATGGCAACTGTACTTAACATAAAAAGGTAAACAGTAGATTAAAGTATGGTCAACTACATGGTTTTTGAGAAAACGCCATGCAGTATCTCAGAGATTTGCAGCGGACTGTCAGACAGACCATACTTATGTCTACTGGATAATAGAAGTGTCTTCCGAAGGTTAACTGGCTTCGGAAGAACAAGTTCTTCCGAAGCCACTTATACTTCGGAAGATGCTTCTATGCTTCCGAGGCTTTAAGGACTTCTTTATACTTCGGAAGTTGACTTCAGAACTTTGTCTTCAAGTCTTGAACCTTCGGAAGTAGCTTCTTTATCTTCGGAAGTTGGAGTTCTCCTTCGGAAGTGTATTTTACACTTAGACTTCGGAAGAGCTCTTTCTTCCTTCGGAAGTCCCACACTTGGCTTCGGAAGTCCTTTGTATGTAGTACTCAAAATCTTCTAAGTGATATGGTTTTGGTTGCAACAGCCTCTTATGATCCAACAACAACACCAAGCTTGAGATCGTGTGTTGTGTAATTCACCTCATGGACCTTCAACTGTCTCGATGCATAAGCTATGACCTTCCCTCGTTGCATGAGAACACAACCAAGGCCTTGCTTTGATGCATCACAATATACAGTGAAATCATTGTTTCCATCGGGTAGGGTCAAGATAGGAGCATTACACAACTTGTGCTTTAACGTTTCAAAGGCTTCTTCTTGCTCGGACCCCTACTCGAATGGTTTGTTCTTTTGAGTCAATGAAGTGAGTGGTTTTGCGATCCTCGAAAAGTTGGCTATGAATCGCCGGTAATAACCAGCAAGACCAAGAAAAGAACGAACTTCGGTTGGAGTTGCAGGAATACACCAATTCTTCACAGCTTCCACCTTTGCACAGTCAACGTGACTTCCTTGGCTATTCACCACGTGTCCTAGAAATTGAACTTCCTCGAGCCAAAATTCACACTTCGAGAACTTAGCGTATAATTGCTCTTTTTTCAACAACTCAAGAACTTGTCGTAGATGTAGCTCATGATCGGTGTGGGACTTGGAATAGATAAGTATGTCATCAATAAAGACGATCACGAACTTATCCAGATAAGGCTTGCATACTCGATTCATGAGATCCATGAAGACAGCAGGAGCATTTGTTAGACCAAAAGGCATAACCATGAACTCATAGTGCCCATAACGAGTACGGAACGCGGTCTTTGGGATATCATCATCATGAACTCGTAATTGATGGTATCCAGATCGTAGATCAAACTTCGAGAATATAACAGCTCCTTGAAGTTGATCAAACAAGTCATCGATACGAGGAAGAGGATAACGATTCTTGATGGTAAGCTTGTTAAGCTCACGATAGTCGATGCACATACGAAATGTTCCATCTTTCTTCTTCACGAATAGAACAGGTGCACCTCAAGGCGAAGAGCTAGGACGAATGAAGCCTTTCTCGGATAGTTCTTGAAATTGACTAGAGAGTTCTTGTATTTCCGATGGTGCAAGCCGATAGGGTGACTTAGCCACGGGGTTGGCTCCCGGAATCAAACGAATCGACTTTTAAAATAAACTCTACTTCCGCACGGGAGGTAAACCACTAAGGATCGGGAAATACTTCAGGAAACGTACGATCGGATAAATTCGACTTCGACCACGTCCGTAAATTCTTGCCCTTTTTTTGTTGCTAAGATCCCTTAATTTTCTTTGATAAGCCTGAAAAACGAATACATTAAACTATGTTCCTTCAGGAGTTGAGCCCTTTGGAGGATTTTTCACCGAACACCTTCAATGTATCACCAGAGGGTAGCGGTATACGAATGCACTTCTCAAAAAAAATGATCTCGGCATGGTGTTTGGCTAACCAATCCATACCAATGATGATGTCAAAGCTTCCAAGTTTCATAGGAATAAGATCGATAAGGAAATCATGCGCGTCAAGACTCAAGATGCAATCACGAATAACGATATCAACGGTGATCGGTTCTCCATCGGCGACTTCAACAGTGAGAGGTCTTTCTAGTTTCGTATGTGGCTTGGGTTCAAACTATAATGATACAAAACTCTTATCGGCTCCAAAATCAAACAGAACGTATGTATAGGTATTATTAATAAGAAACATACCTGTTCAATGTTAAAGGCATTTAACGATACAGGTAATGCATGAAAGAGGCTTAAATCATAGAAGTTAAGGTTGAGTTAACGTACCATTCACCACATCATTGTTTGCTTGTGCTTGATTTGCATTGATGTTGAAAGCACATCCTCGGGCTTGTGGAACATTACCCACAAGACGAGGGCATTGTGGGCGAAAATGACCAGGTTCCCCACAGTTGTAGCAAACACGGTTCGTGACCATCGCGGCGTTATTAGGTGCACGGTGACAAGTCGCCACCAAGTGACCATATTTACCGCATAAGGTACAGAAGCGGCATGGTTGGTTTCCCGGATGATGGTACCTACAGGTGTTGCACATAGGTTGAGGACCAGCATAAGCCCTAGCCACAGGTGCACTCGTAGGTACAAGTTGTCTTTGGGGTTGTTTGGGTGCAGCCACAACATAGTTGCGTGCCGGTGTGAACTTGCGCTTCTTGTTGTTGTTGTTGTTATTGTAAGACGGGTCGGCTTTGGTCTCCTTAACAGCCTCGGTAGCCGTCTTTTCCACCTTCTTCGCACCCTTAACAGACATGGTGCTTACTCGTATATGATTCTCGGTGTGTTGAGCGGTGATAGTGATGGCTTCCTCCAAGGTTGTGGGTCGGATACCCACCACAACATCTTGAATTTAGGGTGGTACACCCTTAATGAACTTCTCGATGTTGCAGGGGACAGTGTCAACCATATGGGGCAGCAGTATACTCAACTCATGATGCCTAGTTGAGTAGGCCAAATGGTCAGCACCATCTTGCTTCAAGTTCCAGAATTCCTCCTCCAACTTTTGTAGTTCACTTCTCGGGCAGAACTTCGCGATGGCGATGTTCTTGAACTCTTCCCAGGTAAGTGCTAGCACAGCTTCAGGATCACGGTTTCTCTTCTCGCTATTCCACCAGGTAAGTGCCCTTTGTTGGAGCATACTAGTGGCATAATGAACCTTGAGTGTCTCGGGACACTCACAATTGACAAAAGTATTCTCCATGCTCTCAAACCACTCGAGAAGGCCAGTGGCTCCTTCCTTGCCACTAAAACTAGTGGGCTTGCATGAGCTAAAGTGCTTAAAAGTGCAGGTTTGATTGTTGAGCCCTTGATTCGCACTATTTTCACCTTGACCATTGCCATTGTTGTTGTTGCTAGCGTTGGTCATCAAAGTACTAGTAAGTTTAGCAACCATGGTCGGGATAACGGCGGCCATTTGTCGTGCGATCATGGCGGCTAGCTTACGGTCCGAACTTCCACGCTTTCCATGATGACGAGACATGCTGGATATACAAAATGAGTTAGTCACGGGAAAGAGGATAACAAAGGACAGTAATTTAAACAAGTATTAAGAGTTGTAAGGCACATGGAATGGTTCCATTTGGTAACGTATTACCATTTGGAAACGTTGACACGTCAAGGTAAATTGACCCGTTTGCCTTAGAAACTTATGTATGTTGACCATAGTTTATCACTCATCCCAGAAATCCCCAGGTAAGCATAACTAGTCCCGTAGGATTTATGCGAAATGCTTGCCTTAGCCCGAAGGCCTTTTGCCAGGAAAACCAAGATACAAGTGTCTATGATTCACACAAATTTCTTAGGTTCGTGAAATCAAAACCTTGATGAGATTTTCATAGATTAACATAGAGTCTAAGGAATTAAACCCACGATAATAAGTGTACATTCCACATGTCGTCAAGAATAAGTTTAGGAAAGTTTCATTCGTCGGGGAGAATTTAAGAGTCAAAAATAAGTTTAGGAAGACAAGTAATAAAGTTTTAACAATTACAAGGCAATCCTATGCTAAGGCATCAAGTTGCACATAAGTATGGCATAGCATTATGTAGCATGCAAAACAATACACTTTTACAAGAATAATAATATTATTCTATAAGGTTCATGCATAAACTATAGTCTAGGTCACCATTTCTAATAACCTAAATCCCGATAGTTATGGGCTCTGATACCAATCTGTCACACCCCAACCTTGACGGCGGAATCGTCGAGATGTGAGGGTTAAGATTGTTCACAGCCACATAACGTTATATTTAAATGTAAATATTAAAATTATAAGTTTCAAAGGAAAGTACAAACATATGTCTCAAACATGAAATAATTCCAAGCAAAACATAACATAACATAATCCTTTTTATTCAATTAACTAGGTCCAAATCCTAGATTATTGCAAGCTTCATTTGATGATTTTAAACTTGAGCATTTCCTGAAACATGATAAAAATAAAAGGTCAACTATAAAGTTAATGAGTTTCCAAGGGTTTTCATACATAATATTATCAAAGTTTACAAGTAGCAATTCATGTCATAGGTTATGAGTTACCAAGTTTATAAAACACATATCGTTACAACCAAACCTCGACTTGATTACAAGTATATAAGATTGGCTAAGTGTATATGTTTCCCATGATGAACAAGCATACGTCATCAGGAGCCGGCAATACATCTGCTTTAGCACCAAATAGGCTTGTCAGGCCCAAAGATCTAAGACGTCGCCAGGCTAGCAATAGTTAATGATTGCAAACAAAATATGTATCTCATATAACACTAACAACACACAAATAACCATGACAAAATGTAAAGATGAATTGCAAGTGCTTTACAAGTTTAAACGTTTACAAGTGTATGTTGAATAAGTATCATGTTTCACCCCAAAATAGTGTGAAAAATATAAAAAGGGGCAAGGTGTCACACCCCCGCTAAAAGCAGAAACACGGGGATGTAACGAGATCGGGATCGTCATAACACATGTAAGCGATAGAGATGCAATATAATAAATGATGACAAGCGTGTCATGACGACACCCGACAACAAGGGGACTTGTGTCGTGTTTAGTCAATATTCACGTTAACATAGCCATAAGCATAAACATGTTAGTTGATTTACATAGACAGGATGATAACATTGTAAAGTAAATTCCCACAACCCGGGAACAAGTATCAAAAAAATGTAATTGTTTAATCAGACTACAACATTGTATAAAAATGATTGTTTGTCAAATATGTTTAGTCTCAAAAATGCATCCTAGGGTCTCCACTAAGGCAGCACACCTAGATCCTCAGTTTGCATGATCACCTGAAAAGATATGCTCAAAATGGTCAACAAAATTGTTGGTGAGCTCGCAGGTTTAAATAGTAAATAAGTAATTGATGCTGATAGTAAGCAATGTGGAATACCGTGCATACAATTATAAGTAAGTAAAATCACATGACAATGAGCTTTGCAACCAAACCTAGCGACGTACACAAAGATATTGTCGGAATATATTCACCCAAGGGCCCGTTCCTGGCCACTGATGGTACTAACTAGTATACCAACGAACAAGGGTGGGGGTGTCAACCCAGTAGTACTACCAATACCTATCCGTCGGTTCCCACACTGGAATTAAATAGTTGCAAAGAAAGAACCACACAGCAGACCCAAGCATGTATCAGATAAGTACTTGCAAAACAGTATCACGTTGATTCCAAGTATGTAAATTGTATGTAAATTGTACATCATTGAAAATGGGTGAGCATACTTTTCCCCAAGTTGTAAATGATTGAAATATTGTAAGCGTAAAAGGAGCCACGAAACTCACTTGTTAGGTGGTAAGTATGAGTGATCAAAGTATCCAAATGTTGCATGCAATAAACGGTTAAACACCTATTGACAGTTATTGTTAAGCATTAATGACATGCATGAAGCATATAATAATGTTCGGTCGGTTTGGGTTGTATCGGTTGGGTCGCGTGTAACACACACAAACAGACACACGTATTAGATCTTATGTAGATCCAAGTACTAGACATCGTCGCCATTGCTGATGATATTTGTGTAAAAGTTTCATTGTTATTGAAGAAGTATTTGTAAATATTAATAGTTATAAATCGGTTGTTGGTACTTGTAAAATATTAAGTTGATTTGGTTTGGAATAACATTAGTAAGTTTGATTATGTTGATTTTAAAGTCGTCATTAGTAATGGCAACCGTGTCGATGTCACCTTAACATCACACGACATACACACACCACACACAAGAAAGGAAATCACACACAACAACTTTAGTCGCACGACAGGACCAGACGCACGACTCAACACTCCATTCGCACGAATCAACCCTCAATCGTACGAATCAGCTTCATTCGTACGATTGAACCTTCATTCGTACGACTGGCATTCAGTCGTACCACACAACACCAATCGCACGACTCAACCTCCATACGCACGAATCAACCTTCATTCGTACGAATCAGCTACATTCGTACGATTGAACCTTCATTCGTGCGATTGGACTTCAGTCGTGCGATACACGCACAATCGCACACATTCATTCGGTCGCCTGACTCAATCGCACACATTCATTCGCTTGCATGACTCAATCGCACACATACACACAGTCGCACGACTCAGTCGCACGACACACCCAGTCGCACAACTCAGTCGCACGATTGACTCAGACGCATGATTCAGTCGCACGACTCACCCAGTCGCACGACTCAATCGCATGACAGATCCAGTCGTCTAGACAGCAGAATCGCGACTGCAGGAGGGCTGAGCAGCCTCTGGCTGCTTCGAGCACGGATTTTACACAACAAGGACTTCCAGAAACACTTACACACATACACAAACATGAAGCACACGCAGGAAGACCTCACACGCACCCACACGACCTCATGTGTTCGAGTTGAACCCGAACACCCGAAACCCTAGTTTGGACAGCCGTGAATAAGCAAGAAAAGGGACAACCAAAGTCGTCTACCTGCTAGAATGGAGTAGACTCAGTTATAGATGAAGTCTAGATGGTGAAAACGAGACCAAACGGGGCGGTTTTGGTGCAAGGATGAAGATGAAAAGTGAAGAAGAAGAAGAAGAAGATGATGAAGAAGGAGGTGAAGTAAATGAGGGTAGGGCTGGGATATGGGTATATATACCCAGCCCAAGTTTGCAAAATGTCAATTTTAGTCCCTGCCCTTAACCCCCGAGTTTCCCAAATTTTGTTTCGGTTGAAAACGACTTTATTAGGTTAGTTATATTAATGATAAAAATGCATTTAATGATGTTTATAACTTAAAAATGGTTTTTATTAATGATATGTAAAAACGGTATATTTGGCGGTAACGATGATGAAGGTTTCAAAAGTTTTTGAAAATAGTTTATGTTAATGATTCGAACACAAGAATAAAGATGATAGCCAAGTATGATTTCCACACAAAGAGTCAATAAAGATGAGGGATGAATGTTCAAAGAATAGTTAACGGAGAACCACGTTCATTGACGGACCTTAAGGTGATGGATGTCACAGTATCCCCCAGTTGAGAGAATTTCGTCCCGAAATTCAGCTGGAGTTAGGTCCAAGAGCGTAATCCTCGAATAGACGTGGATATTTGAGTTTCATCTGATCTTCCCGTTCCCATGTAAACTCTGGCCCTCGCTTTGAATTCCATCTTACGCGAACAATTGGTATTTTACTGCGCTTCAATTGTTTGACCTTTCGATCCATGATCTCAATGGGTTCCTCAACAAAATGAAGCTTTTTGTCAATCTTGATTTCCTCAATTGGTAACGTGAAGGGATTCGTCTGCCAAACCCTTCTTGAGGTTCGACACATGAAAAGTATCATGCACACCGCTGAGTTCTTGTGGCAACCTTAATTGGTAAGCCACTGGACCGATTCTTTTGGTAATCTCGAATGGTCCTACGTATCTTGGGGCTAACTTCCCTTTCTTTCCAAATCGAACGATTCCTTTCCAAGGAGAGACTTTAAGTAAAACTCGATCCCCAATGTTGAATTCTAGAGGTTTCCGACGGTTGTCGGCATAGCTCTTTTGGCGATCTCTAGCAGCTTTCAGTCGGTCTTTTGAAAGATCTTGTCGGTTGTTTCCTGAATGATCTCTGGGCCTGTTAACTGACTTTCACCAATCTTGGCGCAACAAACTGGAGATCTGTATTTTCTCCCATATAACGCTTCGAAAGGAGCACATCCAATGCTTGTATGGTAGCTGTTGTTGTAAGAGAACTCAATCAGCGGTAGATGAGCGTCCCAACTACCACCAAAGTCGATTACACACGCTCTCAACATGTCTTCTAGCGTCTGTATAGTTCGTTCACTTTGTCCATCTGTCTGAGGGTGATAGGCGGTACTCATATCTAATCGAGTGCCCATCGCTTTCTGTAGTGTCTGCCAAAATCGTGAAGTAAATCGGCTGTCACGGTCGGATATGATCGACACTGGTACTCCGTGTCTTGTCACGACCTCCTTGATGTACAATCTCGCCAACTTATCCATCTTGTAGTCTTCTCGGATTGGCAAGAAGTGAGCTGACTTCATCATTCGATCCACTATGACCCATATCGAGTCATATCCGCTGCTCGTTCTAGGGAGTTTGGTAATGAAATCCATAGCTATATTCTCCCATTTCCACTTGGGAATTTCAGGTTGCTGTAATAATCCCGATGGTTTCTGATGTTCAGCTTTAACTTTCGAGCATGTCAAGCATCTGCTGACGTACATAGCAATGTCTTTCTTCATGCCTGGCCACCAGTACAGATCTTTAAGATCGTGATACATCTTGTCTGCACCAGGATGAATAGAATATCACGTCTTGTGGGCTTCATCCATGACTAAGGTACGTACACCTCCCCATCTGGGTACCCATATGCGATCCATGAAGTATTGTATGCCATCATCCTTGCAGCTCATTTGTTTGTCTAACCCTCGGAATTCTTCTGCCGCAAGGTTTTCTTCTTTCAACGCTTCACTTTGTGCAATTTGGATCTGGGCTTTCAAATTCGTTTGAATAGTCAATCCCAACGCTCGAGCACGTAGTGGTTTCACGCGTTCTTTACGGCTTAAAGCATCAGCCACCACGTTAGCTTTCCCCGGATGATACCGGATTTCACAATCGTAGTCACTAAGAAGTCTACCCAACATCGCTGACGCATATTAAGTTCCTTCTGATCCAGGATATGTTGGAGGCTCTTATGATCTGTGTAGATGATGCATTTGGTTCCATACAGGTAATGCCTCCATATCTTGAGTGCAAATACTACAGCGCCCAACTCAAGATCATGAGTTGTATAGTTCTTTTCGTGCACTTTAAGTTGTCGCGAAGCGTAGGCAATCACCTTATCCTTTTGCATTAGCACACATCCCAATCCTTGATGTGAAGCATCGCAGTACACCACAAAATCATCAGTTCCGTCTGGGAGGGACAATATAGGCGCGTTACACAACTTCTCTTTCAACGTTTGGAACGCTTGTTCTTGTGCATGTCCCCAATCAAACCTTTTGTCTTTCTGAGTCATCAATGTTAATGGTTGCGCGATCTTTGAAAAATTCGCGATGAAGCGTCGATAGTAACCGGCCAATCCTAAGAATTGTTGTATCTCTGATGGTGTCTGGGGTGCATCCCATTTCTTCACCGCTTCGATCTTGCCGGGATCTACATGAATCCCGTCCTCGTTAACCACATGACCCAAAAACTTTACCTCTCGCAACCAAAATTCACACTTCAAGAACTTGGCGAAAAGTTTCTCTTCCCGTAACAGTTCCAGAATTGCCTGAAGGTGTTCTTCGTGATCCTCTTTCGATCGGGAGTAGATAAGTATATCGTCTATGAACACGATCACAAATTTATCCAAATAAGGTTTACACACCCGATTCATTAGATCCATAAACACAGCTGGTGCGTTAGTCAGCCCGAACGGCATGACCAAGAACTCATAGTGCCGATAACGAGTTCTAAATGCTGTTTTCGGTATGTCGTCCTCGAAAACCCTTAGTTGATGATATCCAGAACGAAGGTCGATCTTGGAGAAATATGAAGCTCCTTGCAGCTGATCAAACAGATCGTCGATCCTGGGGAGAGGATATCGATTCTTCACGGTTAACTTGTTCAACTCACGGTAATCGATACACATTCGGAACGACCCATCCTTCTTTTTGACAAATAATACCGGTGCACCCCACGGTGAATGACTCGATCGAATAAAACCCTTCTCCAGTAGTTCCTACAACTGATTAGACAACTCTTGCATTTCGGATGGCGCTAACCGATATGGCGTCCTTGCTACTGGTGTAGCTCTAGAAACCAACTCTATACGAAATTCCACCTGTCGTGGAGGAGGCAAACCAGACAAGTCATCAGGAAATACATCTGGGTAGTCCCGTACCACTGGAATATTTACTAGTTTCCTCTCTTCGTCCTTCTTTTCTACCACATGAGCCAGAAAAGCGTAGCACTGCTTCCGTAAACTTTGGCGTGCTTTTATGCAGGAGATAAGCTTTAAGTTCCTTCCTGGTCGTTCTCCTTGAATCTTGAGTACCTCCCCGTTTGTCATAGGGATTCGTACTACTTTGTCCTGATAGACAATCTCAGCTCCGTTTTGCGACAACCAATCCATACCCACAATCACGTCGAAACTTCCTAGCTCAAAGGGTATCAAGTCTATATCGAAGGCATGGTCCTCCAATATTATCGAGCACTTCCTAATAATCTCATCGGCCTGAACAACCCTACCATTGGCCATTTCTACAAAGTAGCTAGTTTCTAGCCTACTAGGACTCAAATCAAGCAATTGCACAAACTCAGAAGATATAAAGCTATTGTCTGCTCCAGTATCAAATAATATAGATGCGAAGTGATGATTGAGTAAGTGTGTACCCGTGACAACATTCGGGTCCTGACGGGCAACGTTGGCTCCAATGACGAATGCACGTCCCCGAGCTGCATTCCCTTGATTTGTCGGGCCTTGATTTCCAGCTATGGCCATCATCTGCTGCTGGTTGTTTCCTTGTTGACCCGGTGCCCGATTCAGTCTGGGGCACATGTTTCTGTAGTTATCAGGGCCTCCACACTCATAACAGACCCTGGCATTCCCGACGGGGTTAAACGCGTTGACCCGGGCCACCAGATTCGCCGCTGTTCTGCAGTCTCTCGCTAGATGCCCCGGGCGTCTACAGTTCGCGCACACCCGGCACTGCATTCCTGGGGGATGATGATAGTTGCACCTGTCATATTTGGGGTGCGGCCCAACATACTCTTTTTTGCCCTGAGTCACGGCCATAAAATTTCTGGTTGTCTAGGCCCTCTTGTCAAACTTCCCGGCACTCGACCGGCTCGTTTTCCCAACATCCTTCCTTTTCTCTGCTCCTCTACCCAAAACCCCTGTTCTCACCATTTCATAAGTTAGAGCGCAAGCCTTCAGAATTGCACTCTGAATAGTAGGAGGAGCAGCTGCTGTAACCATCGCCCGGATTTGAGGCGCAAGTCCCCAAATATACCTCTCGATCCTCTTTGATTCCGGAACCAAATTTTGAACCAGTCTTGCCAGCTCATGAAAACGGTCAGTATAAGTTGCGTGCCCGGCCCCCACCATAGCATGATTCCAGAACTCATGCTCTAGTTTCTGCATCTCATTGAGGGGGCAGTATTCCTCGATGATCAAAGCTTTAAATTCATCCCATGACATCTGCATCGCTGATTCTCTCCCTCTAGCTTGAACCTGGGTGTTCCACCAGGTTAACGCCTTGCCCTGTAATGAACACGTGGCATACTTGATTCTCTGGATGTCGAGGCACTCACTGATGTCAATCACTGCCTCCATCTTCTCGAGCCATCTGGTTAGGGCTATCGCCCCACCTTTCCCATCAAATTCTCTCCGTTTGCAAGCCACAAACTCCTTGTATGAACACCCTCGTCTAGCGTTAACAACCCCAGTCTCAATACTGGTTGTTCCACCATTTCCGGTCTCATGATTGCTTTCGTTTCCAGTCAGGTTTCCGTTTCTCACTTCAGTTTTGATCCCACCTTGACCTCTTTCTCCATTATCCTCATTATCATTGCCACCATCCCCATGGGGGTGGTGTTGCTGGAGTGCATCGCTCACTTGGGCCACGATAGTAGGAATCAGTGCGGCCAACTGTTAAGCGATCAGAGTTGCCATCTCAGAGTTCCCTGTATCCTGATTGTTACTAGCAGGACCATCATTTGTTCTTGGTGCTCTACCTCTGCCTCTGCCTCTGCCCCTTGGGGCTTCGCTCCCGCCACTATTGTTGCGGGTAACTCTTCGAGGCGGCATTTTCTAATCATAGAAGTAGTAAACACGTAAGTTTAAATCATTTTCAAAGTGTATTATCCATAACACTTATCAAAGTCCAGCATTCCAAGTTAATATCACACTTATAGTCACCACACATCGCATGCAAGTCGTGTAGTTCTCACACCATGAATTGGTAATGTCTCAACAATAGTCCATCATAACAGTTGTAATTCCATGTATATAATCATGTTTAGTCTAGCGAAGGTTGTCTATCTCCTCCTCTTTTGAGGTTTCAGACATAACCTCCTCAGGGTTAATCTCAATGTCCGAGGTCAAGCGCAATAGCATGATCTGTGAAGATCTCTTTGGGTTTAATACCCAGATTTGATAAACCAACTCGGCGCGCAGAGGGAACGGAAGATCCACTGGAAGCATCCCATAAAGAGTGAGCACAATGGGTCTCTCATAGGGTGAAAAGATCACATAACAGATAGATAAACGAATCAAGTAACGATGAACACATACACGAGATATAATATGCATACAGATCCTAGCATGCAAATCTACATGAAGGTTCCTAGGTTATAGTCTAGGTCAAGCGTATTGCCTAATTCTCTATAACCATGGCTCTGATATCAATCTGTCACACCCCCACTAAAAGCGGAAACACGGGGATGTAACGAGATCAGGATCGTCATAATACATGGTAAGCGATAGAGATGCAATATAATAAATGATGACAAGCGTGTCATGACGACACCTGGCAACAAGGGGACTTGTGTCGTGTTTAGTCAATATTCACAACATCATAGCCATAAGCATAAACATGTTAGTTGATTTACATAGACAGGATGATAACATTGGAAAGTAAATTCCCACAACTCGGGAACAAGTATCAAAAAAATGTAATTGTTTAATCAGACTACAACATTGTATCAAAATGATTGTCTGTCAAATATAATTAGTCTCAAAAATGCATCCTAGGGTCTCCACTAAGGCAGCACACCTAGATCCTCAGTTTGCATGATCACCTGAAAAGATATGCTCAAAATGGTCAATAAAATTGTTGGTGAGCTCGCAGGTTTAAATAGTAAATAAGTAATTGATGCTATATAGTAAGCGATGTGTAATACCGTGCATACAGTTATAAGTAAGTAAAATCACATGACAATGAGCTTTGTAACCAAACCTAGCGACGTACACAAAGATATTGTCGGAATATATTCACCCAAGGGCCCGTTCCTGGCCACTGATGGTACTAACTAGTATACCAATGAACAAGGGTGGGGGTGTCAACCCAGTAATACTACCAATACCTATCCGTCGGTTCCTACACTGGAATTAAATAGTAGCAAAGAAAGAACCACACAGCAGACTCAAGCATGTATCAGATAAGTACTTGCAAAACAGTATCACGTTGATTCCAAGTATGTAAATTGTACAGCATTGAAAATGGGTGAGCATACTTTTCCCCCAAGTTGTAAATGATTAAAATATTGTAAGCGTAAAAGGGGCCACGAAACTCACTTGTTAGGTGGTAAGTATGAATGATCAAAGTATCCAAATGTTGCATGCAATGAATGGTTAAACATCTATTAACAGTTATTGTTAAGCATTAATGACATGTATGAAGCATATAATAATGTTCGGTCGGTTCGGGTTGTATCGGTTGGGTCGCGTGTAACACATACAAACAGACACACATACTAGATCTTATGTAGATCCAAGTACTAGACATCGTCGCTATTGCTGATGATATTTGTGTAAAAGTTTCATTGTTATTGAAGATGTATTTGGTAAATATTAATAGTTATAAATCGGTTGTTGGTACTTGTAAAATATTAAGTTGATTTGGTTTGGAATAACATTTGTAAGTTTGATTATGTTCATTATAAAGTCGTCATTAGTAATGGCAACCGTGTCGATGTCACCTTAACATCACACGACATACACACACCACACACAAGAAAGGAAATCACACACAGCAACTTTAGTCGCACGACAGGACCAGACACAAGACTCAACACTCCATTCGCACGAATCAACCCTCAATCGTACGAATCAGCTTCATTCGTACGGTTGAACCTTCATTCGTACGGCTGGCATTCAGTCGTACCACACAACACCCAATCGCACGACTCAACCTCCATACGCACGAATCAACCTTCATTCGTATGAATTAGCTACTTTCGTACGATTGAACCTTCATTCGTGCGATTGGACTTCAGTCGTGCGATACACGCACAATCGCACACATTCATTCGGTCGCCTGACTCAATCGCACACATTCATTCGCTCGCATGACTCAATCGCACACATACACAAAGTCGCACGCCTCAGTCGCACGACACACCCAGTCGCACAACTCAGTCGCACGATTGACTCAGACGGATGGCTCAGTCGGACGACTCACCCAGTCGCACGACTCAATCGCATGACAGACCCAATCGTCTAGACAGCAGAATCGCGACTGCAGGAGGGCTGAGCAGCCTCCGGCTGCTCCGAGCATGGGTTTTACACAACAAGGACTTCCAGAAACACTCTACACACATATACAAACATGAAGCACACACAGAAAGACCTCACACGTACCCACACGACCTCTTGTGTTCGGGTTGAACCCGAACACCCGAAACCCTAGTTTGGACAGCCATGAATAAGCAAGAAAAGGGACAACCAAAGTCGTCTACCTGCTAGAATGGAGGTAGACTCGGTTCTAGATGAAGTCTAGACGGTGAAAACGAGACCAAACGGGGCGGTTTTGGTGCAAGGATGAAGATGAAAAGTGAAGAAGAAGAAGAAGAAGAAGAAGAAGAAGAAGAAGAAGAAGAAGATGATGATGATGATGATGATGAAGAAGGAGGTGAAGTAAATGAGGCTAGGGCTGGGATATGGGTATATATACCCAGCACAAGTTTGCAAAATGTCAATTTTAGTCTCTGGACTTAACCCCTGAGTTTCTCAATTTTTGTTTCGGTTGAAAATGACTTTATTAGGTTAGTTATATTAATGATAAAAATGCATTTAGTGATGTTTATAACTTAAAAATGGTTTTTATTAATGATGATAATATTATGTAAAAACGGTATATTTGGCGGTAACGATGATGAAGGTTTGAAAAGTTTTTGAAAATAGTTTATGTTAATGATTCGAACACAAGAATAAAGATGATAGCCAAGTATCATATCCACACAAAGAGTCAATAAAGATAAGGGATGAATGTTCAAAGAATAGTTAACGGAGAACCACGTTAATTGACGGACCTTAAGGTGACGGATGTCACACAAGGAAACTCACATGTCAAATAAGTATATGATGAAGATTAAAAAGATTAATAATAAACGTCGTTCCAAGATAAAACGTCACAGGCACCTATATATATAAATATTACAAGATTTAGGTTAATAATAAGGTTAACGATTTAACGTGAACTAGGGTATTAGAATTTGGGGATTTTCATAAAGTTAGTAAATTCTTATAAAAATACCATTCTTGAAATTTATAAAAAAAATTTTTAAGAAAATTGATCCTTTGTAAATAACTTGTGATTTTATTTATAAAATATATTTAAATTCTATAGTTATCATGATAAACCTTAAACAAGATAACATAAGGTCTAATATTAATTTAATATCTTAAAGTATTATATAACAATCTAGTTTCTACAAAAAGAAATTTGTTATAACATTTGTAAATAATTTTTATATTAAAATATTAAAATGTTTTACAAGAATAACTTTTTTTAAAAAATATTTAGATGACTTCAAAGATATTTGAAATCTATAAAAGTTATTTTTATATTTATTATAATTTTTTCATAATAAAATTAAAGTAAAAAAGGATTCAAAAATTTACATGAGGGTGCCCGGGTTCGAACCCGGGACCTCATGAATGTGGGGGCAAGACTTTACCAGTGAACCAAGGGCCGTGGCCTTGGTATCACTTGGTTTCAAATGTTTAAAACATACCCGCACGAAAATCCCCCAAATCTAAGAACCCTAGAATGTTTGTGGATCAAATTGAACACCCGTTTGATGTTCTTAACCAAATTAACCATGGGGCTTTTGTTCCCCATGCTTAATCGAGCAGATTCATATACTTAATTACCCGGTTACGTTCGAATTGAAGATAACCACAACAATGAACAGGTCGCGGCCGAGAAGATGTGCAATCGCAGTGTAATTGTTGATGATAACTCAAATTCGTGATACAGGAAGCTTCCAAGGATCTTGATGATTGAAAGCCCTTTGCCAATTGTAGTTAAGAGAGCTCGGAATAGTGCCCTCGAGTAAGTTGCAGATCGCGACAGAGGTGTCGATCGAATGCAACGTTCGTGTGTGTTTCAGGTTAAAATTATGTTGATTACAAGTTTAGGAATAGATAGATGATTCATTAGGTTGAGTTAATTGAGTAATCATTGGTGTTTAAGGCTCGAATGGTTGTGGGTTTTAAGGCTTCGGTTATACATTCGATTAATCTTAGTAACCGATGATTAAACACCTTTAATTGGTACATTCAAGTTCGAAATGAGTTCTAGAAGGATTGGGAAACGGTTTTGGTTCTCGAATCGATGAAATTTGGTGATTTCGACGTCGCCGGAACTCTGCCGGAGGGTGTCTGGGCCGGCTGCCGGAAATACGAGATCAGGGGGGAGTTTGAGTTTTTATAAATTTACAACTTTGGTCCCTGTGGTTTAATAGCTTTATTATTTTATGCCTTAAACTTCTATTTAAAGTTTATAAAATGACAAAACAAACCCCTTAACATACTTAATTTAAGTTTTAAACATTTTTAAGTAACTTAATAAAGTATTATTAATGTTTTTATTATTATTATATTATTATTATTATTATTATTATTATTATATTATTATTATTATTATTATTATTATTATTACTATTATTATTATTATTATTATTATTATTATTATTATTATTATATTATTATTATTATTATTATTTATTATTATTATATTATTATTATTATTATTATTATTATACTTATTGTTATTGCTATTGTTATTATAATTTTTGTTATTATTATTTTTAATAGTACCATTATCATTATTATTATTAGTATTATTATTATGTTAAATTTATTAATAAAAATTTTAACTTCCAACTTAAAGAATTAAAAACAAAACTAAGAAATAAACATAAATAATCCATAAGTTTCATTAATAGCATAAATGACCCTTACAAGAACTTAACAAAGTTAACCTTTAACTTAACAAAAATACGAGATGTTACATTTCCCTCCTTAAGTAAACTCGAAAACACAAATTTCTAACAATCCTTCCATTTCCTTCCATTAAAAAAATTCTGGAACACAACTATTTTTCTTTCCTTCCATTTCCTTTCTTTTCTCTTCTTAAATAAGACTCGGGAACACAGCGTAACGGCCACCCAATGTCGCCCCTTTCCATTTCTATTCTCCACCACACTAGCTACCAACAGTCAACCACCACCAAACTATTCCCTCAACCTTGATATCATGGCACCCTTCACCTATTTCATCACTTACCACTACTTTCCAATTTCACTCAACGAACCCCCTTCCACACTCTCGTCAAAAATATCCAATTTTAATCTCGAGGTTTTGGGATCCTCCAACTTTCCCTCAATTTAAGATTTTCAATCAATGGTGATGGTGGTGGTAGCAACGAGCGATGATGGCTAATGGCGGTGGTGGTGGCAACGAGCGATGATGGTTGATGGCGGTGGTGGCAGTGAAGGTCGATGGTTTATGGTGGTGGTCGTGAAAGATGTGGTTTCTCTAATTTTTTGAAGTAAATTACGGAAAAAATGAAATTAAAATGAAATTAATTGCACAAATGATCCCTTTAGTTACAAAAATGTTAGTAATTTCACTTTAATTTGATAGAAAAATTAACGAAATTTAGCCTTAATACTTAAATTCATTACAAAATAAAAACCACATGTCACAAACTTATTACTAAATGAATTACTGTTATGACATGTGATCCATTATAAACCAGATGAACTATTTGTATAATTAAATCTTATAATTAAAACTTAATTTTATTTTTAACTAGAAATAGAAATCTTTTATTTCTCAAATGCGAAATCACTAGTTGCAAAGAAAGAGCGGTCCCCCTTTCACATATGTGTTTCTAGCCCTCTCTTATCTATACGATTCAAGTAGTGCATAAGTTTATATATATTTAATTTATTTCACAATCTAAAATAACTTAAATTAATTAATATCATATATAAATTGATTATTGTTTTCCATTCTTTTTCTAAAATTAAAAAAAAGAATAAATAGTTTATTATATGTTTATTTATATAACTTACATATTTGTAAGTACAACAACCTAATCATTTATATAAATAGTATATAATTAAAATATATATTGATTAAGTTAGTTTGATGGTTTTTATATTTATAAAAATGCATGTTTATTTAAAAGCCATAATTTCAAGTAGTATGAACCACTGATTGGAAAATTAAGCAATTTAGATTTAATTTGTAATGATTTCAAGTTTATATTCTAAAATACATATATTCTAGTGGTCTAAAGAAGGAGTAGCTTTTTCAAGATAATATTGTTTTGTTAAAAGAGTAAACTTGAAATAACATCAATAAAAATTAAGATTTGTTACACCCATAAACCTTATTAGGGAAACTCCTAGGCCAAGGGTTTCAAAAGGGCATCATCCTCTTAGTGGATTTCTAGGGGCTACACTCCTAATCGGGATATACCGACTTGTCAGTGCGAGAAAACATAATAGTACCTTGATAATTATACTGTCGACATTGTTTCTACTTTACATGATTGATACAAATTCATATGAACTTTATTAGTAATAAGTTACTACTCATCATTAGTGGTAATCAAGATCAATAACAACTTGGTTCGTTAGCATCAGGTGTCCAAATGTCAACAATTATAACATCAACCAACAATAGACAACAAAAATGTTATGATGGTTCATTGTTTCTATAAGGATGATCTTTGTTGTGGTTTACATAGTTAATTCATATACGATACAATTATAACTTTAACCAACAATAGACAACAAAAATGTTTTGATAGTTCATCGTTTCTATAAGGATGATCGTTGGTTTACTTAGTTAATTCATAAACGATTCTAGCAAAGTGTTGCAATAGAAGTTCATACTTGCTTATTTTGTAATTTTCTTTTATATGATTAAAAATACATATTACCATCTAAATTACTTAATCTAAAAGTGATCTCTATACAATATAAAAACGGTATCCCAAATCCAAACCTTAATCCTACATAAAAGTTCTTATATAATCATTATTATTAAGATTACATTTCTTGACAAGCACAAACCTAGTAGAAACCAAAGCACAAACCTAGTAGAAACCAAGTAACACAAATATAGCCGGCATGAATTTTAAAATTTTCACCCAAGTGACAACCCAATCCGACTAGAATCCAAAGTTCTTCAATACAGGGTCCAACTCAGAGATTGAATGATTTAGAGAGAGAGAGAGAATTTTATTCAAGTTACAAAGAGGAAAAGAATGGTGGGTCTCCTGCCATTTTTACAGAACTAAACAACAGATCTCTTCTTCCCTTTTTATCTCTTCTCCATCCTCCCCGTGACTCTATAATCTCTCTCTCTCTCTCTCTCCTCTCTCTCTCTTGTCCTCTGTTTGTACATATGTGCAGCTTTTGGTGTTTTTCATTACCATAAGATATTTCCTTGTAAACCCAACTCAAGATAACTTCAAATCTTGGGATCTGAGCATTCAATCTTTTTTAATACATACTATATATACACCCCTCTCCTTGTGTTCTACACTTCCACTTTCTCTTATTCACCAAACTCTCTCATAAATTCAACCTTCATTTCTGTTGGTCCTAGAAAAGTGTTTCTGGGATTTCCTTTTCTTTTCTTATTATATTCCATTTCTATTTATAAAGAATCAAACTTTTGTTCATACAAAAGTAGACACACACTTTTAGGGTTTAGGGTTTTTCCTATTCCATCCAAATTATTCAACTTAATTCACAGTTCAATTAGTTTATGGAGTTGGGTTTTCCTAATATCCATGAATTGAGTTGAAAAATTTAATCTTGAACCATAAAGTTCCTACCTTTTTGTGAAATTGCATGAATTTGTGGGTGAACTAAGAGTTTCTTGAAAATGTCATCAATTCTAAGTGGTGGTACAGGAAGAGCTTATGGATTTGATATCGAAAATGTTGTCAAATGCCCATCAATGACTTCAAGTAGAAACTCCCATTCATCTTCTCCATCTTCAACTCTCTCAGAATCAAGCAACTCCCCCATAGCAATCTCCAATCGAAAACCTCGAACTCCACGAAAAAGACCCAATCAAACTTACAACGAAGCAGCTGTTCTTCTCTCCATAGCTTGTCCCAAAGTGTTCTCATCCAAAAACCTCACAAAAACTTCCAAATTCACCACTCAAAACGGTAATTCGATTCATGACCCACCGGAGTTGCTTTTACCGTTTCCTGTGACGGAAAACTCCGAATTCCTTCTCCACCGGCCGATTATGGAGAAACCCATTTCAGTTTTCGACTCAAAAGTCGCAATCTCTTGCCGGAGCCCTGAAGAAGTCGAATACCGCAACTGCAATTCCAGTTCTAACTCCATGGAACTGCTTGAAGACGACTTTGAAACAGAGTCGATGCTCGATGAGGAAATCGAAGAGGGAATTGAGAGCATCATGGGTGGTTCGAATTCGAATTCGAATTCGACGATTGAAACCCACGAATCGAATGATTATTCTTGTCTGAATTCGAACACTTGCTACGGGTATCCAATGGGGTTGGGGTTCGGTGGGAATCTGGAGTTCAATTTTGGGTTCGGAATGAGGAACGGGGTGAGGGCGTTGAAGAACGGCGACGACGGTGGGCGGTGGAGTTTTCCGACGGTGAATGTGGTGAACATCTGGCCGCCGGTGAAGGTGAAGAAATCTCCGGTTGAGAAGAAGAAGAAGAAAGTGGAGGAGTTGATGAAGATGTCGGAATCGGAATTGGTGCAGGGGAATAGGAATCAACGAGAGGAGAATTCCAGTGTTGAAATTGGGTCTAAATTGTTATTGAAATTGAATTACGACGACGTTTTGAATGCTTGGTCGGATAAAGGGTCGCCGTTGCCGGAGGAATTTTCCGGTTCGGAGTCTCTTGACGGTGACATCCATGTAAGTGCAAGTTTTTTTAGATAATAAAGTTATTATTATTCAAATTATTTTAAGTTTCTAAATTCTATTACATATAAATTACAAGATTTTTATTTTTCTTTGACATTATTTAATTTAATTTAATTTTATTTGTATCACAGACTAGATTAGCTCAAATAGACCTCTTCTCTGAAAATGATGGTATGAGAGAAGCAAGTGTAATGCGTTACAAGGAGAAAAAACGTACACGATTATTCTCTAAAAAAATAAGATATCAAGTGAGAAAAGTTAATGCTGATAGACGTCCAAGGTCCAAGGTACGTTGGTTTTTACTGTTCAGTTTTATGAAACATAAATACTTCTCACTTTATGTTATTTTGTAATAATTATAATATAAAAAAAATTCTTATTAATATTATGTAATTTTGAATTATTATCATAGATAAACTACTCACATCAATTTTGATATGAAGTTTTTGTTATATACTTAACTAAAATAGTTTTTGTTGGCCAAAGGTAAGATGAATAATATTTCATATAAAAGTATATAACACATGATTTGGCTATACGGTGTTTAACAATTCAACCAGAACATCTAATATGTTTTTCAATGTTGACAAAGTGAAAAAGGAATATATAATTCTCTAATAAAAGATTTTAACTTAATAAACTACAAATTTTTATAAACACAATACCAAAATGTTAACATATATGTTTTCAAAAGCTTATATTTGTTGTTTTTTTGATTTTTGCAGGGGCGATTTGTTAGAAGAGCAAACTCTGAGGAGGACACATAAGTTAACACCCTTTTTGCCCTCTACCACTCCTTTTTTATTAATAGCTTATTGTGTCTTGAGTCTTTTTCGTTTTTACATTTCTAGACTTATAATTTCTTTCTTTTTGTACAACAATAATTACGTAGTGTTGTTGAAAAGAGGTGAGACTAGTTAAGAAGAGAAATGGATAGAAAGGAGAGAGAGAGGGAATACTGCATTTTTTGGTTATCTATAATAATAAATTTTGTTCTTTTCAAATAAAATGAAATATCAATAAATTGTATGTTAATGCATGCATTTTTGGCAAAATTATAATTTAAAATTTGAGTACATCAAAAAGTCTATTGTTTTAATAATGTACATATCATTGATATGGTATATTATCTGTGAAGTTTATTTCTCAATTCACTATTAGACTGATGTAGATAAATGTTTAACAACTGTAATAGATGCGTCAATGCAACTATGTATGTAATATTAAGTAAGATTGCAAATTTGAAAATATCATATTTGATACAAGAAAACTCATAAATAATCTTAAGTCATACACCATCTACTTAGAACATTTGTCGTACATTGAGGCACTATTATGAGCAATGTCAAAGCGGGCATAAAAGCACCTTCAACGGAGGGCACTCACATGTTATGGGTTGTTCGAATTATGTTAAATAGGGTACCTATTCTAGTCTTTGTGTTATTGTTATTAAAGCTATTATCTTTATATAAATTAAAATAAACAAATATGGTTTGTTTGTTCAAGCAATTATCGTTAAGTAGAAAAGTAAGTAGTAAAGGACAACATAACAAAGATGATAGAATTTGAATTCAATGCCGTCAGATGTTCATTCCCTTAATGATAGGGCCAGTAAATGGTCCTAGCACAATTGGGCTTGGAGTCATATGCAGGACCGGTGAAAATGGTCAATGTAACAGTTCCCAATGAGAAGAAACTTAGAAACACTTAACATATTAAATAGGGTACCGGGTTTATGTTGATGATACTAAGAACACAAGTAAGTTTGAGACATAACTAGAATAAGAACAAGAACAAGATAAGTTTGGTTTTCGAGAATGTTGTATATTGCTCTCAAGTTTCATTACAGGTGTTGTAAAGCATAAAAATAAATACAAGTACTTGAGACACTTTATACTACATCCTAAAACCGGCTATACTTGAAAGCCAATTGGAAACACTATTCTAGACAACATGATAAATGTAAAGTCAAAAGGCAAATTGTCTTTTAACTAGTGACTATGACATGTCATACCTGACATCCTAATATATTACATAAAGGATAAATTATACAAAAATAGAAAATTACAGACCAATTACCTTAATCTATAGTTGACAAAAGTATGGACCTTCTGACCAACTTATCTAAGTTGGTGAGTCTTCAGAATGGTAGTGGAAAGTTGTTCAACTTTTATCAAAAGGTGATCAGAGAAAACATGTCTTCTCTATCTTCGGAAAAAAATCAATCTTTGGCTTCAGAAGACTTTGTGTTTGAAGCTTCGGAAGACTTCATCTTTGCCTTCGAAAGATTTGGTCATTTGGCTTCGAAAGATTTTATACTTAGCATATTTCCTTGAGTTGTGTAAAACTTCCTAAGTAACTTCACTCTACACATCATGCATGCATGCTGCGAGCTCTTAGGTTGCTTTGGTTGCATCAGCCTTTAATTGTAAACTGTTGGATCTAGAAAGGCTAGTGCTGTAGATACATGAGTACCTAGTTTCTGAGCTTAATGTAATATGTCTTTATTGTCTTACACATATGTAATTGAATGGATACTTAATGAAAGACAATGTGTTGTTGTGCTTATAATGTTTATTATTTCATTGTTTAGTAGTTTAACGCTTAATGCGAATGACTCAGTCGCACAACTGAACCAGGAGACTGGATCAGTCGCACGAGTGTAACATGAGATTGACTCACTCGCACGAGTGAACATTCAGTCGTGCGAATGGATCAACTGTATGGCTCAATCGCACAACTGAACCATGCTAATGGTTCAGTCGCCCGAATGAGAAACCCTAACCTATAAATACCACTTAATTCGTGGAAAACGTAAGCATTCAGATCACTTCGACTACAGATGTACCCTAGCCGTCCAGAGACCTCTAAGAACCTGTTCCAAGTTCATAGATCGCACTAGATCCATTCCATATCGTTCTTAACATTTAGATTCAATCCATAATTGATTCTACGTGCGTTCTCACTGATTGGATCGCCAATCAAATAGGATTCCGCACTATTTGATTCGGTATACACGTTAATCAGTTAATATTTCGTTCAGTACACGATCCTAACAAGTGGTATCAGAGCTTTGGCTCTTGATTTACGTGTGATTCAATCGTTTTTGATACAAAAATTATGTTTTTTCACTAAAAACGCAATCTTTTCGTGTCAAACAGTGTCTTAGACGTCTTCTGTTTGTAAAGTTTGGTTTTTCCGGCATACGGCAATTAGGGTTAGTGAAAATTCGTGTTTTTGCAGCCAAAACACCTTAAACCTATGAATTTTCGAAATCCAGCAGCTTCAGTCGCACGATTGACTCAATCGCACGACTGGATACTTTCGCATCCCTCATACGCACGATTGGACTCCTTCGTACCTCCATTCGTACGACTGAGCAGTCTATTCGCATTGTTCAACCGCATCAGTTCATTCGCCCGTCTGAACTATCCGCATTAGTTCAGCCGCACGATTGAACCATTCGCATTGTTCAATCGCACGAATAGCCCAATCGCACACCTTCATTCGCACAAGTGAAACAGTTTGTTCCTTAGACTAAAGTTAATTGCAATGGAGGACCAATACTCAGCATTCACAGCAGGGAGAGATTCAAGGATTCAAAACCTACTGCTTCTCGAGAGTGAAGTAGGGAATCACAACAAACCCCCTAAGCTAATCACGTTAGATGAATTCCCACACTGGAAGCAACGTTTCGAGATCTACTTAAATGGAGTAGATCCCAATATGTGGGAAGCAAATGAGACGGGGTATAGTATGCCAGTAGGTGCTGATGGAGTCAAACTTACACTAGGTGGCATGACTGATGGACAAAAGGTCAAGTACAATGCTGAAAAGAGAGTCTATGCTCTGCTTACTCAGTCAATTCCTAAGAACATCTTCCATCAATTTTCTGAGAACAAACAAGCAAAGAAGCTGTGGGATGAATTGGAAAAACGGTATGACGGGAATGCGCCATTAAAAGCTATAAAGGCTAAAGAGTTGAAGAAGGAGTTCGACAACTTCTCGTCGATGGGTAATGAGAGCTTGGATGACGTTATCGATCGGTTCTACCACTTGATGAGTGAGCTGCACACTCATGTAACAACGACCATGGAAGACAAGGTGTCAAACTTTGCAGATGGGTTGCCAGAGAAGTGGGCTTCTTTTGTCTCCAATCTCAGACAGAATGGTATGCTAGCGAAGTTGGATATAAATGATTTCATTCTGAAGCTGAGAGAGGAAGCACTAAGGATGAAATACAGAGCTCAAAAGTCTTCTTATACTCAGAATCCGGCACTGTACAACGCGACTCCACAAGCCAAAACGTCTGGAGCACCACTTCAGACAGCTTTTGTGTCAAGTTCAGTTGGTTCTTCTTAAGCCTCTACTTCAGGGTCAGAAATGTCAGGGTCATCTGGTACCCAATACATTGAATCTGAAGCAAATGCTACAAAACTGAAGACCAAGAATCTCGGTAATGTGACAGTAGAAGTAGCAAGAGAGCACATGGATCTCTTAGCAGCTGTAGTCCACTCCTATGATGGACTAGTTGCTGGGAGAATTGGGAACTGCCATCTGGCAGACGAGGACTACGAGCAGGTAGATGAGACAGAGCTGGAAAGGATGGATATAATGTGGGCCTTAGCAAGTGCTGTCCGGAGAGCTAAGAAGTTTGTCAAGAAGACCGGACAAAACTTGGTTGCAACTAAGGACACTACCTTTGGTTTTGATAAGAGCAAGGTGACCTGTTTCAACTATGGAGAAAAGGGGCACTTCAAACAAGAGTGTGTGAAGCCCAAGAAAACTGGAAACAGGAATCCATTCTTGTCCTTCAATCGTCAAGATAAGCCAACTAGCAGTCCTACTTCATCAAGCAAGGATCCTAAAGCCTTGACTGCTCATGATGATGAGGGACAGGACTGGAGCTTTCGGTTTGTCTCTCTAGGAGAATCCAACATTGCTAGTGTTAAGGATTTAGATGATGATTCAGCTAGTGAAGGAGATATTGCAGTGGAACTCGCGATGTCAAACATTGAAGAGACTACAACTGAGGTCAATTACATGCCTGAAGAAGGGACAACTACAACAACGTCAGAATCACTAGAATCAGAAACACCAGACTCTGCTTTGATGGCTGATTCATTAGAACCTTCTCAGGTAAGTACTACTGACCAACTTTTCAATAATCATGCTTGTTCAGATTGTAATAAATTTAGGAAAAGCATAGATTTGAAATTTGCTAGGTTATTAGATCATAATGATAGCTTAGTAAAGGACTTGCAACTGTGCACTAAAGCTAACAGAGTTCTAAAACAAAATGAGCACAGTTACAAAGAAAAGATAGACTTATTAAAAAACAACTTAGGGAAACAAAAGTAGTAGCCTTTAACCAAGCTAATGACATTAGGTACTATCTTAACTTCCTAGAAGACACTAAGAAACAAAAAAGCAGTTTTAGAAGTAGAAGTTAATTCATTAAAACAAAAACTGCATAGTTGGACAAGTTCATCCCATATTGTCCAACACTTAGTGAGAGAGCGTAATAATAGGGAGGGTTTGGGATATAAAGTGGTTCCACCACCACCTGAGACCTTGATGAACACTAAAAGTAAACCAATCAATAACAATCCAATCAAGGATCATGTGGTGTCTATTCTTCTTGTAAGTGATCCAGATTCCACATGTACATCAAATGAATCTGGAACTAAACAAAAGGAGACCACTTCAAAGGCAAAAGGTAAAATGCCTTGTGTTAATCTGGAAAAAGAGTTTGAAAAGGTTAATATAAAGTTTAAGTCAAACACAGTCAAATCTGAACCTAAAAAGACTATTACTGTTAACTAATCACGTGTTTCATGTCAAAGTCCAGATAAACAAAATGGAAAGGATGTTAAAAATGTTAAAACAATTAAATTTGTTAAACAAGATAAAACATCTAAAGAAGTAGAGTTGTAAGGATTTCTTAAGTCTGATGCAACCCAAAACATTCAAAGTGTCTCTGCAACATGCACTAAGTACTGAAGTGAAGAATGCTTCGGAAGTTTTACACAATGCATTAGAAAATACTCTAAGTGTAAAATCTTCCGAAGCCAAGACCAATATCTTCCGAAGCCAAACATGAAGTCTTCCGAAGCCTCAGAGACAAAGTCTTCCGAAGCTTCAACCTATGAAGACAGATTTCTTCCGAAGACTTTTAGTACACATGCTTTATCTGATGTACTGTTCCATAAAGCACCTTTTCCGCTGCATCTCTGTAAAGTCACCAACTTACATGAGTTGGTGAAAAGGTCCATGCTTTTGGTAACTGTACATTGAGGTCTTGAGTCTGTAACTTTCCACTTTATGTACTTTATCCTTTTTGTAATGTATAAGGATGTGAGCTATGGCATGTCATAGTCACAAGGTCAAAAGGCAGATATGCCTTTTGATCCTACAATTGATTTTGTTAGTGTCTAGTCAATTGTATCCAGCTGGCTTTCAAAGTATAGCCGGCTGTAGGTTGTAGTATAAGTATTTCAAGTTCTTGTATCTTTCTTTATGCTTTGTAACACTTGTAAAAGAACTTGAGAAAGCAATATACTGCCTCCTTGAAACCCAAACTCTCTTGTTCTGTCTCTTACTTTACTTGTGTTCTTTGTATCACCTGGTTAATCCAGTTCACTGTTTGATTAAAGTTTAGTTGCTCTCCTCATTGTGTTGTTGTGTTGTAATTGTGTTCAAGCCCTTAAACGGTCCTGCAATTGGTATCAGAGCGTCCAGGCTCTTGATATAAGATCTCACCATCTTAAGATCCCTCACACACACAAAAACTAAACTCTTCAAATGGCTTCCATCTCAAAGACTGATATGGAGACTGGAACCATGAACAAATCCCCACTGATCACTCTTGATGATTTTGACACCTGGTGCATGAGAATGGAAGGCTTCATCAGGTCTCTTGATTCAAGAATGTGGGAATCTGTTGAGAATGGACCTTTCATACCCAGCACCCCCTCTGCTACTGGTGCTGGTATGATTCCAAAGATGTGGCCAACTACTCAGATGAAGATAGAAAAAGAGTAGAGATTGATAGGAAGGCCATGACTGCTCTTCAGACTGCTCTCCCAAACTCTGTACAGAAGTTTTAAGAAGTGCAAAACAGCTAAACAGCTGTGGGATGCACTGAAGCTGATGTATGAAGGCTCCTCTGAAGCCAAGGAGAACAAGAAGGATCTTCTGAAGCAGCAGTTTGAAAACTTCACCTTCAAAGCAGGTGAAACCATGACTCAACAATACTTCAGGTATGTTGAGATTGTGGATACCCTAGTGGATGGAGGAGTTCCTCTTGAGAACAGGGACATTGTAAGGAAGTTCATGTCCTCACTTCCTAGGCAATGGACACACTATGTGTGGTGATCAAGAGGACTGAGAACCTTAAAACTCTTACTCTGACAGAGTTGTATGGGATTCTCAGTGGATACCAGATGGAGATGAACATGCAAGGTTCATCTGGCAACTCCAACAATCAAATGGGTTTAGCCCTTCATGTGGTTGAAAGGGACAGCATAGAACCCCAACATCATCTCATATGCTACCCTGACAACTCACAAAAGGGTCCTTTCATCACCTTCCCAGAGACACCAAGGGAGAACTTTACTCAAGGAAGCCCATTCCAAGAGACAAGTTCTTCTCAAGCCTTTGTGTCTACTGATGAAAGCTGTGGGAATTATCTCTTCACTCTTGAAGACCTGGACTGTATCCATCCAGATGACCTGGAATACATGGAGATAGTTCAGCAGATGGCTCTCCTCACTCACAGAGCCAAGAAGTTCTACAGAAGAGAACAGGAAGAAGATTTCCAAGCAATGCTACCAGTGGAAAGTTTGGGCTGGATAAAAGCAAAGTTAAGTGTTACAACTGTAACCTTATGGGCCACTTTGCTAGGGAGTGTAAGGCACCTAAAGCAAATGGGGGCCAAACACAACCCAGACCAAACTACACTGACAAAGCCCCTCAGACTGAGAAGCCAAAGCAACATGCTGCTGTTGCTGTTGAAGAGGTAGGCTTTGACTGGAGCTTTCAGGTGGAAGATGCTTCTCCAAACCAAGCACTGATGGCTGACCATGATGAAGCCAAGGTATTGGAACATCTCTGTACTCCTGAATGCATTGCTAAAGTAAATAGATACAGGTCCTACAACTTAGAGATGAGATCTGATCTTGAGTCATTAAACATATTAAAATCTGATTTTAGAAAGTCTGAAAATGATTACAAGTTAAAGATAGAGGACTTGAGAAAACCATTTCAGTACTAAAACATGAACATACAGATTTTAGAACTCAGATCCAAGATCTCATAACTAAGTTGACTGAGTGCCAGGCTGAGCTTGTGATCAGCAAAGCCAAGGCAGAGAAGAGTGTTCTTGAAGAAGAGACCTTCAAGAACATGATATCCTCATCCTGCACAACAAAGTGTGCTATCAAAATAGACAGGGACTGGGATCAAATGAGATAGCTCCTCCACACACAATCTTGTCTGTAAGATCTCCTAGGTGTGGAACTTGTGAAGATGAGCTTCCTCTCATAGATCCTATAAGTGAGGATGATGAAGAAGTGATAGTGAAGAATTCCTCTGAGAAGAGTGAAGAAGAGGATTCTTCCAAGGGCCACTATCCTTCTGAGGAGAGAAGAAATCTACTGTGATGACCAAGTCCAAGAGAAAGAACTTGATCAGGAAGAGCAAGAGGAAAGCAAAGAAGGCTCAAGAAATCAAGGCTACTTTTGATGCTAAGCAGAAACAAGTTTTTATCTCTGCAGGTTTCAAAGTAGTAAGGACTGAAGACATCAACCAAGACTCCTGCTAAGAGTCCTGGTTCTTGTTCAAATCATCTCAGTGCAAAGAAGAAGACTGAGCTGCTGTGTACCACTGCTGCACAGCCTGGACCATCAAACTCCAAGAACAGTTCACAGCCCAAAAGAACTGTCTCAGCATCTACCAAGATGAAGGTGGAGAAGGGATGTGACCAAAGCCAGTCTTGCTCTCAAAAGGAGACTTGTTTGAAGAAGAAAATGTTATGTGTCATGTGTGAAAGTACTTCTCACATTGCTAAGGATTGCCCATACAATCCTAAAAGTACTGTCCACATGACCAATACAAAGACTTCAAAGAGTCTCAAGAAGTCTCAAGCTTCGGAAGGAAAGTCTGTTTCCTTCGGAAGCTCCAAATCAAAGAAGAAGGTAAATGGAAAATTACCTTCGGAATAAAATTGGTCTCGGAAGAAAGGAGTTCTTCCGAAGCACTGAAGTCTGCTGCAGTGACTGTAGAATCTTCCGAAGGTTCAGTCATCAAAACTTGTGAAGTCCCAAAAGCTTCTAAGGTTTTGAAGGTCAAGTCCAAGACTCCAAAGGTGGTGGAAGTCTAAGAAAGACCAAATGACTGAAGTTTCTCCATCAACAACAGCTGAAGATCCCCATAGTACAACCATAGGATCTATTACTGTTGCATTACCTTCTATTACACTTAGTGAGCCCAAGACAAGTAAGGCTTGGGTTTCCAAATGTAACTAATCATTTTCTTTGTGCAGGAACAGCTCAAGACAAACAGGAATGTCTGGATAATTGACAGTGGCTGTTCCAGGCACATGACAGGCAATAGGTCTCTACTCCATAATTTTGAGAGAATTGATGGAGGACCAGTTGCTTTTGGAGGAGATGAAGGTGGTTACATTTCTGGAAGGGGCAAGGTCACAAATGGTAAGCTCAGCATTGAGAAGGTAAACTTTGTTAAGGAGCTTGGGTACAATCTTCTGAGTGTATCCAATTTTGTGATCAGAGTCATAACATGCTCTTTACTGAGCATGAGTGCATTGTTCTCAAGCCTGGAGTGGTCATTCCTCATGAGCATATCCTGCTCAGAGCCCCCAGGAAAGGGAACATGTACAAGATGGATTTGCAAGAAACATCTCCCTCTGGAGAAGTTTCATGCTTTCTATCTAAAGCAAATAGTGATGAGTCTTTCCTATGGCATAAAAGAATGTGCCATGTAAACTTTAAGAACATGAATAAATTAATTAAACATGATCTGGTAACTGGAATGCCAAAGAAAGAGTTTACAAGTGATGATCATTGTGTTGCATGCCTGAAAGGGAAGCAACACAAGGTATCTCACAAGCCTAAGGAAAAGAACTCCATCACTACTCCCCTACACTTGTTACATATGGATCTCTTTGGCCCCACCAGTGTAATGAGTCTAGGAAGGACCTCTTACTGTCTGGTGATCACAGATGATTTTACAAGATTCACTTGGGTCTTCTTCCTTAGAACTAAGGATGAAACCCCTGAGATTCTGAAGAATTTCATCTTAAAAGTTGAGAATCAATGTGATCACAAGGTCAAAACCATAAGATGTGATCAAGGAACTGAATTCAAGAACCAAATCCTTGATACATTTTGTGATGAAAAAGGTATTACAAGACAATATAGTGCTCCCAGGACTCCTCAGCAAAACGGAGTTGCTGAGAGGAGAAACAGGACACTTATTGAAGCTGCAAGAACTATGTTGTCTGACTCTAAACTGCCCATCACCTTCTGGGCAGAGGCAGTTAATACTGCTTGCTATGTGCAAAACAGAGTTTTAGTAGTTAAGACACATGGTAAGACTCCTTATGAACTTTGGCACAAGAGGAAACCTTTCATTGGTTTTCTCAGGTCATTTGGATGTCCCTGCACCATCTTGAATACCAAAGATCAAATTGCCAAGTTTGCTGAGAAATCAGATGATGGACACTTCATTGGATACTCTTCCAAGCTAAAGCTTATAGAGTATACAATCTCAGAACTAGAATTGTTGAGGAGTCAGCCAATGTGACTTTCAATGAACACACACCCTGTGTGGCTGGTTCTGGTCCTGATTGGCTGTTTGATCTTGATTTAGTTACCAACTGTTTTAACAAATCTTGTGAGCATGTTTCAGGATCTGCAGAAAATTAAATACAGGTGATCCTGATCCAAGATTTGAGCTAGGAAGACCCTCAACTCATACATCTTCAGCTCCAGTTGGAACTACTTCAGCAAATGAGGTTTCTATCAGCACAACAATGACAAATTCAGCTGATACATCTGGTATGCCTTCAAATTCCAGCTCAGAGGCTTCTCAACCAGATAAAGACACCTCAATTGTAGAAGACAACAATGGTGATGGTGATAGTGATCAGGAATTCTTGATGCTAATAACCACACCATAGATGACAACATCAATGATGTCACACACTCATTGGATCAAGTTAATCTTGATAAGTGTGATAATGTGGAGGGTGAATCTTCCAGGCCAGATCTAAATTTCTCAAATTTGGATCTTTCTCAGCAACTTGCTGTGATCCCTCAGCTAAGGATCCACAAGTCTCACCCCACCACAAACATCATTGGAGATGTTGTCACAGGGGTAAGAACAAGAGGACAAACCCATGAAGCAAATGTTTGTCTTCACTCTTGTTTCTTATCTCAGATAGAGCCAAAGAAAGTTGATGAAGCTCTAAAGGATGGAAGTTGGGTTGAAGCTATGCAACAAGAGCTGCTTCAATTCAAAAGGCAGAAAGTTTGGAACCTTTGTCCTCTTCCTCATGGGAAGACTACCATTGGAACCAAATGGGTTTTTAGGAATAAGAAGGATGATAGAGGAATCATCATCAAGAACAAGGCAAGACTAGTTGTTCAAGGATACACACAAGAAGAAGGGATTGACTACACTGATGTCTTTGCTCCTGTAGCTAGACTAGAAGCTGTTAGGATATTCCTGGCATTTGCTGCATCCAAGAACTTCAAGGTCTTTCAACTTGATGTAAAGTGTGCTTTCTTATATGGAGTGATTGATGAAGAGGTTTATGTCAAACAGCCACCTGGTTTTGTAGACCCTGATCATCCTGATTATGTCTGCAAGCTTGACAAAGCTCTTTATGGGCTGCATCAGGCACCCAGGAAGTGGTATGAGACACTATCTGAGTATCTTTGTAAACATGGATACATGAGAGGTACTATAGATGGAACTCTCTTCATCAAAGGACAGGGAAATGACTTATTGCTGGTTCAAGTATATGTAGATGACATCATCTTTGGTTCAACTAATCCAAAGCTCTGCAAAGACTTTGAGAAGCTGATGAAAGACAGATTTGAAATGAGTTCAATGGGAGAACTCAATTTCTTTCTGGGAATTCAAGTGAAGCAGGTTGAAGATGGCATCTTCATAAGTCAGTCAAAGTATGTTCAAGACATACTCAAGAGGTTCAACATGACTGATTGTAAGATTGCTAAGACACCCATAGCCAGAAACCACTCCCTTGGACCTGATCTTGAGGGGGAGTGTGTAGATGAACATTTATACAGGGCTATGATTGGGTCTCTTATGTATCTTACAGCTAGCAGGCCTGATATCATGTTTGCTACATGTATTTGTGCAAGATATCAAGCCAACCCTAAGATGTCTCACTTAATCACTGTGAAAAGGATTTTAAGATACCTCAAAGGTGCTTCAACACTTGGTCTATGGTATCCAAAGAATCCTAATTTCAATCTGTATGCCTATACAGATAGTGATTATGGTGGTTGCAACATGACTGCAAAGTCTACATCTGGGGGATGTCAATTCCTTGGTGGAAGGGTTGTCTCATGGCAATGCAAGAAACAATCCTGTGTGTCTGCATCAACTGCTGAGGCTGAATACATTGCTGCTGCAAGCTGCTGTGCTCAAGTGCTTTGGATTCAAAATCAGATGCTGGACTATGGATTTAACTTCAAAGAGACTCCTATCCACATAGACAACAATAGTGCTATCTCTATCACTGAGAACCCTGTGCAGCACTCAAGGACCAACACATCAACATCAGGTATCATTTAATAAGAGATAACTATGAAAAGGGATTAATTAAACTAGTCAAAGTTCATACAGATGAACAATATGCTGATCTGTTCACAAAAGCTTTTGATGAACAGAGATTTAAATATCTGATATCAGCTATTGGGATGATTAACTTTGAGTAGACTTTTTCTTAAAACTAATTCTAATTATTTCTTCTTAAAATATGTGTGTCCTAAGTGTCTAGTTCATCACTTTCATAAGCTCATGTTTTCTTTGGATGTAAAATTCTTTTTGAAGACTTTCCTTAGATTCTTGAAAAATTTTCTGATACTTCGGAAGATAAAGTTTTATCTTCGGAAGAAAACATGTCTTCAAAATAAATAACTGTCTAAGAGATTTTACCTTCGGAAGAAGTCAAAAAATTCATCTTCCGAAGCTTAAATTCTTATCTCAGACACTTATTATTTTAAGGACTTTTTTCTTCCGAAGCAAAATTACCTTCGGAAGTTTGTTTATTCTATACAAGCATCCAAGGGTTATTTCTCTTCCGAAGCATAAATTTTCAAGACTCTCAGGAAAATCTTCCGAAGCCATTTTAGCTTCGGAAGCGTTTTCAATTAAATCTTCCGAAGACAAATTACCTTCGGAAGCTTTTCGAATTCCAAGAAAACTACTTTTTGAGCAAAAGTAAACTACCTTTTCAGAGGTGGGACCGACTTCCGGATTTCAAAGTTTATCCTCTTTCATTAACTTTGGTTCAAATCCCTTTTCACATAAATACCCAACGGTTCCCTCTCTTTCTCACTATCTTCCTCAATTCCACTATTCCTCTAACCTAATTCTCTCAACCGCCTTTGCTTTCTACCTTTCTTCATCCTTAAGCTTCTGAAATGGCCAACCTAAACCGCAGAAACAACCCAGATTTCTCCATGCAACTTCACAGGCAACATAATCAAGTTGCTCTGTTAAGCTCTGGAAAGATGCAAGTTTCTCAGAGATTTGCCAATTCTTAACTCTATCCAACTATTTCACCTCCCTGACCATTGATCCAACTCTATATGAGGATCAGTTGCTTGAATTCTGGAAGACCTGCCAAGAGGTCATTATGGATGGGGAGAAGGCACTGTCTGCCACAGTGCAAGGGAGGACAATCTTCATCACTCCGGCCATCATTAACCATCATTTGCAGCTGGATGATGAAGAAGGTGAGGTGTCCTTCCCAAAGGAAGCTGTAAATCATTCCTTTGAGCAGATGGGCTATGAGGGAGATTTCTCTGTAAAGACCTTCAGGAAAGGGAAGGTCTCATCCTAGTGGAAATATCTGCTCCATGTGGTTATCCACAGCTTATCAAACAAGCATGGTGGATGGGACCAGATTCCTGAGGATCTCTCCTTTATAGTTCATGGAATGGTTCAGGGGGTCAAGTTCAGGTATTCACAATTTGTTTATACTAATTTACTTGCAAACTTAGACTCCTTAGAGTATTACATGTTTCCTAGATATGTTCAACACATTCTCAACTGTGAACTGGGCTCACAGTTGAGGGAAACAAGTAATATTCTTAAATTGGGACAGATGAAGCCCGGCATCTTTAAAATAATGAAGAAGCCAACTGTAGGCTTCTCAGGGGTAGAAATAGCCCTAGTCCCCAAAATGTTAGAGCTCATTGCTCAAGATGACAACCAAGCAACACAAGCTAGTGTTGAACCCACACCTCTTTTATCCTTACCTCTAAAAAGACCAGAAATCACCCTCACCTACCAAAGAAAATCCAAACGAACCCCTGCTCAGGCTATTGAGTCTGTGCAGGCCCCCATATACTCAACCTTACAGGAGGAAGTGGATACTAGAGCTCCCACTTCTCCTGAGGAGCAAACCACTCCCATTTCTTCACCTATCAGGGCTGATGTTCCTCATGCTCACCCTGATAAGCTCACAAGCCCAACAGCCTTAAGCCTTCACTCTGAGTCTCAACACTGAATTGAACAACCTTCAGGGGACAGTTACCATCCCCAGCCTTTAGATCTCAACCAACCAATTCCCAATCTATCCTTCTATACTGATGAAGACTTAGGATTCAGTGAGTACCATGAGTCTCTCTTCTCCTCCCCTACTCAAAGAGAGATGAGTACCTCTGACTCTCCTCAGTCTATCCCACATCAGTCACCTATTACTGAGGTGGACACTTATGAACCTGTTCAGGATGTCCATATGGAAGAGGCTCTCACTTTTGAAAGTGATTACATCATTAAGACCTCAACCATGGCAACTCAGCCCACTGGCATCTCAACTGAGGTTGCCAGTGAGCAAAGGAAAACCAGCAGCCAAGAACCTCAAGCTGGTGGTGAGAGAGAGGACTTTGGTCCAATCATCTCATCCCCCAATGATTCTTCTGATGAAGATGAGGGGAATTTGAGACTAAAGGTGCAAAAATTGTCAAAAACATGCTCCTATTTAGTCTCTAAGGTTAGTCACTTGGAATCTCAGGTGACTACCTTACATAACAGGGTCAATGATCAGCAACTTCAGATTTCATATCTAAAGGAAAAACTAGCTGGGAGACCTTTAAGGAGAGCTCAACCAGGAACACAAGAACCTGTGGAAGTGATTGACTTACCCTCCAGCTCACCTATGCAAGTGGGTGATGCTACCAAAAAGGGGGAGAAAGTTATTACAACCACAGAACCTGGGAGTTCTTCACAGAGAATGGACATAGAGGACTCACCATCCTCACTTGCTGTTGTGCATTCTCAGCAACTTCCTCAAGTTCACATTAATGTGGACTCTATAGACTCAATCATCAGGAGTCTCTTTGAGGAAGGTATACCAAGGGCTGTCTCATCTCCACCACAAGGAACTGGCAACTACATCATAAGGTGGAGGTATGATACTGACAGAAGAGCCCTTATCCTTCACAGAGTTCAAGGTCAACAAGAAGTGTTTAATTTCCAAAGCCTGAACTTCTATGAAAGATTGGATTTAGTCAGCATGCCACTTGTCAATCCAAGCAATTCAAGACAAGCTGACAGGCTGGCTCAAAGAATCCAAGATAGGATCCTTGCAGAGTTCTCTCTAAGAAGGAGACTTAGGCAATCAGGCAATGTCATCGGTCAACTGGATGTTGAGGTGGACCCTAAGATTAGTTTCATAGGGGAAACCTTGACTGAAGGCCCAGTGGCAGAACCTGAGACCCCTGTCTCATCATCAACAACTGCTGCAGAGGTCCAAACTCCTTCTGAGACACCTGCTGGTGAAGGTGTTTCTCAGCCTCTCTCTGGCCAGAGCATGGAAGCTACACCAAGCAATGAAGGCCAAGCCTCAATCCACCCTGAGTCACAAAGGTCTGTTGGTGACAAAGGGAAAAGGATAATGACTCCTGAGGAAATTGAGGAGGAAGAGAGAGAGAGGAAAAGGAGGCTAAGGGGAGAAAGTTCTTCTGGGTCATCTAGCTTTATGCAAGCTGCAATCAGGGCTGCCCCCAGACCAAATACTCAAGATGATGAGTTAAGGGCAGTCAGGATTACCTATTTACAGACCAGGAACTATGATATTGATGAAATCATCTCCCTCCCCTTAGAAGAGTTAAATGAACTGGCTGACATGGAAGTGTCAAGAGAGATGAAGGAGAAAGAGGATGCAAGGCTACTTCTCTAATTCAAAGAGGAGAAGAGACAGAAAAGACTCTACAAGCATGCTCCCACTCTCTCTCCAGTTCAAGAAAGTCCTGCATAGGAAGATGTGGCTCCACAAGAACCTCAGGTAGATAAAGAAGAAGATAGGATCAAGATGATCAACTACCTGAGTACCACAGGCTTCTATCAGGCAGATGCACTTTTTCCCCTGTCCTATGACTTCATTGAGTTTGAGTACCTAAAGCAACTTGAGCTTGAGCTAGTCAAAGAAAGAAAGACAACCAAAAGGAAGCTAAGGGAAGAAGCTGCAAAGTCAAGAGCCATCATTCAAAAGAGTGTAAAGAAGTCTGCTGACAGACAAAGAATGATGAGCTTCTTGAAGCTATATGGATTCTCCGGAAGGAGACTTGGCCCCATGTCTCTATCTACAATGGATGAGCATATAAGGGTGATCAAGAAGAAGATTAAGAGTGGTGAACTGATTGACTTGCACTCTCTTTCAAGTCAAGTCCCACCTGAAGTGGAGGTCAAGTTTGAACAACCAGAGACACCTCAACCAGAACCTCCAGCTGAGCCTCAGCAAGCTTCATCTTCTGATCCAAGGCAGGGTCAAACTCCCTCTCCTTCTGAACCTGTGAGGGAGGAACACCCAACTGAGAAAGACAATGATGATCAACATGGTGCTGCAGACCAATCTTCTCAGTTAAAGTCATCTAAGAGGAAGAAGAGAATGGCTTCTAAACCAAAGACTAAGAAGAAGAAGCCTAAGTCATCTACCTCTACACCTCAGGCTGAATCAGATCAACCTGAGGAAGTGCATGATGAGGCAGCCCAATCAACTCCTATGCAAGTGGCTCCTCTAACAACTGAGACACCCATCTTGTCCTGGACTTACTCTACCAATCTAGAAAGATGGCATGTAATCAGAGATCAAGGTGTTGAGAATGTCTACTCCTGGCAAGACATAATCAACTTACCTCTGCATGATCTCTTTGAGATGAGAAGATACTATAAGAGTCTTGATGATCCTGACCATCTAATGAAGAAAGGAATCGTTATGATTGTACTGAAGACTACCAATATCTGAAGATCTTCTAAGTGTTTTGGTAGCATCAGCCTAGGGGGAGTTTGTAAGGATTCCTTAAGTCTGATGCAACCCAAAACATTCAAAGTGTCTCTGCAAATGCACTAAGTACTGAAGTGAAGAATGCTTCGGAAGTTTTACACAATGCATTAGAAAATACTCTAAGTGTAAAATCTTCCGAAGCCAAGACCAATATCTTCCGAAGCCAAACATGAAGTCTTCCGAAGCCTCAGAGACAAAGTCTTCCGAAGCTTCAACCTATGAAGACAGATTTCTTCCGAAGACTTTTAGTACACATGCTTTATCTGATGTACTGTTCCATAAAGCACCTTTTCCGCTGCATCTTTGTAAAGTCACCAACTTACATGAGTTGGTGAAAAGGTCCATGCTTTTGGTAACTGTACATTGAGGTCTTGAGTCTGTAAGTTTCCACTTTATGTACTTTATCCTTTTTGTAATGTATAAGGATGTGAGCTATGGCATGTCATAGTCACAAGGTCAAAAGGCAGATATGCCTTTTGATCCTACAATTGATTTTGTTAGTGTCTAGTCAATTGTATCCAGCTGGCTTTCAAAGTATAGCCGGCTGTAGGTTGTAGTATAAGTATTTCAAGTTCTTGTATCTTTCTTTATGCTTTGTAACACTTGTAAAAGAACTTGAGAAAGCAATATACTGCCTCCTTGAAACCCAACTCTCTTGTTCTGTCTCTTTACTTTACTTGTGTTCTTTGTATCACCTTGGTTAATCCAGTTCACTGTTTGATTAAAGTTTAGTTGCTCTCCTCATTGTGTTGTTGTGTTGTAATTGTGTTAAAGCCCTTAAACGGTCCTGCAAGAGTCAAAACCCAAACAGAAAAATATTACTCGGGTGTCACACACGTCTCCACAAAGACAGTTAAATCATAAAGTTGATAGCAGATCATGCTACAACTGTGGAGAGTGTGGAGACATTGCGCCCAAGTGTCCTTACTATCAGACACCTAGGAAGAAAGTTGAACTTCAGTAATCAAAACCTAGGTCTTCTAAGAGGAGCTCATTGACTCCACCTAGAAGAGCTAGTGAACCTAAAGTTCAACCCATTAGCCAGTCGTCTGTTTATCACTAACAAGCCTTACACAAAGCTGGTTTATGGAAAGAAAAGTCAACCTCAGTGTCGGATAATGAGGACAAGAAGACACCTGAGCTTCCCTCACCATATAAAGGTCAATGGGTTGAATTTATGATGTGTGATGCCTCTGGGAAACCTAAGCTAGTAAAGACTTGGGTTCCTAACCTGAACTAATGTTTTCAATTGAATGTGCAGGGTGTTCGCTATAGTGCTGAAACCAACACATGGATTGTCGATAGCGGAGCATCCAGACACATGACTGGGAACATGGCACTCTTATCAAACGTCAAAAAAATAAAAGGAGGCCATGTTTCATTTGCGGGTAACAAAGGAGGGTATATCACAGCTCAAGGGGAAGTGGGAAATCAGAAAATGAAGTTTGATAAAGTAAACAACAACCTCAAAACAACTTACTTTCTGTATCCCAAATATGTGACAAAGGCTTTAAGGTTATATTCGACAACAAGAAGTGCTATGTCCTGAAAAAGGACTATGTGAACCCGGAGGACCAAGTTTTAATGTCTGCCTCAAGATATAATGACCTTTATGTCTTGGATCTTTCAAAGGCCTCCACAACAGATCATCAAGTTTAGTGCTTCTTATCAAAGGCTACTGAGAAGGACTCCATCTCCTGGCATCAGAGAATGGGACACATTAATCCACGGAAAATGAACCACTTGATCCAGAATGATCTAGTGAGAGGAGTTAACGTCAAAAACTTTCAACTTCCGGAATTCTGTGTGGCGTGCAAGAAAGGCAAACAGACGAAGAAGTCTCATAAGGAAAAGAAAGTTCATTCCATTGAGCTTCCTCTTGAACTTCTTCACATGGATCTGTTTGATTCAGTCAATACAAGAAGCATTGCAGGCGACTTGTACTGCTATGTGGTTATTGATGACTACTCAAGATTTTCTTGGGTAATGTTTCTGAAATCCAAATCAGAAACATTTGAGTCTTTCAAAGAATTAGTAACTACACTGGAGTCTCTCTACAAGCTGAAGGTAAGACATGTACGCTCAGACACGAAACCGAGTTCAAGAATCAGTGGATGGAGGCTTACTGTAAGGAAAAGGGAATTGTGCACCAGTTCACTTCTGCCTACACACCTCAGATGAATGGCATTGCTGAGAGAAAGAATCGCAGCTTGATAGAGACAACACGGGCAATGCCAGCGGACTCGAAACTGCCTATCCAATTCTGGAATGAGGCAGTGGCAAATGCGTGTTACATGTTAAATTGGGTTCTGGTAGTTAAACGCCATGGCAAGACGTGTTACGAGTTACTACAACGACGTAAACCTAATCTAGAGTATCTCGAACCGTTTGGCGCACCGTGCACCCTACTGAAGAAGACTCGGGGAGAGAAAATTCAGCAAGAAGGCTGAAGAAGGTATCTTCCTAAGATACAACATACCGAACAATAGAGTTTACAACAACTCAACGGGTCTAGTTGAAGTGTGGTGTAACGTGGACGTTCAAAGATACAACACCCCACCTGCTGGAAAAGAACCCGCCTTCTTTTTCGACTATGATGGATTCTTTAAGTCCTTCAACATACCTCTCTCCACTTCTGACGAAGAGTTAGCAACCAAGATGATGTATGATGTCTTGAACTCAGCGTCACAAGATTCAACATCAACTGGTTCACAAGGTGACTCGTCTCACCACTCAGGGGGAGCACTCGAAGTAAGTGACTCCTCCTTAGAAGATGAAGCTGTGGAGAATGACTAGAACAATCAGGAGGGACAGGGTCCAATTCCTGAAAGTCCACAAGCATCTAACAGTGATGCCTCTGCATCTTCGGAACCACAAACTCCTACTGCCTCAGATACAGAACCAAACGTTCATAATCTTGACTCCGAGGTAGTTGTTCCCACCACTCCTAGATCACGCTTAAATGTCTATCATCCTCTGGACAATGTCATTGGAGATGTCAGATCAGGAGTGCAGACAAGAAATCAGCTATATTCGGCTGATTATGCCTCAGTAATGGAAAAATGATACCTTCATGACGGTGCTTATCGTTGTTTTGTGTCTCAGTTTGAGCCGAAATACGTCAGTGAAGCCCTGAATGATGAGGCATGGGTGAGTGCCATGCAAGAAGAACTTCTTCAGTTCAAGAAGTTAGGCGTATGGACTCTGCTGGATAGACCTAAAGGTGCTAAGGTCATTGGCACCTAATGGGTATTGAAATGCAAGAAAAATGACCAAGGCGTCATCATCAAGAATAAGGCTCGACTTGTAGTTCAAGAATTTCGACAAGTCGAGGGAATAGATTACAATGAAGTGTTTGCACCCGTGGCAAGAATGGAAGCCATCCGCATCTTCCTTGCATATGCATCATATATGAAGATTAAAGTTTATCAATTGGATGTGAAGTGTGCATTCCTTCATGGTGAAATCCGAGAGACAGTGTACGTCAGTCAACCCGAGGGATTTGAAGATCCATATCATCGGGGCAGGGTTTACAAACTCGACAAGGCTTTATACGGGCTTCATCAAGCCCCAAGGGCCTGGTATGAGAAACTCTCGACTCACCTTGTGAAACACGGCTTTCGCAGAGGTGTTATTGATTGCACACTGTTTATCAAAGAGAAAGATGGTGATTTACTGCTTGTTCAAATCTATGTTGATGACATCATTTTCGAGTCAAAGAACGAAGAATTATGTAAAGAGTTTGAAGTAGTAATGAAGGCTTAGTTTGAGATGAGTGCCATGGGAGAGATGAAGTTCTTTCTCGGGTTACAGGTGGATCAGACACCAAAGGGAATATTCCTACATCAGACCAAGTATGTAGGAGATATTCTCAGTCGGTTTGACATGGAGAATGCTTCTGCAGCTGGGACTCCACTTGCTACAAACCATGATGTAGCACCCGATGAGAATGGTGATCTGGTCGATGCCACCATGTACTGAGGAATGATTGGATCTCTCATGTACCTCACTGCCTCAAGACCTGATATCATGTATGCTACATGTCTATGTTCAAGATATCAGGCAAAGCCAAAAGTTAACCATTTGATAGGGGTCAAAAGGATATTCCGTTATCTGAAGGGTACTCCAACACTTGGGTTGTGGTATCCTCATGATGATGACTTCGAGCTTACAACGTATAGTGACTCGGATTACGGTGGCTGCAAGATGAACTACAAGTCTACATCAGCGGGATGTCAATTCTTTGGGAGAAGATTAGTTACCTGGCAGTGTAAGAAGCAGACCTCGGTTGCTTTGTCAACCTGTGAAGCCGAATATGTTGCTTCCGCAAGTTGCTGTTCACAAATCATATGGATACAAAAGCAAATGCGGGACTACGGTTTGAATTTCTCTTATACTCCTATTTTTGTTGATAACTCTGCTGCAATTGCAGTATCTAAAAATCCAGTACAACATCCTAAGACCAAACACATCGGCATAAAATATCACTTTATACGTGACTGCTTTGTAAAGAATCTAATCGATGTGGTAAAAATAAACAGTGATTTTCAACGCGCTGACCTCTATACAAAGGCTTTTGACAAACCACGTTTTGTAAATTTGTTAGAGGTCAACGGCTTTAAAAAGAAAAGTGATGTAATTCCAAAAGATGACCATGTTTAGTCCAATGCATATAATCATTTTTTTCTTTTTATTATATTTTATTTTATTTATCTTAGTTTATGTTTTTAATTAAATTGATGTTATCTCTTCGCCTATTAAAATCCTAAAAGCGCAAATCATTTATGGTTTTAGTATTTTAGGGGGAGAATAGGTTTAGTTAACAACAATAAAAAAACGAGGGAGAAGGAGAGGCTAGTTGATAGAAATTAGATCGTATTTGTGATACCGATTCAATAACTTTGGAAGATGATAGTACACAGGAACAAACCATTTGGGACTTTAAAAGTTTAAATTGTATTGGATGCAAAGTTCAAAGTATAAGTCTGTGTAGTCTGAGCAATATAAAAGGAAAAATGATAGTAAAACTGGTTACTACTAAGGTAACACAAAGAAAGTAGACCTAGAGGTTGCTAGACCACAGATGATATGTCGGTAGATTCGACACAATAGATGATTAGACCTTGTTGGTGATCTCAGGAACAAACTAAGTTGTTCAACAAGCTATGGGTTATCATCTTATCCCTGGTTACCACAATCAACAAAATTCCAATAAGGGATGACGAGCAGAATAAACGCAGCAAATGTGTGCGTATGACCAAAATATGAGCGAAAGCACATGATGAAAAAAAAAGCAAAAACAATCAAACTAATAACCTATGTTGTTGGTGAGATCTGTGCAAAAAGAATAAAAGTGCTCAAACAAGAAGATAGGTTATGTGCCTCTCTGTTGTGCAATGGCACTGATCTGAGGATAAGCATAACCTATATATTCTAGAATTCATTTTTGTTTGCCGCCTCTCTGCTGTGCGATGGCACTGACCTGAGGCTTGGCTTCTCTTTGAAAGCTCTAAGAATAGTTTCTTCTTGAATACTACCCAGAGACCGCTCAAAAATCTCCTGAGGAATGTTCATTACCATATAAGCGTGGGATCCACAAGCTTGTTGAAATAATTAAACCTTAAATTATCACCAATCTGTGTCAAAAGTCTGTGTATGGATTTAAGAGGACAAGTATATTGACAATCATCGTGGCTACAATTCTTGAAAGTGCAAATCAACGTGGGGATCTAATAGTACTAGTATGATTTCCTAAATTTGCTAATGACTCTGGATGAAAAACAATAATAGAGCATCAAAAGGTTTTTGATAACATGTCCCGAATGATTTGACTTTTCTGTATGATTCCAAATCGAATTGGTCCATGTATGGTCAAAATGAATTGAAGCTGCTTTTTCAGGAAATGAAATCTTGAGATTTATATCTTAGGATTTAACCCTCACAAAACCACAAAAACATGTCTTAGTTTTGTTTCTCAGTTTTAGTTCTTTTATTTTGTTTAAATTTCTTCAATGTAGTTTGTTAAACATCGGACTATGCCATGAAATTCAATCGGGGACTTAATCACCTAAAAAGGTCACGTCTAAGGTGACCACACATGTTTTCAAATGTCAACTGAGTCACGTCTGAGGTGAGAAATTGGTTTTAAAAGGATCACGTCTGAGGTGATCAAAGGTTTTCAAGTTAAAAGGATCATGTCTGAGATGATCGAGTGCTTAAAACGTTTTAATCAATAAGTTACAGGGTGTAAAATGTCAAATGGTCATAAAGTCAAAAATCATGAGTATGACCATTCGCACGTCTGGACCATGAGTCACCGTACGAATGGACCATACTCATGCCCTAGATAACCGACTGGAGCATGAGTATGAACCATTCAACCGAATGGCTCACAGGATTGAGTCAGTCGCCCGAATGGAGCTGTGCGAATGAGTCAGTCGCCCGGCTGAATCCCAGTCGGCCGACTGAATGTGATCGAATGAACCAATCGCACGACTGAGGTCCATTCGCCCGAATGAACCGAGCGAATGGGTCCAGTCACCTGGTTGAAATCAGATTCAGTATAAATAGGGCCATAGTCGATCGCATTCAACTCATCACCCTCAATCGCCCTAATATCGCACACCTTACCGTTACCCTGCCCAAATTTCATCAGACCAAAATTTCTGACTTCTGTTGATATTCTGACATTTGTGAGTTGTTATACAGGTACATTGTGATGATATCTCACCGCAATCTGATGGAATGGTGCCCTAATTTTTGAATTTCGCCCCACATAAGAACCGAACAGTTACTGGACAAATAACCTAACTAAACCAAGTAAAATGTTGAAATTAAAGTTATTAGGTTATTAGTTAAGTGATTGCGAGTCTAGTGAACCAAAACACGAGGTCTTATTCTAAGTTTTGGACACAATTCGATTTTCAGTTGACCAAACAGTGGGACATGCGACTGGACACACAGATGAACTACAATCGCACGATTGAGTTGAAAGAATGACTCAATCGGCCGAATGATTGATACGAATGAGCTTAGTTGGCCGACTGAACCACTCGCATGCTCAGTCGCCTGATTGAACTCAATCGCATGCTCAGTCGCCTGATTGAACTCAATCGCATGCTCAGTCACCAGATTGAGTCGAGTCGCATGCCTGTTCAACCGACTGAACTCAGTCGCATGGTTCAATCGCATGATTGAACCAGAATGAATTCAACTAGGTTAATTCGAACTGATTTTTGTTGTGTGGTGATCTAATGCCTATGTGTCTTTTGTTACAGATTAATGGCTGAAAGGTGGTCCATCAACCCTAAGCACAACATATGTGCTCACTTAGATGCTACGACTCGGAACGGTCCCGAGTTTGCGGGGATCATTACTTTTCTCCAGCGATCCAGGATCTACAGGGCTATCTCTACTCAGTGCACTCCCTATAGGTCTATTCAGCAGGCCTTCTGGGAGGGGGCATCGGTTGACCACTCACATGAGCCATACAGTATCAGGAGTTCCATTTTTGGGAGGGATATAGAGATTACTGCCGAGGATATACGTCGGGTGCTAGGTTTGGGTGACGATGCAGACCACCCTACCAGACTTCACCCGCTGACTGTGAGAGGGTGCTTCTTAAGGATGAAGTATGCTGGGGATATCAACGCAGGTGTGCTCAACAAGAGCAACCTGTGTCCCCAGTACAAGTACTTAGCACATGTCATACTTAAGTGCTTAGCTTCGCGAAGGGGTGGGTTTGATGATCTTTCAGACCAGATTCAAAATGGCACTGGTACTGAACCACCCTTTCAGCTTCTCGAGCATGATATTCTCTTACCTTATAGAAAATTTGGAGGCTAAGGGCAAAGAGGGTTTCTGTATGTACCCTAGGTTTCTTCAGATGATCTTTGATAAGAAGCTGCCAACCCTGCCCAAGGAGAAAGAAGATGTTGTGATGCTTGAGGTGATGGATGATACCACCTTAGGCAGGATGAAGGTTTATCGGGGCAAGCAGGTCAAACCCCCGGTGAAGAGACTCTTTGGACATCTGGCGAAGGCTGACTACGTGGCGCCAGCGAAGAGGAAGTGGCGTCACGATGATAGTGACTCAGATTTTGAGCCGATTGTGCTCCTATCCGATGATTCTGACGATGATGACAGTGGTGATGGTGGAGATACTGGTCTCACCCAATCTAGGGCCACTACCAAAAATGTTATATCTTCATCATCCACACACGGAGGAGCTGAGACGGCAGGATTCCATCAGGACTTTCAGCCTGATGAGGAGGAAGAGAGTGATGAAGAGCCTCTCACGAGGACTGTGGGCAGCAGGGTGGTTACCACAGAAAGAGGTTTGAGGGCGGTTTGTGGACGCCCAGGGGAGTCCGGGGATTTCGCTACTGATTCAGATCCCACATATGCCCCGGACCCGCCCAGCAGCCAAGGGGGAGCCTCTGTGCCTAGAGGCTCAAGGAAGAAGAGGATGGCACACCCCTATGGCAAGAAGGGGAAAAGACTAAAGTTTACACTGACCTCATCCACTATCACAACCACTACCTCAGCCACACCTTCCACCACTACCACCACCATAGCTACCACACCACCTGCCACCACCACTACCACCTCACAACCCACTACCACACCCACTCCACCACGTACCCACATCCAATCCACCACCACTACAGCTCATTCACCACCACCAACATCTATACCACCCCCAATCTTCACCACTGCCACCACCACCACCACCACCTCTACCCACCAAGCAGGACCGTCATCTTACCCCTCATTTCCATCAGGCTCATCTCAACCTCCTAGTAGGGTAGAGGAACAACTCTCAGCACTGAACTATATGGTGCTGAAGCTGTTAGCAGCCGATGACGAGAAGACAGCTCAGATTCGTCAGTTGGTAGATCTTACCGCTGCATAATCTCAGCAGATATCTCAGCAAGCGCAGCTGATTGAGCAGCAGACACAACAGATGGCTGGTCAGAGCCAAGAGATTGCCCAACTCCAAGAGCATAAAGTTCTATAAGCAAAGAAGATAGAGGAGTTGGAGGATGCCAAAAAGACCATCATGCTCAAGCTCAAAGGAACTAAGAATGAGCCTCTGAGGATAAAAGAAAGGGATGGTGATGACGATGGTGATGATGATGATGACGATGATGAAGATGATGATAGTGATGATGATGAGGCAAGTGATGATGAAGAGACAAGGAAAAGGCAGAATGGTGATGATGATGAAGAAGGAGATGCTGCTGCATCTGCCTCAGCTCAGGGTCAAAAATGACTTACAAAGAGAAATCAAGACCAACGAGCCTCATCTTCTGCCTCACCTACTGATGAGCCTGCAATTCAGGACAAAAGTAATGATTAGACATTTATGTATTTGAAAGCTTTTGTACTTGAATCATGTATTAAACTTCTGTACTTAATGTTTATATATATTTAATGTGTTTCTGTTTTGATTATTAACTAATGATTGATGTGTTACATGTTTAAATCAAACAGATCCAAATTTTCAGAGGGACGAATACGATGTTGCTCCCTTTCAGCAGGTCAAGACTCAACTGACCATGATTCTTGATCTGCAAGGGATTGTCAGGAGTTCAGTGAGTTACACCCCTGAAGAGGGGGAAATAATTCATGATCTTACTAGTGAGCAACTGGCCGATATGTTCAAGCTTAATCCTGATGAGATTATCAAGGATGCTCCAACCTTTGAAGCAACCAGTGACGACGAGCTGAACGACATTGATGAGATCGAGATCGAGGACGTCACTGCAGAGCACTATCCAGAGTATGCTGACAAAGAGGGAAATGTGGTTCCCAACCTGGGTGATTCCCTGGTCAGTGATACGTTTGAGATATTGGATAAAATGGAGCAAGTGTCCGAGAAGATTGAGGAACAAGCCCAAGCCTCAGAAGCCGATGTCAACATCCGAAAGGGTGAATGGGCTGCATGTTTTGAGGAGATCCGAGCCCAACGCGCTGCTCCTAAATCGAATGTCTACACCAAGCTCTACAAAGTGAAGAAACATCACAAGGTGTCAGGCAAGATTATCGCGTGGGCCCGTTTTGATGATCTTAACCTATACGCGGTAAAGAGAGAGAAGGGTATTGAGTACTTTAGATTCCCACTCTACCTGGTTTTGAGCTCAACCAGCTGGCCAAACTGAAGCTGTTATATGCTGACCCGAGAAAGATGTCAGGCTAGTTTGAGGCTGCACTGAAGAGAGAGTACCACACCAGGTGGGTCAACTTCAAACCTCAACAACCTACGAGGTATATCAGGAAGTCTGAAGTTGATACCATAACTGGAAAGCCTAAGATAGTGCTAAAGTGGAGTCCTCCACGTACGATGTCAAGAATCCCTCTAAGGGAAATGCCACAGGACTTCACTCCACACTTTAAGTGGTGGTACTATGATTAGAGAACAGGGGAGGCGGTCATAGTTCTGAACAAAGAGGGCAGAATGGATACTATCAGGGTATTTGACCCTATATGGCTTACCAACTTGTCAGCTGATGATGTTTATATCTTATACAAGTGGCCACTGTCCTCTGACTCGCAGGATATTGTACAAGCCCTCCAATTCCAAAACGTGATCAGACTCTGTTTTGCATTTGAAATACATGCAGGAGTTACAAGAGAGGAGAAGTACAAGAAATTTGAGGAGCTTATGAAGAATGTAAGACAACAGATGAATCTAGGTCCAAGGGGGAGTTTGTAGATACATGTGTACCTAGTTTTTGAGCTTAATGTAATATGTCTTTATTGTCTTACACATATGTAATTGAATGGGTACTTAATGAAATACATTGTGTGGTTGTGCTTATAATGTTTATTGTTTCATTGTTTAGTAGTTTAACGCTTATTGAACTGACTATATAGGTTTGTGGTTGTTTGAACGAATCTTGATTATGTAATGATTAATAAATACATTCAAACTTAGTAATATAAAGTTCTAAAATGAATGACCCATGCTAATGGACCATACACATGAACAACTTCATGCGAATGACTAAGTCGCAAGACTGAACCAGGAGACTGGATCAGTCGCGCGAGTGTAACATGAGATTGATTCAGTCGCACGACTGAACATTCAGTCGTGCGAATAGATCAACCGCATGGCTTAATCGCACGACTGAACCATGCTAATGGTTCAGTCGCCCGAATGAGAAACCCTAACCTATAAATACCACTTTATTCGTGGAAAAACGTAAGCATTCAGATCACTTCGACTACAGACGTACCCTAGCCGTCCAGAGACCTCTAAGAACTTGTTCCAAGTTCATAGATCGCACTAGATCGATTCCATATCGTTCTTAACGTTTAGATTCAATCCATAATTGATTCTACGTGCGTTCTCACTGATTGGATCGCCAATCAAATAGGATTCCGCACTATTTGATTCGGTATACACGTTAATCAGTTAGTATTTCGTTCAGTACACGATCCTAACAGGTGCAACCAAAACCAAAACACTTAGACAATTTTGGTACAACTTATAAAGGTCTTCCGAAGCTAAGTACAAAACTTTCGAAGGAAAATGGAGCTCTTCCGAAGCCAAAGAACAAGAACTTCCAAAGATCATCTTCTGAAGGAAGACTCCAGCTTCCGAAGACAAAGTCTTGGTTTTTCTGAAATTCAAGACTTAGAAGAAATCAAGAGTTCAACTTCCAAAGCATAAAGATATGAAGAAGTCCTCAAGCCTCGAAAGAAGTAGCCTCTTCCGAAGTATAAGTGGCTTCGGAAGAACAAGTTCTTCCGAAGCCAATTAACATTCGGAAGACACTACTACGAACCAGTGGACATAAGTATGGTCCTTCTGACACTCCGCTGCAAGTCTCTGAGATACCGCATGGCGCTTTCCCACGCCATGTAGTTGACCATACTTTATTCCTTGTGTTCTTTGTTACTTAGTATATTATAATCAACTCTTAGAAGGGATTCTGCATCATCATCTGAACCGAGTGTGTTTCAAGTGAGTTTGACAGAAAAACTAAGTGTTAAGTGACAAAACCGATCGTGCAATTGGTATCAGAGATTTTTAGGCTCTTGATGTAAGATCTTACCATCCAAATCAACCTGTTTTTCACTCCTCTTTACATCACACTCAAAAATGGCCCTCAACCAAAAGTCTGAAGTTGAGATAAGGACGATGACTAAAGCTGTAAGGATTCCTATAAGTCTAATGCAGCCAAAACATCCAAAGTCTCTCTGCATGCATGCACTGAAGAACAGAAGTAAAAATGCTTCAGAAGTTTTGCACCTTGCACTAGAAAATATTCTAAGTGTAAAATCTTCCAAAGCAAGACCAACATCTTCCCAAGCCAAAAGTGAAGTCTTCCGAAACTTCAAAGACAAAGTCTTCCGAAGCCAAAGAGTGAAGATAGATTTCTTCCGATGACTTTTATGTACATGCTTTTATCTGATGTACTTTACCATAAAGCTGGATCACCTTTCCGCTACAACTCTGTTCAGTCACCAACTTACATGAGTTGGTGAAAAGGTCCATGCTTTTGGTAAGTGTACATTGAGGTCTTGAGTCTGAGCTTTCTACTTTATGTACTTTTATCCTTTTTGTAATATATTAGGATGTGAGCTATGACATGTCATAGTCACTAGTTAAAAGGAAATCTGCCTTTTGACTCTACATTTGATTTTGTTGTTGTCTAGTCTTATGTATCCAACTGGCCTTCAAAATATGGCCGGCTGTAGGATGTAGTATAAAGTATCTCAAGTACTTGTAACTTTCCGATCTATGCTTTGTAACCTTTGTAAAAGAACTTGAGAAGCAATATACAACATTCTTGAAACCATATACTTGAGTTGTTAGCTATCTTGTTCTGTCTCACTTTTTACTTGTGTTCTTAGCATCTTTCATATAAGTTACCAGTTCCCTATTTGATATGTTAAGTGTTCTAAGAAACTCTGTGTTGTAAGTGCAAACCCTTCAACGGTCCCTCATTTGGTATTAGAGCATTCCAGGCTCTTGATATAAGATTTTACCATCTTAAGATCCCTCACACACCCAAAATACTTAACAACTCAAATGGCAGCTATTACTAAAGCTGATATGGAAATTTGAACTATGACAAAATCTCCGTTGATTACTCCTCAAGACTTTGATACTTGGTGTCAAAGCATGGAAGGCTTCATTAAGTCTCAAGACTTCAGGATGTTGGACTCTGTCGGTCAAGGACCTTACATACCAAGCACCACTTCTGCTACTAGTGGTGGTATGATTCCAAAGGCTGTGGCTGATTATTCTGAAGAAGAGAAAAAAAGAATAGAGATTGATCAAAAGGCCATGACAGCCCTTCAAACTACTCTTCCAAACTCCGTCTATAGAGGCTTCAAGAAGTGCAAAACTGCCAAGCAACTATGGGAAGCACTAAAGCTTATATATGAGGGGTCCAATGAAGCAAAGGAGAATAAGAAGGATCTCCTAAAGAAGTAGTTTGAAAACTTCACCTTCAAAGTAGGTGAGACAATGACTCAACAATACTTCAGGTATGTTGAGATTGTGGATACTCTAATGGATGTTGGAGTAACTCTTGAGAACAGGGACATTATAAGGAAGTTTATGTCCTCTCTTCCTAGACAAGGGACACATTATTGTGTTGTTATCAAGAGGACTGAGAACCTTAAGAATCTTACTCTTACAGAGTTGTATAGTATTCTTAGTGCTACCTGATGGAGATGAACATCCAAAACTCATCTAGTAACTCCAGCAATCAACTGAGTTCAGCCCTCCATGTGGTTGAAAGGGAAAGCGTTGAATCACAACATCATCTTATATTCTACCCTGACAACTCATAAAAGGGTCCTTTCATCATCTTCCCAGAGACTCCAAGAGAAAGCTACACTCAAGGAAGTCCTTTCTAGGAGACAAGTTCTTCTCATGCTTTTGTCTCTGCTGATGAAACCACAGGCAACTTTCTCTTTACCCTTGAAGACTTGGACTGTATCCAGGCAATAGGTCACTAATCCAAAAGTTTGAAAGAATTGATGGATGACCAGTTGCTTTTGGAGGAGATGCAGGAGGTACATTACAGGAAGGGGCAAGGTCACAAATGGTAAGCTCAGCATTGAGAAGGTAAACTTTGTCAAGGAGCTTGGGTACAATCTTCTGAGTGTATCCTAATTTTGTGATCAGAGTCATAACATGCTCTTTACTGAGCATGAGTGCATTGTTCTTAGAGCCCTCAGGAAAGGGAACATGTACAAGATGGATTTGCAAGAAACATCTCCCTCAGGAGAAGTTTCATGCTTTCTCTCTAAAGCAAATAGTAATGAGTCTTTCCTCTGGCATAAAAGAATGTGCCATGTAAACTTTAAAAATATGAATAAATTAATTAAGAATGATTTGGTAACTGGAATACCAAAGAAAGAGTTTACCAGTGATGACCACTGTGTTGCATGCCTGAAGGGGAAGCAACAGAAGGTATCTCACAAGCCAAAGGAAAGAAATTCCATCACTAATCCCCTACACTTATTACATATGGATCTCTTTGGCCCCACCAGTGTAATGAGTCTAGGAAGGACCTCTTATTGTTTGGTGATCACAGATGCCTTTACAAGATTCACTTGGGTATTCTTTCTTAGAACCAAGGATGAGACCCCCGAGATTCTAAAGAATTTCATCTTAAAGATTGAGAATCAATGTGATCACAAGGTCAAAACCATAAGATGTGATCTAGGAACTGAATTCAAGAATCAAATCCTTGATACATTTTGTGATGAAAAAGGTATTACAAGACAATATAGTGCTCCCAGGACTCCTCAGCAAAATGGTGTTGCTGAGAGGAGAAACAGGACACTAATTGAAGCTGCAAGAACTATGTTGTCTGACTCTAAACTACCCATCACCTTCTGGGCAGAGGCAGTGAACACTGCTTGCTATGTGCAAAACAGAGTTTTAGTAGTTAAGACACATAGTAAGACTCCTTATGAACTTTGGCACAAGAGAAAACCTTTCATTGGTTTTCTCAGGTCATTTGGATGTCCTTGCACCATCTAGAATACCAAAGATCAAATTGCCAAGTTTGCTGAGAAATCAGATGATGGACATTATATTGGATACTCTTCTAAAGTTAAAGCTTATAGAGTATACAATCTAAGAACTAGAGTAGTTGAGGAGTCAGCTAATGTGACTTTCAATGAGCACACTCCCAGTGTGAAAGGTTCTGGTCCGGATTGGCTATTTGATCTTGATTTAGTTACCAACTGTTTTAACAAATCTTGTGAGCATGTTTCAGGGTCTACAGATATACTACCTACAGGTGATCCTGACCCAAGATTTAAGCTAAGAAGATCTTCAAGCTACACACCTTCAGCTCCAGTGGTAACTAATCCTGCAAATGAAGTTTCTACCTGCACATCAATGACAAATCATGCTGATACTTCTGGGGTGCCTTCAAATTCCAGCTTAGAGGCACAAAACTTAGATGAAGGAGCTTCAAATGTTAGAGAAAATGGTGGTGGTGAAAGTGATCAGGAATTTCTTGATGCTGATAATCACTCCATTTAAGACAACATCAATGATGTCACACACTCATTGGATCAAGTCAATCTTGATAAGTGTGATGATGTGGAGGGTGAATCCTCATTACCAGATCAAAATTTCTCAAATTTAGATCTGTCTAAGCAACTTGCTGTGATCCCTCAGCTAAGGATCCACAAGTCTCACCCCACCACAAGCATCATTGGAGATGTTGATTTAGGGGTAAGAACAAAAGAACAAAAGAACAAACCCATGATGCAAATGTTGGTCTTCATTCTTGTTTCTTGTCCCAGATAGAGCCAAAGAAGATTGATAAGGCTCTAAAGGATGGAAGTTGGGTTGAAGCTATGCAAGAGGAGCTGCTTCAATTCAAAAGACAAAATGTTTGGAACCTATGTCCTCTTCCTCAAGGGAAGACTACCATAGGAACCAAATGGGTGTTCAGGAATAAGAAGGATGATAGAGGACTTGTCATAAAAAACAAGGCAATACTAGTTGTTCAAGGGTATACTCAAGAAGAAGAAATTGACTACACATGTTTTTGCTCTTGTAGTAAGACTTGAAGCTGTCAAGATATTCCTAGCTTTTGCTGCATCCAAGAACTTCAAGGTCTACCAACTTGATGTCAAGTGTGCTTTTCTCTATAGGGTTATTGATGAAGAGGTGTATGTCAGACAACCACCTGGGTTTGCAGATTCTGGTCATCCTGATTATGTCTGCAGGCTTGATAAAACTCTTTATGGGCTGCACCAAGCACCAAGGAAGTTGTATGAGACTCTATCTCAGTATCTCTATCAGCATGGCTACAAAAGGGGTACTATTGATGGAACTCTCTTCATCAAAGGAAAAAGAAATAACATAATGCAAGTTCAAGTATATGTAGATGACATTATCTTTGGGTCAACTAATCCAAAGCTCTACAAAGACTTTGAGAAGTTGGTGAAGGACATGTTTGAAATGAGTGCTATGGGGGAACTCAAATTTTTTCTAGGAATTCAATTGAAGCAAGTTGAAAATGGCATCTTCATAAGTCAGTCAAAGTATGTACAATACATACTTAAAAGGTTCAACATGACTGATTATAAGGTCGCTAAGAGATTATAAGGTCGCTAAGACACCCATAGTCAGAAACCACTCCCTTGGACCTGATCTTGAGGGGGAGTGTGTTGATGAGCATCTCTACAGGGTAATGATTAGGTCTCTAATGTACCTCACAGCTAGCAGGCCTAATATCATGTTTGCTACATGTATTTGTGCAAGATATCAAGCCAACCCCAAGATGTCACACCTAATCACTGTCAAAAGAATTTTAAGATCTCTCAAAGGTGCTTCATCACTTGGCCTTTGGTATACAAAGAATTCTGACTTCAATCTGTGTGCTTATACAAATAGTGACTATGGTGGTTGCAACATGACTTCAAAGTCTACATCAGGGGGATGTCAATTTCTTAGTGGAAGGATAGTCTCTTGGCAATGTAAAAAACAATCCTGTGTGTCTGCATCAACTGCTGAGGCTGAATATATTGCTGCTGCAAGCTGCTGTGCCCAAGTGCTTTGGATTAAAAATCAGATGCTGGACTATGGATTCAACTTAAAGGAGACTCCTATCCACATAGACAACAACAGTGCTATCTCAATCACAGAAAATCCTGTGCAGCACTCAAGGACAAAGCATATGAATATCAGGTATCATTTGATTAAAGATAACTTTGCAAAAAGGATTAATCAAACTAGTCAAAGTTAACACAAATGAACAATATGCTGATCTGTTCACCAAAGCTTTTGATGAATAAAGATTTAAATATCTTGTATCAGCTATTGGGATGATTAACTTTGAATAGTTTTTCTTAAAACTTAATCATATCATTTCTAAAACCTATGTGTCCTAAGTTGTCTATTTTATCACCTTCATAAGCCCTTGTTCTCTTTGGAAGAAAAATCTTTTTGAAAGACATTCCTTAGATTTTTTAAAATTTTGATCTCTTTACCCTTCGGAAGATTTAAAATTACCTTCGAAAGAAACTTATGTCTTAGCAAACAAATAACTACTTCAGTATTTTTACCTTCGGTAGAAATTTCTAAAATATCTTCCGAAGCTTAAAATCAACTTAAGTACTTTTATGTTCTAAAAGAACAATTTTCTTCCGAAAGGAAATTACCTTCGGAAGTTTTTCAGTCATCTTAGAATAAAAACTCTGTGTATTAAATCTCTTCCGAAGCAAAATTCTCAAAAACCTTTGAAATATCTTCCGAAGCCAATTTGCCTTCGGAAGCTTTTCTTCAAAACTTCCGAGGCTAAATAACCTTCGGAAGATCTCTCGACTTCCAAGAAAACTACTTTTTGGGCAAAAGTAAACTACTTTTTCAGAGGTGGGACCGACATCCGGATTTCAAAGTTTATCCTCTTTCATTAACTTTGTCTCAAATCCTTTTCACATAAATACCCAACGGTTCCCCCGTCTTTCATTATCTTCTTCATTTGCACTATTCCTTAAACCTAAATTCTCCTAAACCGCCTTTTTTCTTCACCTTCCTTCACCCTTAAGTTTCTCAAAATGGCCAATCTAAACCGCAGAAACAACCCTGATTTCTCCATTCATCTTCACAGGCAACATAACCAGGTTGCTCTATTGAACTCTGAGAAAGATGCTAGTTTCTCAGAGGTTTGCAGTTTTCTGGCTTTATCCAACTACTTCACCTCCCTAACCATTGATCCTACTCTATATGAGGATCATCTGCTTGAATTTTGGAAGACCCACCAAGAGGTCATCATGGATAGGGAGAAGGCACTGTCTGCCACAATGCAAGGGAGGGCAATCTTCATCACTCCAGCCATCATCAACACTAATCTTCAATAGGATGATGAAGAAGGTGAGTTATCTTTCCCAAAGGAAGCTGTTAATCAGTACTTTGTGCAAATAGGCTATGAGGGAGATTTCTCTGTGAAGTCCTTCAGGAAAGGGAAGGTCTCATCCCATTGGAAATACCTGCTCCATGTGGTTATCCACAACTTGTCAAACAAGCATGGAGGGTAGGACCAGATTCCTGAGGATCTCTCCGTCATAGTGCATGGAATGGTTTCAAGGGGTCAAGTTCAGGTACTCTCAGTTTGTTTACACAAATTTGCTTGCTAACTTGGACTCCTTAGAGTATTACATGTTTCCTAGATATGTTCAATACATTCTCAACTATGAACTGGGCTCACAGTTGAGGGAAACAGGTAATATTCTTAAATTAGGACAGATGAAGCCCGACATCTTTAAATTCATAAAGAAGCCAACTATGGGCTTCTTAGGGGTAGAAACAACCCTTGTCCCAAAAATGTTAGAGCTTATTGCTCAAGGTGACAACCTAGCAACACAAGCTAGTGTTGTACCCACACCTTCTACCTCCCAACCACCAAAAAGACCACGAATCACACTCACCTACCAAAGAAAATCCAAACGAACCCCTGGTCAAGCTATTGAGTCTATGTAGACCCCCATACACTCACCCATACAGGAGGAAATGGATACTAGAGCTCCCACTTCCCCTGAGGATCAAACCACTCCCTTCTCTTCAAGAATCAGTGCTGACGTTCCTCATGCTCAGCCTGATGAGCTCACAAGCCCAACTACCTTAAGCCTTCACTCTGAGTCTCAACACTCAAGTGAACAACCTTCAGGGGACAGTTACCATCCCCAGCCTTTAGACTTAAATCAACCCATTCCTAACCTTGAATTCTATACTGATGAAGACTTAGGTTTAAATGAGTACCATGAGTCTCTTTACTCTTCCCCTACTCAAAGAGAGACGAGTGCTCTTGAGTCCCCTATGTCTAGCCCACATCAGTCACCCATTACTGAGGTGGATCTTCCTGAACCTGTTCAGGAGATCCATATAGAAGAGACTCTCACTTGTGCAAGTGACTACATCATTAAGACCTCAACCATGGCAACTCAGCCCATTGACACTTCAACTGAGGCTGTCAGTGAGCAGAGGAAATCCAGCAACGAAGAACTTGAAGCTGGTGGTGAGAGTGAGGACTTTGGTCAAATTATATCATCCCCCAGTGATTCTTCTGACAAAGATGAGGGAAACTTGAGACTAAAGGTGCAAAAACTATCAAAAACATGCACCTATTTAGTCTCTAAGGTTAGTCACCTTGAAACTCAGGTGACTACCCTGCAAAACAGGATCAGTGATCAGCAACTTGAGATATCTTATCTCAGGAAAAAGCTAGCTGGGAGACCTTTAAGGAGAGCTCAACCAACACAAGAACCTATGAATGCTACCAAAAAAAATGAAGAAAGTCATTACAATCACAGAACCTGTGAGTTCTTCAGGGAGTATGGACATTGACGACTCCCCATCCTCACTTGCAATTGTGCATACTCAGCAACTTCTTCAAGTTCACATTGATGTGGACTCTATAGACTCTTTCATTCAGAGTCTCTTTGAGGAAGACATTCCAAGGGCTATGTCATCCCCACCCCAAGGAATTTCAAACTACATCATTGGGTGGAGGTATGATGCTGATAGAAGAGCCCTCATTCTTGAAAGAGTTCAAGGGCAGCAAGAGGTATTCAACTTTCAGACCTTGAACTACTATGAAGGTTTTGACCTGATCAACATGCCACTTGTCAACCCAAGTCAATCTAGACTAGCTGGCAGACTGGCACAAAGGATTCAAGACAGAATTACTGAAGAGTTCAGTCTAAGAAGGAGACAAAGGCATTTAGGTAATGTCAATGGTCAACTGGATGTTGAGGCAGACCCTAAGATTAGCTTTAAAGGGAAAACCTTGACCGAAAGCCCAGTGATATAGCCTGAGAGCCCTGTCACACCAACAACTACTTCAGCAATTCATTCCCTCCGTGAAACACCTGCTGGTGAAGGTGTATCACAACCTTTCTCTGGCCAGAGCTTGGATTCTACACCAAGAAATGAAATCCAAAGCTCTCTCCATCCTGTGTTACAAAGGTCTATGGGTGACAAAGGAAAAAGGATTCTAACTCCTGAGGATTGAGGAGGAGGATAGAGAGAGGAAGCGTAAGCTAAGGGGAGAAAGTTATTTTGGGTCTTCAGGATTCATGCAAGCTGCAATCAGGGCTGTCCCCAGACCAAACACTCAAGATGATGAGTTGAGGGCAGTCAGGATTACTTACTTGCAGACCAAGAACTTTGCAATTGATGAGATTATATCTCTCCCCTTAGAGCAACTTAATGAACTGGCTGACATGGAAGTGTCAAGAGAGATGAAGGAACCAGAGGATGCAAGGCTGCTCCTCCAAATCAAAGAGGAGAAGAGATAGAAAAGATTATTCAAGCATGTCCCACTCTCTCCCCAGTTCAAGAAAGCCTTGTGCAAGAGACTATGGCAACTACACAAGAACCTCAGGTAGACAAATAAATAGATAGGCAAAATATGATCAACTACCTGAGTGCCACAGGTCTTTACCATGTATCTGCACTTCTTCCTTTGTCCTTTGAGTACATTGAGTTTGAGTATTTCAAATAGCTTGAACTTCAAGTACTCAAAGAACAAAAGGAAACAACGAGAAACATGAGGGAAGATGCTGCAAAGTCAAGAGCCATCATCCAAAAGAGTATGAAGAAGTTTGCTGAAAGACAAAGGATGATGAGATTCTTGAAGCTGTATGGATTCTCCGGAAGGAGACTTGGGCCTATGTCTCTATCCACAATGGATGAGCACATCAGGATAATCAAGCAAAAGATCAAAAGTGGAGAGATAATTGACTTACACTCCCCTCCAAGTCAAGCTCCTCCTGAAGTGGAGGTTAAGGTTGAACAACCTAAGACAACACAACCTGGACTTCCTGCTGAGTCTCAGCAAGCTTCATCTTCTGATCCACAGCAGGGTTAAACTCCCTCTCCTTCTGAACCTGTGAGGGAGGAACACCCAACTGAGCAAGACAAGACTGATCAACAAGGTGTTGCAGACCAGTCTTCTCAGTTAAAGTCTTCAAAGAGAAGGAAGAGGATGGCTTCTTAACCAAAGTCAAAGAAGAAGAAGTCTGAATCATCCACCTCTATGCCTCAGGGTGAGTCGGATCCTAACCATCTTATCTTGGACCTTCACAACTAATCTAGAGAGATGGCATGTGATCAGAGATCAAGGTGGTGAAGATGTTTGCACATGGCAAGACCTATTCAACCTACCTCTGTATGATCTCTTTGAGATAAGAAGATACTATGAGAGTCTGAGTGATCCTGACCATCTAATGAAGAAGGGCATGATCATCATCATAATCAGGACTATCAAAAGCTGAAGATCTTCAAATGTTTTGGTAGCATCAGCCTAGAGGAATTTTGTAAGGATTCATATAAGTCTGATGCAGCCAAAACATCCAAAGTCTCTCTGCATGCATGCACTGAAGAACAGAAGTAGAAATGCTTCGGAAGTTTTACACATTGGACTAGAATATATTCTAAGTGTAAAATCTTCCGAAGCCAAGACCAACATCTTCCGAAGCCAAAAGTGAAGTCATCTGAAGCTTCAAAGACAATTTCTTCCGAAGCCAAAGAGTGAAGACAAATTTCTTCCGAAGACTTTTATGTACATGCTTTTATCTTATGTACTTTACCATAAAGCTAGACCACCTTTACACTGCAACTCTGTTCAGTCACCATCTTACATGAGTTGGTGAAAAGGTCCATGCTTTTGGTAACTGTACATTGAGGTCTTGAGTCTGAGCTTTCTACTTTATGTACTTTTATCCTTTTTGTAATATATTAGGATGTGAGCTATGGCATGTCACAGTCACTAGTCAAAAGGCAATCTGCCTTTTGAGTCTACATTTGATTTTGTTGTTGTCTAGTCTTATGTATCTAGCTGCCCTTTAAAGTATGGCAGGCCGTAGGATGTAGTATAAAGTATCTCAAGTACTTGTAACTTTCCGATCTATGCTTTGTAACCTTTGTAAAAGAACTTGAGAAGCAATATACAACATTCTTGAAAACTATATACTTGTGTTGTTAGCTATCTTGTTCTGTCTCACTTTTTATTTGTGTTCTTAGCATCTTTCACATAAGTTACCAGTTCTCTATTTGATCTGTTAAGTGTTCTAAGGAACTCTCCAAATTGTGTTGTTATGTTGTAAATGCATACCCTTCAACGGTCCTGCAAAAGCACCTATCACACCCCTGAAAACTTTAGATCATGGAGCAGACGCATGGAAGGCTTCATCAGATATCAAGATAACAAAATCTGACAATCTATTGTCAATGGCCCTTACAAACCAAAGGTGGCAACACCAAGTGGAAACGATGCCATGAAAGAGAAGGCTGTAGAAGACTACTCTGATGAAGACCGGAAGAAGCTGGACATTAATAGTAATGCCATGACTGTTCTAATGGCTGATATACCCAACTCCATCATGGTGGGTTTGAGCATTGCAAGTCAGCTAAAGAACTGTTTGATGCACTTGCTCAGATGTACCCCAGCTCCAATGACTCCAAGAAGGATTTCTTGAAGCAACAGTTCGAGAACTTCACTTATATTGCTGGAGAGACCCTCAGCCAGCAATACTTCAGGTATATGGATCTTATTTCCTCCCTTCAGTCTGTGGGAATTGCCTTTGAACTGAGAGATCTCACAAGAAAGTTCATGAGTGCACTCCCAAATGAGTGGACGTTCTACTGTGTCTCTATCAAGAGGATAGAAAATCTAAACACCCTCACCATGAATGAACTTTATGGCATCCTTGATGGATACCATTTAGAGATGGAGAACAAGAGAGGCCATCAGACAAGCAGACCCTTAAGCCTTCCTGCTAGCAACGCTTTAATGTTTGTTGAAGGCTCAGGACCCCCAACCTCAATAGTACCTGACATACACCCAGCAACCATCCTGTTCTTCTGGGCCATACATTATATTCCCCGAGACTTCAAGGTCTCAACAGGCTCAGCAAAGTTCTTTTCAGGACAGCAGTGCCTTTGTCTTAGGAAATGGGCACTCTAGTGACTATCAGTATTGCTTTGATTATCTAGAGTGTTTCAACCCAGATGATGTGGAGTATGTGGACATAGTCCAACAGATGGCTCTGTTAACCTATAGAGCGAAGAAGTTCTTCAAGAGAACTGGAAGGCAGTTTCCCCAGAACCCAACTAACAACAAGTTTGGGTTTGACAAGACAAAGGCCAAATGTTACAACTGTAACCAACTTGGTCACTTTGTCAGGGAATGCAAGGCTCCCAAGTCAAATCCTGAAACCCCATAGGCCTCCACACATCCCTCTATACCAAAAGCTACTAGAAAGTCAACTGAGAGTGCTACTATGGCTAAAGAAGTTGTTTGGAGCTTCATGGTACAGGATGTGACTCCTGCTCAAGCACTCATGGCTGGAACAGATGACAACAAGGTATATGAACATCTCTCTACTCCAGCTTGTATTTCTAAGGTTAAGTTATATCAGGACTACAATATGGAAATTAAATCCGATATTGAGTCTTTAAACATTTTAAAATCTGATTTTAAAAGGGCTGAATCTGATTATCAAAAGAAAATTAAAGAGTTAGTGAAAACTGTGTCCTTTTTAAAACATGAACATACAAACTGCAAGATTCAAATCAAGGATTTAATACCGAAATTGTCTGAGGCTCAAGCCAAGCTTGTCATAGCTGAGGCTCAAGCCAGGAAGCATGCCATTTCTGAGCAAACCTTCCAAGCCATTCTTGCATTATCCTCTCACTCAAAACTTTATTGCCAATACAAAGGTGGGTTGGGAACCAATAAAATTGTTCCACCACATTCTTATGAGTTTATTAGACAACCAAGGTGTGGTACTGAAGAGCAAGAGGTTCCATCTGCTGACCCACCTTCCCATGAGTCAAAGAGTGATGCAACTATGAAGACCATCATAGGGAAGAACCAGGTAATTTTACCCACTCTTACCAGTGATGATTAAGTGCTGACCACCAAACCCAAAATAAGCCGAGCTAAGGCAGCCTGAAAAACAACCAAGAAAGTGGCTGAGTCCAAGCTGAAGATAGACCCAAAGCAAAAAGGTGTGTTCATCTCAGCTGGATTCCAGGTGGTAGGAAACTCTGATTTAGGAAAGGGGTGTAATACCAACACTCCTGTCCTACCAAAGGATCAAAAGTTCAAGGGGAAAGATTGCTGATGAAGAAAAGAAGAACAAGAAACAACAACCCTCAAGTTTCCAAAAGATTAACATTGTCTGCATAATGTGTGGTCTGCAAAACCACACGGCCAAAGATTGTTACTACAATCCTACTAGCACACATTATGCAAACAATGTTAAAAGAGAAGGCGTTAGGGAAGGTTTTTCATTTGGATCTTATCAAATGGTTCAAGTGATGAAAAAGGGAAAGCTTGTTTCCGAAGCAAGGTTGCTTTCGGAAGAAAGTCCTTTTCCGAAGGGAAAATGGCTTCGGAAGTTAAAGCTGTCAAGACTCAAAAGAACAAAAGATTCCCCTTGAAACCATCTCAGAAGAAGACTGCTTCGAAAGAAAAGGTGGTTAAGGCTTCTTCCGGAAAGAAAGAAGCTTCGGAAGAATGACAATCTGCATAAGCTTCAACAAGCTCATCTTCTATGATCAACTAAGGGATGGAATGGAAGATCAGGGAAGATGATGCAGCCCAAACCTCTTCTTCAAAAACATCCATTGAACCTCCATGCATAAACTTTGGTTCAATTTTGTCACTATCATTGGAAGAACCCAAGACCTACAAGGTTTGGGTTTCCAATCAAAACTAAACATCTCATCTTATATGCAGGGACATCCATATGACAAGAATAATAATGTATAGATTGTGGATAGTGGATGCTCTAGGCACATGATAGGGGAACATATCTCTCCTTCAACAATTTCAACATTTTGATGGAGGTCCTGTCTAGTTTGGAAGTGAGGCCGGAGGATATATTTCTAGTAGAGGGAGTATATCCAATGGTAATTTAAAAGTTGACAAAATACACTTTGTCAAATAGCTTGAACACAACCTGGTAAGTGTTTCTTAGTTTTATGTTCAAAAGCATCAAATGCTCTTCATAGAACATGAGTGCATTATCCTCGAACCCGGGATGACAATTCCTCAGGAATTGGTGCTTCTTAGATCTCCCAGGAAATGGGATATGTACAAGCTTGATATGAACAATGCTTCCCCACTAGGTGAAGTATCATGCTTTTTTTCCAAAGCTAATGGTGATGAGTCAAGAATATGGCATAAACGAATGTGTCATGTGAATTTTAAAACAATGAATAAACTGGTTAAAAATAACTTGGTACATGGTTTGCCTAAAAAGGAATTTTTCTACAAAGATAACTGTGTTGCATGCCTGAAAGGGAAACAACACAGGGCATCTCATAAATCCAAAGTTGTTAACTCTATCACCACTTCATTAAACTTATTGCACATGGATCTGTTTGGTCCCACAAGTATAATAAGCATTGGAAGGAAATCATATTACCTTGTGATTGTTGATGATTTTACAAGATTTACATGGGTATTTTTTAAGAACTAAAGATGAAACTGCTGAAACTTTAAAATCTTTTATTCTTAAAACAGAAAATCAAATTGATCACAAGGTTAAAATAATTAGAAGTGATCAAGGGACTAAGTTTAAGAATCAAGTTCTTAACTCATTCTGTAACTCAAAAGGGATTGCCAGACAATATAGTACTCCTTGAAATCCTCAATAAAATGGTGTTGCTGAGAGGTGGAACAGGACACTTATTGAGGTTGCTCAGACCATGTTAGCTGATTCAAAGCTGCCTCTAACATTCTGGGCAGAGGCAGTCAGAACTGCATGCTATGTGACGAACAGGGTTCTTGTAGTTAAGCCAAATGGAAAACCCCTTATGAGCTATGGAACAAGAGGCCACCGTTCATTGGCTTTCTAAGGTCCTTTGACATCAGGTGTACCATACTTAACACAAAGGACAATTTGGCAAAATTTTCTGAAAAGTCGGATGATGCTATCTTTGTTGGATATTCCTCTTTCTCTAAAGCTTATAGAGTTTATAACATCAAAAATCAACAATTTAAGGAATCTTGCAACATTATAGTTAATGAGCACACTCCTTGTGTTAGAGGGAATGGCCCTGATCATATCTTTGATTTAGAATTATTTTCAAACTATTCTAAACCCTCTTGTGAGAATGTTTCAGCTGGAACATGTACTCAAAGTGACTCTGATGAAGACCAACTATTTGAGTTACCCAGACCTATTCCAAGTTCTCCAAGAGTTACTGCAAACCAAGCTCCCACTATTAGCAAATCTAATAGCATAACTATCTCAAGAGATAGTGGAGCTTCAACCAATGGTCCACCTAATGAGCCTCAAAACTCATCTGGTGACACCGTACAACACCAAGCTGATGGGAGTAGCATCTTGAAGGAACATGCAACTGTTAATGCTGCTTCACAGCCAACAAATGAGGATGATGTTTCTCATTCATTCAATCAGTCCTCATTGAATGAGTTTGAAACAACAGCTGGTTCTAGTGTTCAAGCTCCTAAGTAAAATATGTCCATTCTGGATCTATCTTTGCAAATGGAGGTGATCCCTAGACTTAGGATTCACAACATTCATCCAATTAAGAACATCATATGAGAAGTCTCTAAAGGTGTGAGAACAAGAGGACAAACTCACAATGGGAATGTCTGTTTGTACTCTTTCTTTTTATCCCAGATGGAACCCAAGAAGGTAGAAGTTGCCTTGAAAGATATTAGCTGGGTTGAGTCAATGCAAGAGGAGTTGCTTCAATTCAAGAAACAAAAGGTTTGGATCCTATGTCCACTACCATCTGGTCAAGTACCAATAGGCACCAAATGGGTTTTCAGGAATAAGAGAGATGATAGAGGCTTGATCATCAAGAATAAGGCAAGACTAGTAGTTCAAGGATACACTCAAGAGTAGGGATTCGATTATACTGATGTCTTTGCACCTATTGCAAGACTTGAGGCAGTTAGGATATTCCTTGCTTATGCTGCATCCAAGAATTTTACTTTCTACCAGCTTAATGTCAAGTGTGACTTTCTATATGGGGATATAGATAGGGAAGTTTATGTGTGCCAGCCTCTAGGATTTGAAGACCCATAGCACCTCGACTATGTGTGCAAACTGGATAAAGCTCTATATGGGCTGCACTAGGCACCTAGGCTATGCTATGAGACATTGTCTCAGTTTCTCCTAAAGAATGGTTACACTAGAGGTACCATTGATAAGACTCTACTCATAAGGAAGTCTAGGAAAGACATTTTTCTCGTTCAAGTTTATGTTGATGATATAATATTTGGTTCCTCAAATGACCAAATGTGCAAAGACTTTGAGAGCATCATGAAGAAGAAGTTTGAGATGAGTTCCATGGGAAAAAATGGACTTTTTCCTTGGAATTCAGGTGAAGCAGATGAAGGAAGGGTTCTTCATCAATCAATCTAAATATGTCATTGACATTTTAGAAAAATTTGATATGAAGGATTGCAAGCCAGCCAAGAAACCTATACCCAGAAACCATAATCTTTGTCCTGACCCCGAGGGGGAGGATACTGAACAACATCAGTATAGGGCAATTATTGGTTCTCTGATGTATCTCATAGCAAGTAGACTTGATATCATGTTTGCAACTTGCATCTGTGCAAGATATCAAGCTGCTCCAAAGGTGTCTCACCTAGTTGCTGCTAAGAGAATCCTCAGATACCTCAAAGGAGCACCTAAACTAGGTCTCTGGTATCCAAGAAACAATAATTTCAATCTCTATGGATATTCTGATAGTGACTATGGTGGCTACAATATCAACAAGAAATCAAAATCAAGTGGATGTCAATTTCTTGGTGGAAGGATCATCTCATGGCAATGCAAGAAGCAATCCTGCGTTTCAACATCTACTGTTGAAGATGAATACATTGCTACTGCTAGTTGCTGTGCTCAACTGTTGTGGATTCAAAACCAGATGATAGACTATGGATTCAACTTCATGAGTACTCCTATCCACATTGACAACAATAGTTTTATCTCCATTACTGAAAAATCCGATGAAGCAGTCCAAGGCAAAGTACATTGATATCAGGTATCATTTCATTAGAGGTATTCATGAGAAAACTTTGATTAAACTAATCAAAGTTGACTCAAATGAACAGTATGCTGATTTTTTCACCAAAGCCTTTGATGAACAAAGATTTAAGTATCTCATTACAGCTATTGGGATGATAAACATTGATTAGTCTATCTCATTTGGAAAACCTTTTTAATGTGTAATGTCTTGTGTCAAAACAATCTAAGCCCTGTTACAAAAGGTCTTTCTCTGAAATTTCACTAAGTATAAATTCTCCCGAAGAGGAATTAACCCTCGGAAGATGTTTTATATATCTTCCGAAACAAAATTCCTCCAAGGAAGATCTTCTTCTCGGAAGAGTTTTTAGTCTCGGAAGAAGCGATTGATTGCATATCAGATCTACTTCCGAAGCTTATAAGATTCTCCATTCGGAAAGCACTTTTTACTCTAGGAAGTAAGAAACTTACCTTCGGAAGTAAAATTGCCTTCGGAAGAAGATTACCTTCGGAAATGCTTTATACTCGAAAGAAATATTTTACTGTGTAACGGAAATCTTTTGGGCTCCACTCTGTAAAAAGCAAAGATTTTGTTAATGATGTCGGATTATTTAAATGGACTTAACCTTACCGCCCTTGTCACATCATACACCAAAACATCTTTACACCTTATCCAACCCCCAAAACCACCATTTCACTCATTTAAATAACCATGACTTGACACTTTAATCTTTTTACCAAATTTACTGCCCAAAAGCTTCCTCCGTCTCCAATTTACCCAAGTTCAAACACTCTTCTCTGCAACCTTTCCCACAATGGCGCTTAACCCTCAGCACAACCAGGTCGCACTCCTTAACTCATCCAAGAATACTGACTTCTCAGATATCATTTCCTTTCTCACCCAATGTACCTATTACACTGCTCTAACTATTAACCCCACCATATACTCAAACCATATGGCTAAATTCTAGGGCAACGGTCAGATTGAAACCTTAAATGGAGTTAGGGTAATAAGGTTGAGCATTTATGGCCAGGAGTTCATCATTTCTGAACAAATCATCAGGGAGCATCTGGAGCTTCATGATGAAGGCACTCCTACTGAATTCCCCAAGTCAGACCTAGACGACACATATACCCAAATGGGATATGGTGGAGATGTGAGCAGGTCTACTATTTACAAGTTTTATTTCTCATACAACTGGAAGTTCCTGCTTCATGTTGTTCTCCACTGTTTGTCTAATAAGTCTGGGGGATGGGATCAAATACCATATGAACTAGGATGCCTAGTTCATGGGTTGGTGAAGAGTCTTCGCTTCAATTACTTAAGATTTATGCTGCTTATGGGGATCCTCCAAAGGGACACATTCTATATGTATCCCAGGTTCATTTGGCATCTTATCAACTGTGAGCTGGACCAGAGACAGCTTGTCGGTGCAGCTGTTCTACCAGTTCCTCAAATGAGGTCGATCATCTTCAAAGTCTTGAAGAGAGTGTCCACCAACTACACTGGAAGACACACTGAGCTTCTTTTAGGTATGATTGAGCCAATGGCTCTTGGTGACATCCATGTTAACCCCACAGGTGATGAACCCACACCAGCAACTACCCTCACTTTGCCAAATCTACCTTCTCACCCCATCACAATCACATATCAGTGACGCCCAAATAAACCCTTGTTCGAACTACTCTGATTGAACAAGCTCCTCTTGTTCAATCCAAAGAGACTAGAATGGAAACATAGGCTCCCACTCAGTCTGAGGTCTCACCATCCTTCACTTTTGACCTCAATATCGGTATTGAGTCTCCTCAGTCTCAATTCCATGAGCCCGAAACCTTAGCTGTAGACCCTCAGGGTGAGTCTTTATACTCCTCTTAGTAGCTAAAAAGGGACAGCCCACCATAGGCTCAATGCCAATAGACATTGACCAAGGTCCCGAGTCATTAGGCTTAACCTCTAAATCCTACACTGACCTATTGATAGGAACTGATGACGAGTTATGTCTCTTCAGGGCAATAAAGTTGATCCACAACACCCTCTTAAGGATCAACAGAGCCTAAAGAGACCTCTTATCTCTAGCCCCCATCAGCAAGCCTTAACTGATGTGAGTCCCACTAATGTGGAGGGACTGATGTAGATTCAGCTGCCACTACTGAAGGAGCCTCATTAGACCTTCAGGACAATGGTAACATTAATGAGACTGAGTCTACAACAACCATGCCATTTGATGACTCTGAAAGAGACATCATTAGGCAAGGGAAACCAGGGTGCCAAGAAACCACATCTGACGGTAAGGATGAAGATACTAGGTATGTTACCTCATCTCCCCATGATTCTTCAAAAGAAGATGAGGGAAGACTGCAACTCACCATTCAAGACCTACTTTCTAAAGTTTCAAACCTTGAATCTAAGGTTAGGACTTTAGAAGATAGGTCTGCCACTCAGAAACTTGAGATTGAAAATCTCAAGGCCAAACTAGCTGAGAAACAGATTGAGTGGTCTGTTAGGCATGTACCTATTCAGGTCTCATTGACCTCTTCCTCTAGCTCATCTAGCTCTCAGGATGATGCTACCAAAAAGGGGGAGAGTGTTCAGGGACAAAGACATAAGGAACCACAAAATCAAGCTCTTGCAACCTTAACTTCAAGATACCCTATTCAACAAGCTTCAGTTTTTCCTAAGCCTCCTCCAGTTGTCATTCAAGTGGACCAGAGGATGCTCCAAGATCTCAACAGGTTCTTCAACAAGTTCCTGATGGAATCCTTTATTGAACAGCCAAGTCCTGGTATGTCTGTGATATACTTTGGAGCTCAAGAGCTTCAGAGATTGAATGCACACTCTACCACTATCCAAGAAGTTGGTCAACCTAAGGTCCAAGTAGAACCTGAGATTGATTTCGAAGGGGAAACAAGGACTGATGGCCCAGCAACTGAAATAGTTGGGACATAGAGTGCATTCCCACATACTTCCGAAGCAGAAATCAAAGCCTCGGAAGAACCATTTCAAACTTCCGAAGTTGAGATTGAAGCTGCCGAAGGACTATTTTCTCTATCCGATGATCTAGTTGTCATAGATGCAATCCTAGAACTAGCATCTGAAGTCAACAGGGAGGATTTTCTCACCCAACCCCTTGCTCAAACATCATAACTAACTCAAGCTCCCATCATCACCACTCAACCTGAAACCTCTACTCAAGAACCTCCAAAGTCTAGCACTTCCGAAGATGTCAAAGGAAAGAAGAAGATGACTGAGGAATTGCTTTAGGAGGAAGCAAGGTTAGAAAAGCTTAAGAGGAAAGGTAGACTCTCAACTGGGAAGCTGCTAGCTGCAAGTAGCAAAGCAGCTGCAGCCAACCAAGAGGCTATCAACAACAAGAAGAGGGTGGAGATTATTGATAGGCTTGTCAAGATGGGAGCTGTTGATGAAGATATACTCCTGCTACCATTAGAGGAGTTAGTTGAGTTAAAAAAAGGCAACTTTGTTGTAGATTCAGCAAAAAGAAGAAGCAGCAAGGTTGGTCTTGGAGGAAGAGAGGGAGAAAAAGAAAAAAGAGACTGATCAGTAGCTAAGGAAGGAAATGATAACTTTCCTGACCTCTAGGGGTTTCTCTCAAGAAGAATTGACTCCACATGATGACAATACGATCTTATGGTTCTTCAACAAAGAGCAAGATCAAATGGAGAAGGAGAGAAAGAAAGCTGCAAAGGAGAAACTGAGGGCGAAGAAGAAGAAGGAAGAAGAAGCTGGACTTGTTGCTGCCGGGAAGATAGGTGATAAAGCCTGGATGAAGGACTATCTCCGGGCTCATGGCTTCTCTGGTAGGCAGGTGGGTCCAATGTTTGAGAAGACCCTACAGCGACATGTCAGTGACATCAAGACTGACATTCTCTCAGGGAAAAGGAAGAAGATGTATAGAAGGGGACAGGGGATAATCTTCAAACCAACACCTCAACCTCAACCTCAACCCCAACCACAACATGAACCAATCCCTTTCCCATTCCTTATTAAAACTGAACCAACCTCTGAGCCTTACACCCTTGAACCTACACCATCATCCTTACCTGCCACCTCACCACAACCACCTAAACTACCTATCCTTAAACCCAAAACACATCCCAGAACCCAAACACTTCTACCTACCCAACAACCACCCAAACCATCCCCTCAGCCTTCCAAACATCTCTCCTTAGAGGAGTTTAACGAGATCAAGATGAAGCTCATTAATTGTACAACCTTAAGCGATATCTCTTGTGAGGAGGAGTTAGTCAAACTAACCTATGTTGATGGCTCCTCATGTTCCCTCACTAGAGATCGATTCCTTGATCTGCCTAGACGAACACTAGACCAAGCCGCTAAACTCTTCGACTTCAACTCGGATTCACTAAATGAAGAAGAGAAGAAGTCGAGAAGAAGGCTGGTGACTCTGCTGGATACAAAGAAAGGGGACAAAGTGCCAAGTCAACCCCTTGTGCCTAGAAAGAAGATTATCCAGTGGAGGTTCGAAGACTCTTCTCACAACTTTGTTGTTTAGAAAGAGAGTGGAGAGCTAAACAGGCTCAATGCCTCATCTCTGCTACACTTAAGCAAATTCAACATTGCTGAGTTAGTAGAGAAGCCACTCTCCAACCCCTCTAACTCTGATATAGTTGCTCACATCAGAAATCATCGAGCAGTCTTCATTTGGCCGAGCTAACTGCTAGGACCAAGATTGAAGAAGATTTGAGACTGAGAGAGGAGGAGGAAAGGAAAGGATCAACAACCAAAGGCAAAGCTTTTCTTCAAATGGTTGAAGGTCCTGAACTTGAATCCATAGTTAGATGGGAGTATGACTATAACTCCCATCAACTAACTCTCTTCAGGGGGCACAACAAAGGGTGCATGTCATTCAAAGTGATAGACTGGATCTCCTATCCATGAATGACTTGTACAAACTTCTCAGCACCACTTCAGGGAAGAACAAGGAAACATATAAGCATCTTTTATCCCTAGTGCTGAAGGTTTTGAGAAGCAGAAGTAAGTGAGGTTTTTGTAGCATCAGCCTAGGGGGAGTTTGTTGGATATAGTGTAACACCCGGAAATTTATTATTTTGAAGCCGGCGAAGAAAGAAAAGAAAATAAAGTCCAAAGTTGAGGGACCAAACTCGCCAACAACGAAAAGATGGGAAGTGTGGTGATATGTGTAGGGAGAGGGCAGCCCACTCTCCCCACACACAAAAAAAAAATTCAGCTCACAAGGAAGAGGAGAGGGAAAAGAGGAGAAAAAGGAGAAAAAGGGGTGTTTCGGGTGATTCGGGTGTCCAAATTCGTTGAGTAACAAGCCAAATCGAAGCCCTGGTCTTTGTGCTCGATTGTGTGAGTTCTAGGACCCCACTTTTACTTGTTTTCAACTGATTTTGGGGCTGGAAGATGTACAAAACCCGTTTTTACAAGTGTGTGTGTTTGACCCATTTGGGTGTGATGTGTATGATGCATTTTGTGTATGTTTCCGGGCTTGTGTGTGTTTGTGTGGTGTTAAGGTATGCATTCCTAAGGTTCAGGAGGGTTGATTTAGGCTTAGAATGGGTTTGGATGAGCTTGGAGGCCGAAAATGGCAGATTGGGTTCGGGATGAACTCCATTCTGCATCAGCTAGGGCTAGGCGACCGAATGAAGGCCATACGGCCGAATGAGGGCGATTGAGGGTCATTCACACGATTGGGATTCATTCGCACGATTGAGGGTTCAATCGCACGACTAAGATTTCAGTCGCACGACTGGGAGTCCAGTCGCATGGGGATTGCACGATTGAGGGTTCAGTCGCATAGATGCTTAGTCGCATGAGTCCATTCGCATGAGGTCAGTCGCATGGATTCCCATTCGCAGTAATCCCATTCGCATAAGGTCCATACGCACGAATGGATGTTCATTCGCATAGATGTTCATCCGCATAAGTCCAGTCGCATGATGTTCAGTCGCATGGAGGCCATGCGACTGAAGGGTGTCCATACGCCCAAATAGGGCTGTTGCACTCGAAGGAATGTGTAGTTTGACTTTTGGCCTTCGGGGAAAGGTGCAGATGTAAGCTTTGACGTAAAGTTTCCCGTAAGAGCATGTAAGAGAACGGTTATGGCCTTAGAGGGCGCGTAGGGCATGATGATGACGATGTTGCATGTTTATGCATGTTATGTATGTATGATGTTGCCCTGTATGATGATGATGAATGTGTATGATATGTTCCTTATTATGATGTATGATTATCTTTCCTATGGCTTTACTTAGTATGACGAATGAAATGAAGTATTATGTAACGTAAAGTGGAAAGAAATGACACGTCTTTCATGCATCGGATACCGGGTCCTTCTTTGTGATTGACCATTAATGTAGAACCTCTACCGCTTACCCTTAGTACTGTGGCATACGTTTAGCTGTTCATTTATTGACTTCGGCCCAGTGGCTATGGCTGATCAGTTATCATTAGTACTGTGGCATACGTTTAGCTGTTCATTTATTGACTTCGGCCCAGTAGCTAAGACTGATCGGTTACCCCTAGTACCGTGGCATACGTTTAGCTGTTCATTTATTGACTTCGGCCCGGTAGCTGAGACTAATTGGGGTGTAGCATATGGTATTGGTATGGATGATGTCCGATGCGCAAGTAAGTTAAAAGGAACGAATGAGCGAATGAGTGAATGAATGAATGAAGAAGATAATAATGATATTATCTATGCGTACGTATGATGTGTGATCATGTTAAAGTAATGAATGGTTTTATATAAAGTAAAGTATGTTTTATAATAAAACTAGAACTCATTCAGCAACGCTGACTTTTATTACATTTTCCAGTTGGCAGGTAATTGATTGCTGAGGATGGCACGACGAGGCTACTCGGCTCTGTTGGGATGGCATCCAATTATATAACTTTTGTGATGTAATGCAAACATGAATTTTGTAACCGGATAATGATGTATTATTTGGCAAAAGTAATTATAATGAAACGTGATGTCATTTTTGAATGTTTCCGCTGCAATGTTTTCTTAATGCAATGAAATTATATGTTTTATGTGCAATGAATGACCAACGGTAAGCGTCCCGGGAACGGGGCCTTACAAGTTGGTATTAGAGCCAAAGTTTAAGTGAAATGGGTAAAATTTCAAAATAAACCTTAACTTAAACTGAAAATGGGACGAATGGGGAATGGGATGCCAAACTGAGTAGCTGCGTGCCATGAGGTATTTTCTTAAAGTTAACCGGTTTATGTGCGCATGGTATATGTTATGTGTTGTATGTAGATTTGAATACTGATGTAGTCAGGACAGGTAATACTTGGGGTATGAAGAGTAAATTAAGTGGCTAATCACAACTGGCCACTGTAATTAGGGACTTACTGTACTTGACATAAACTGAGTTGTTTCCTTGAATGACCGTGTTGGTGTTTGAAACTTTCAGTGTGATAGAGAATGGCTGGTGGTAGATCTTCTAGAGCTTCTAGGGGTGGAGGCCGTGGTGGCCCTGATGCTGAACCACGCCCTAAAAGAGGAAGGCCTAGAGCTGAGAAAGAGGTTCCTGCAGAACCTAAGACTCCTCATTCAGATGCTGGGGATGAGAGTGCGAACTTGAGGGCCTCGGTAAAAGAGGCTGTTGTTGAGGAGGTACACCAGGTCATGCAGACAATCTTACCGTCTGTGGTGACTGAAGTCATCAAAGCTGTGAAGGAAGGGGAAAGGAAGGAGAGAAACCGGGCCTCGGGGGAGCAACCGGAGCCTGAAACGATTTTCTCCGATAATGAGGAGGAAGAGGAAGAGGAGCCTGTGCGAGAAGTGGCACGAGGCTGTAACTACGGGGTGTTTATGCGATGCAAGCCCCCTACCTTTGACGAAAATGGCAATGCTGCCGCTGCTCACCGATGGGTGAGAGAAATGGAGGCTGTTCTCGACATCAGCGAGTGCCGGGAAGATCAAAAGGTAAAGTTTGCCACCCATTCATTTGTGGACTCGGCACTATGCTGGTCGGACAACATTGTCCAAGCGGAGGGTAATCGGGCAATCGGGAGAATGAGGTGGCCCGAACTTAAGAAGATGGTAATTGAGGAGTTCTGTCCTCACAGAGAAATGGATAAGATTGAGAGGGAGTTCCTGCAGTTGGAGGCGGGATCCATGACACACCAGCAATACATTACCAAGTTCAACGAGATGGCGCGGTTGGTGCCGGATCAGGTGACGCCTCTTTCTCGGAAGATCAAGAGGTACATTCAGGGTTTACCGGTGGATGTTCGCCGGCATATGATCGCCGCCCGGCCAAGTATGTTTAGGTCGGCGGTCGATTTGGCCGGAAGACTTTATGATAAGAGTGGAGTGGTGGTGGTTGAAGCGAATAGGAAGGGTGGTGGTGATCGAAGCTGGAACGGGAAGAGGTTTGGTCGGGGTGAGGCCTCGACGGGTAACAAAAAGGCACGGGTGGATGACCGCCGCGTGGCCACACCGGGAGCAGGGTCGAGGAGATGTGGTAAGTGTGGAAGGGAGCATGCGGGAGAATGCAGGCTGGGTTTGAATGTGTGCTTCAAGTGTGGGAAGACATGGCATATGGCGAAGGATTGCCTGTCGGGCAAATGTTTTAACTGTGGGGAAACTGGTCATATGAGCAGAGATTGTAAGAAGCCGAGGGCTGAGAGTTTAGGGGCGAAGAGGACGGGAGGTGATGGACCGAGGGCGAGCGCCAGGGCATTCACCATGACACAGGAGGAGGCTAGGACGGACCCTGACGTTGTGTCCGGTACGTTTCTGGTGAACCAAACTTTAGCTTCTGTGTTATTTGATTCTGGTGCTAGTAAGAGTTTTATTTCTGCTGCTTTCTGTGCTAAGCTGCCTGTTAGTAGTAGACGTGTTGATGCGCCCTTTGATGTAGAAACTGCCATAGGTAAGTCTACCAGGATTTCTGAGATGATAGAGAATTGTGATGTGGAACTCGAGGGTCATAAGTTTCTTGTTAGACCGTTCGTGATGGCCTTAGGTGGTTTTGATTTAGTTCTTGGGATGGATTGGTTGGCGGACTTCGAGGCGAACATTGTGTGTCGCAAGAAGATGATTCGGTTGTTGGCGCCTGACGGTAGTTCAGTGACGGTATATGGTGATCGGGTTACTACGATTCCAAAAGTGATCTCGATGGCGGTGGCGGGAAAGTGTATGAGGCGTGGATGTAGTGCCTACTTGGCCTATGTAAAGGATGTGGATACGCCAACACCACAACTAGCCGATGTACCGGTTGTGTGTGACTTCCCAGATGTGTTTCCAGAAGACTTATCAGGAGTGCCACCTGTCAGGGAGATCGAGTTTCAAATTGATCTGATACCGGGTGCCCAACCTGTCGCCAAAGCACCGTATCGGTTGGCTCCGACCGAGATGAAAGAGTTGATGGAGCAGTTGCAAGAGCTGCTTGATAAGGGGTTCATTAGACCGAGTATCTGTCCTTGGGGTGCTCCGGTCCTGTTTGTGAAGAAAAAGGACGGTAGTATGAGGATGTGTATCGACTACCGCGAGCTGAACAAGTTGACAGTGAAGAACCGATATCCCTTACCGAGGATAGATGATTTGTTCGATCAGCTTCAGGGTGCCAGTTGGTTTTCGAGAATAGATCTTCGATCTGGTTACCATCAGTTGAAGGTGAAGGAGCAGGATATTCCTAAAACAGCTTTCCGTACGCGCTATGGTCACTACGAGTTTCTGGTCATGTCCTTTGGCTTGACCAACGCGACAGCTGCTTTTATGGATTTGATGAACCGTGTGTGTCGGCCTATGTTGGATAAATCAGTGATTGTGGTTATTGATGATGTCCTGATTTACTCGAGGAGCGAAGCAGAGCATGCCGGACCCATTCGGGAGGTTCTAGAGACGCTGAGGAGGGAGAAGTTGTATGCAAAATTCTCCAAGTGCGTGTTCTGGTTGCGCGAAGTTCAGTTCTTGGGTTACGTGGTGAGTCCTGATGGGATAATGGTGGACCCGGCAAAAGTGGAGGCGGTTATGCAATGGAAGTCACCAAAGACGCCATCCGAGATTCGTAGTTTCTTTGGTTTGGCGGGCTACTACAGAAGATTTATCCAGGACTTCTCTAAGATTGCTTCTCCACTGACTAAGTTGACCCGAAAAGATGTGCAGTTCGTATGGGGTCAAGCTCAAGAGAAGGCATTTGAAGAACTGAAGGCGAGATTGACTCAAGCTCCTGTTCTGTCATTACCCGATGGAAGTGAAGATTTGGTGGTTTATTCCGATGCTTCTTACTCGGGGTTGGGGTGCGTGTTAATGCAGAGAGGAAAGGTTATAGCCTATGCATCCCGACAGTTGAAGGTTCATGAGGTCAATTATCCTACTCATGACTTGGAGCTGGCAGCCGTGGTCTTTGCTTTAAAGATTTGGAGGCACTACCTCTACGGGACGAAGTGCACCATATTCACTGACCACAAGAGTCTGAAGTACTTCTTTGAGAAGAAGGATTTGAACATGAGGCAGAGGCGGTGGTTGGAACTTATAAAGGATTATGATTGCGAGATCCACTACCATCCGGGCAAGGCCAACGTGGTGGCTGATGCCCTTAGCCGAAAAGAGAGGCCCGAGCCGATTCGGGTGAAAGCCTATCAGTTGATCATGACCTCTGATGTAATGAAGCAGGTTAAAGAGTTTCAAGATGAGGCACTGAAAGAAGATCATCTTAACTCTGAAAGAATGAGAGGTCTGGTTGGAGAATTGGGTGAAAACACGTTCGGTGTTAGAACCCGATTCGATCGTGTGTGGATTCCTTGTTTCGGGGATCTACGGGTGAAGATAATGGATGAAGCTCACAAGACTCGGTACTCCATTCATCCTGGTGCCACGAAAATGTACCTTGATATGAAGAACGATTATTGGTGGCAGGGTATGAAGCGCGATGTGGTGGAGTATGTGAGTAAGTGCCTTACTTGCTTAGAGGTGAAGGCCGAGCACCAAAAGCCGTATGGGAAGATACAACCTCTGGATATACCGGAATGGAAGTGGGAGCACATCACCATGGATTTCATTACAAAGCTGCCGCGTACCCCAAAGGGTACGATGCCATATGGGTGATAGTTGATCGTTTGACGAAGAGTGCTCACTTCTTACCGATCCGCGAGACATATTCATCTGAGAGGTTGGCTGATCTGTTCATCAAGGAGATTGTGACTCGTCATGGTGTGCCAGTGTCTATTGTGTCGGATCGTGACACCAGGTTTACATCTAAATTTTGGAAGAAGTTCCACGATGCTATGGGGACGAGGTTACATATTAGTACGGCTTATCATCCCCAGACTGATGGTCAGTCAGAAAGGACCATTCAGACACTGGAAGACATGCTTCGGGCATGTGTGATTGATTTTGGTGGAAGTTGGGATGACCACCTACCGTTAGCCGAATTCTCATACAACAACAGTTATCATGCCAGCATTGGTATGCCCCCATATGAGATGCTATACGGTAGGAGATGCAGAACGCCCGTTTGTTGGGGTGATATTGGTCAGAAGGAATTGGGGAGTGTCGAGGTAATCGAGGCTACGACTGAGAAGCTTGAGAAGATCAAGGCCTTCATGAAGGCAGCCAAAGACAGACAGAAGTCGTATGCTGATAAACGACGCAGGCCGATTGAGTTCCAGGTGGGTGATCGGGTTATGTTGAAGGTCTCACCTTGGAAGGGTATCATTCGCTTCCAAAAGCGGGGCAAGTTGAGCCCAAGGTATATAGCCCCTTTCCGAATCATTTCTCAAGTAGGAGAGGTGGCCTATAGACTGGAGTTGCCAGATGAGTTAAGTGGAATTCACCCGACATTCCATGTATCTCATCTAAGGAAGTGCTTAACAGATGAAGATATGATTGTCCCATTGGAAGATATCAAAGTAGACGAACGGCTCAATTATGTGGAGCAACCAGTGGCAATCATCGACCGAAAGGAGAAAAGGCTAAGGAATAAAGTGGTTCCTCTTGTGCGTGTACAGTGGAAGCACAGGAAGGGATCCGAGTCAACGTGGGAAACTGAGAAAGAAATGAGACATCATTATCCACGTTTATTCGAGGAAATTTATTATTTTGAAGCACCCGGAAATTTATTATTTTGAAGCCGGCGAAGAAAGAAAAGAAAATAAAGTCCAAAGTCGAGGGACCAAACTCGCCAACGAAGAAAAGATGGGAAGTGTGGTGATATGTGTAGGGAGAGGGCAGCCCACTCTCCCCACACACACAAAAAAAATTCAGCTCACAAGGAAGAGGAGAGGGAAAAGAGGAGAAAAAGGAGAAAAAGGGGTGTTTCGGGTGATTCGGGTGTCCAAATTCGTCGAGTAACAAGCCAAATCGAAGCCCTGGTCTTTGTGCTCGATTGTGTGAGTTCTAGGACCCCACTTTTACTTGTTTTCAACTGATTTTGGGGCAGGAAGATGTACAAAACCCGTTTTTACAAGTGTGTGTGTTTGACCCATTTGGGTGTTATGTGTATGATGCGTTTTGTGTATGTTTCCGGGCTTGTGTGTGTTTGTATGGTGTTAAGGTATGCATTCCTAAGGTCAAGGAGGGTTGATTTAGGCTTAGAATGGGTTTGGATGAGCTTGGAGGCCGAAAATGGCAGATTGGGTTAGGGATGAACTCCATTCTGCATCAGCTAGGGCTAGGCGACCGAATGAAGGCCATACGGCCGAATGAGGGCGATTGAGGGTCATTCGCACGATTGGGATTCATTCGCACGATTGAGGGTTCAATCGCACGACTAAGATTTCAGTCGCACGACTGGGAGTCCAGTCGCATGGGGATTGCACGACTGAGGGTTCAGTCGCATAGATGCTTAGTCGCATGAGTCCATTCGCATGAGGTCAGTCGCATAGGTGCCCATTCGCAGTAATCCCATTCGCATAAGGTCCATACGCACGAATGGATGTTCATTCGCTTAGATGTTCATCCGCATAAGTCCAGTCGCATGATGTTCAGTCGCATGGAGGCCATGCGACTGAAGGGTGTCCATACGCCCGAATAGGGCTGTTGCACTCGAAGGAATGTGTAGTTTCACTTCTGGCCTTCGAAGAAAGGTGCAGATGTAAGCTTTGACGTAAAGTTTCCCGTAAGAGCATGTAAGAGAACGGTTATGGCCTTAGAGGGCGCGTAAGGCATGATGATGACGATGTTGCATGTTTATGCATGTTATGTATGTATGATGTTGCCCTGTATGATGATGATGAATGTGTATGATATGTTCCTTATTATGATGCATGATTATCTTTCCTATGGCTTTACTTAGTATGACGAATGAATTGAAGTATTATGTAACGTAAAGTGGAAAGAAATGACACGTCTTGCATGCATCGGATACTGGGTCCTTCTTTGTGATTGACCATTAATGTAGAACCTCTACCGCTTACCCTTAGTACTGTGGCATACGTTTAGCTGTTCATTTATTGACTTCGGCCCAGTGGCTATGGCTGATCAGTTATTATTAGTACTGTGGCATACGTTTAGCTGTTCATTTATTGACTTCGGCCCAGTAGCTAAGACTGATCGGTTACCCCTAGTACCGTGGCATACGTTTAGCTGTTCATTTATTGACTTCGGCCTGGTAGCTGAGACTAATTGGGGTGTAGCATATGGTATTGGTATGGATGATGTCCGATGCGCAAGTAAGTTAAAAGGAACGAATGAGCGAATGAGTGAATGAATGAATGAAGAAGATAATAATGATATTATCTATGCGTACGTATGATGTGTGATCATGTTAAAGTAATGAATGGTTTTATATAAAGAAAAAGTATGTTTTATAATAAAACTAGAACTCATTCAGCAACGCTGACTTTTATTACATTTTCCAGTTGGCAGGTAATTGATTGCTGAGGATGGCACGGCGAGGCTACTCGGCTCTTTTGGGATGGCATCCAATTATATAACTTTTGTGATGTAATGCAAACATGAATTTTGTAACCGGATAATGATGTATTATTTGGCAAAAGTAATTATAATGAAACGTGATGTCATTTTTGAATGTTTCCGCTGCAATGTTTTCTTAATGCAATGAAATTATATGTTTTATGTGCGATGAATGACCAATGGTAAGCGTCCCGGGAACGGGGCCTTACATATAAAAGGCTGGGGCAACCAAAACCAAAAAACTTAGACAATTTTGGTACAACTTATAAATGTCTTCTGAAGCTAAGTACAGAAATTCCGAAGGCAAATGGAGCTCTTCCGAAGCCAAAGAACAAGAACTTCCGAAGATCATCTTCGGAAGGAAGACTCCAGCTTCCAAAGACAAAGTCTTGGCTCTTTCGAAGTTCAAGACTTAGAAGAAATAAAGACTTCAACTTCCGAAGCATAAAGATATGAAGAAGTCCTCAAGCCTTGGAAGAAGTAGCCTCTTCTGAAGTATAAGTGGCTTCGGAAGAACAAGTTCTTCCGAAGCCAATTAACCTTCAGAAGAAACTACTATGAACCAATGGACATAAGTATGGTCCTTCTGACACTCCGCTGCAAGTATCTGAGATACTGCATGGCGCTTTCCCACGCCCATGTAGTTAACCATACTTTATTCCACTGTTTACCTTTTATCAGTTAGTAAGGTTACTAACTTTAGTTGGTGACAAATGGTAAGTCATGGAATGTCATGACTACCTTATCTTAGATAATACTTTATCTAAGATACCTTAACTTTAGCATTATAGTATATGCTTTAGTCATAGGTTTCCAGCTGGTATCAAAGTATATCTGGCAGTAGGATCTAGTATATGTAGTTTCTCATTGTAACTCATGTAATATGCTTGTAAGAGTCTTGTAATACTTTGAGTTGAGAAGTAATATATACAAGTACCTTGAAAATTATTTCCTTGTGTTCTTTGTTACTTAGTATATTATAATCAACTCTTAGAAGGGATTCTACATCATCATCTGAACCAAGTGTGTTTTAAGTGAGTTTGAGAGAAAAACTAAGTGTTAAGTGACAAAAACTGATCCTGCATAAACCATACAAACTCCCCCTAGGCTGATGCTACCAAAACAGAAGAGATTACTCATACATTGACAGTCCTTATCAGGATCAAGACCGTTCCTTTCTTCATCCTTTGGTCAGGATCCCTTAGACTCTCATAGTATCTCTTCATGTCATAGAGATAATGCAGAGGAAGATCAAGCATGTCTTCCCAGAAGTAGACATCTTGACATCCTTGATCTCTAATGACATACTATTTGTCTGGATTAGCAGCAAAAGTCCAGGACAAAATAGGTCTCCTAGCATCAAGAGGCTCTACATTAGTTGGACTTGGTTGAGAAGCCTCTTCTTGAGTAACCTCGGGATGCTTTGACTCATCATGAGGTGTAGAGGTGGATGCCTTAGAATTCCTCGTCTTATTAGTGTCCCTCTTCATGGTCATCCTTTTCTTCCTCTTTTTAGATTTTAATTGAGAGAACTAGCATTTAGCACCAGGTTGTTCTTCTATGTCTTTCTCAGTTTGGTCTTTTTCCCTCATAGGTTCAGAAGGAGAGGGATCAGGACCCTGTTGTCGATCAGAAGATGAAATTGGTTGTGGTCCAGCACTAGGTCCAGGTTGTGTTGTCTCTTGATTTCAACCTTGACCTCAACTTCAGGTGCAGCCTGACTTGGTGGATAATGCAAGTCAATGAGCTCACCCTTTTTAATCTTCTTCTTGATCACCCTAATGTGCTCATCCATGGTGGATAGAGACATTGGACCAGGCCTCCTTTCGGAGAATCCATACAGCTTCAAGAAGCTCATCATCCTCTGCCTATTAGCAGAATTCTTTTGACTCTTTTGGATGATGGCTCTTGACTTTGTAGCTTCTTCCCTTATGTTCCTCTTAGCAGCCTTTTGTTATTTCATCACTTATTGCTCAAGCTGCTTGAGGTACTCAAACTCAATGGTTCCCAAGTAGTTCAATCTAGCTGCCCTTATCTCCTTTGACATATCATGAAGTTCCTGATTGCAGCTTCCATGAAGCTAGGGACCCACTTGAACTCTCTCCCCTTAGCTTCCTCTTCCTCTCTCCCTCCTCCTCCTCCTCAATCTCCTCGGGTGTTAGTTTCCTTTTCCCTTTGTCACCCACAGACCTAGGTGACTCAAGGTGGAGAGAGCTTTGCCTTCATTGTTTGGTTCAACACTTGAGCTCTGGCCAGAGAGAGGTTGTGAAGCACCTTCACTAGTTGGTGCTTCACCGAGGGTAGATGATGTTAAAATCGTTCATGTCTCAAGGTTAACAGGTTCTATCACTGGGCCTTTAGTCAAAGTTTCCCCTTTGAAGCTAATCTTAGGGTCCACCTTAACATTCAGTTGACCAATAACATTGCCTATTAGCCTTTGCCTTCTTCTAAATCTAAACTTTTCAACAATCTTGTCTTGTATCCTCTCTAATAGTATGTCAGCTTTTCCGTTTTGACTGGGTTGGCAAGTGACATGTAAAGTAGAGGAAGAGTGTCATAGGACTTCAAGGTTTGAAAATTAAAGACCTCTTGTTGCCATTGAAAATTATGCAGTAACAAAGCTCTCCTGTCAGCATCATACTTCCACCATAATTTTCATTTTCATCGTCATGGGGTGGGGTAGGCATAGCCCTTCGGATACCCTCCTCAATCAGACTTTGTATGAGTGAGGCCATATCAATGTGAACTTGAGGAGGTTGCCAAGTATGGACAATTGCAAGTGACGGTGGTGAATCCACTATGTCCATACTCTGAGAAGAACTCACAAGTTCTGTGATTGCAGGTAAGACTTTCTCCCTTTTTTGGTGGCATCACCATCTTGCATAGGTGAGCTAGAGGTTAGGTCCACCATATCCACAAGTTCTTGTGGTCCTGGTTGAGTCCTCCTTAGTGGTCTCTCAGCTAACTTACCCTTGATATCGGTGTTCTCAAGTTGCTGGTTATTAACCCTTTTTTGCAAGGTAGTCACCTGAGATCCTAGGTGACTAACCTTTGATACTAAATAGGTGTAGGTTTTAGTCAGTTTTTGCACCTTTAGTTTCAGGCTCACCTCATCTTTATTAGAAGAATCATGGGAGGATGAGAGAATAAGACCAAAGTCTTCTTCCTCATCAGCAACACTATGTTTTTAAATGCTAGATTTCCCCTGCACCATGATAGCTTTAGTTGAAGTGTCAATGGGCTGGGTTGCCGTGGTTGAGGTCTTAAAGATGTAATCACTTACAGAAGTGAGAGCCTATTCCATATGGACCTCTTGAACACGTTCAGGGAGATCCTCCTTAGTTGGGGGTGGATGATGTGGGCTAGACATGGATGAGTTAGGAGCACTTATCTGTCCTTGAGCAAGGGAGGAGAAGAGAGATTCTTGGTACTCACTGAAGGTAGCTTTCCCCTGAAGGTTGTTCACTAGATTTTTGATACTCTGAGTGAAGGCTTAATTCTGGTGTTGGTGTAGTGAGCTCATCAGGCTGAGCATAAGAAACCTCGGCACTGATCCTTGAAGTGATGGGGGTGGTTTGCTCCTCAAGAGAAGTGGGAGCTCTATTGTCCACTTCTCTAACGCCCGAAATAAAGTCAAAATGAGCCAATTAATAATAATGGGCTTAGTCGGGATTGTTTAATGAAAATAAGCGGGAAATGGATTATGGATCGAGTAAACCTTACGGGTATGTGTTAGATGAGTTTAAGGTCCCAAGAACACCCGATATATATAAACGAATCAACTAGAGCCAATCTCATTTGCAACTCAAGCACCCAACTTCTAGAGAGAGAGTGTAGAGAGAGAAAGTAGAGAGGAGGTGAAGATCCAAGGCTCGGTTGATCAAGAGATTGAAGATCGGTGATTGTGGACATCCAAACAGCAAGAAAAGATAAAGAATCTAGGTAAGAAACATCATCTAATCGTCTTTTTAGATTATACTAGATTCTAGGGTTTGGGGGTTTTGAAAGTGGCAAAGAATCGTCCAAAACTCACATTTTTATGTAAAAAAACATGTAAAAAGCTTAGATATAGCTTCATGGATGATAAACTAAGGTTTTGGGTGTAAAATGGTGAAGTTTTAGGTAAAAAATGGACAGATTCGTAATTTTTCAGTCGTGCGGATGAATCAACCGCATGATTCAATCATACGACTGATCCAGTCTCCTGGTTCAGTCGTGCGACTGGGTCATTCGTATGGAGTTATTCATGCGTATGGTCCATTCGTATGGGCCATTCGCATGAGAACTTCAATTTTTTAAGTTTGAATGTATTAATTAATATAACATTATGTGTATCAATTCAAACAATCACAAACCTAGTTAACCAATTCAACATCGACTCATTAATGAAATATTAAACATTATAAATCACAAACAACCAATATCATTTTATTAACATTACAAACATTACATCAGTATCAATTACATTCATATCCTGATATAGGTACATACATGTATCAACAAACTCCCCCTTGGACCTAGATCTCTCTAATGTCTTGTTTTCTGCATCACCTCCTCATACTTCTTGTACTTATCCTCTTTTGTGACTCCTGCGTGAATCTCAAACGCAAAACAGAGTCTTATGACGTTCTGGAACTGGAGGGCTTGTACTATATCCTGCGTGTCATAGAATAGTGGCCACTTGTATAGAGTGTAGACATCATTACCTGACAAGTTGGTAAGCCACATTGGGTCAAATACCCTAATAGTATCCATTTGTCCCTTTTTATTTAGGACTATGACCGCTTCTCCTGTCCTCCAATCATAGTACCACCACTTAAAGTGTGGAGTGAAGTCCTGTGGCATTTCCCTGAGCGGGATTCTTGACATCGTGCGCAGAGGACTCCACTTCAACACTGTCTTTGGCTTTCCAGTAATGGCATCAACTTCAGACCTTCTGATATACCTTGTAGGCTGTTGGGGTCTGAAGTTAACCCACCTGGTGTGGTACTCCTTCCTTAGGGCAGCCTGAAACCAGCCTGACATCTTTCTTGGGTCAGCATATAACAGCTTCAGTTTGGCCAGCTGGTTGAGCTCAAAACCTGGTAGAGTCTTTAGATCATGTGGAAATCTAAAGTACTCTATGCCCTTCTCCCTCTTAACTGCATAGACATTTAGATCCTCAAAATATGCACACGCTATAATCCTGCCCGACACCTTATGATGTTTCTTTACTCTTTAGAGTTTGGTGTAGGCGTTCTGTTTAGGTGCAGCGCGTTGGGCTCGAACTTCTTCAAAACAAGTAGCCCATTCAGCCTTTCGGATATCAACATGATCGTTTGAGGCTTGGGCCGTTCCTTCTGTCTTCTCTGACTCCTGCACCATCTTATCTAACACCTCAAACGTATCACTGACAAGGGATTCACCCAGATTGGGGACCACATTTCCCTCGTTGTCAGCATACTGAGGGTAGTGCTCGGCTGTGACATCTTCTATCTCTATTTCATCAACATCGTTTAGCTCTTCGTCACTAGTAGAGTCACACGTTGGAGCATCCTTCACAATCTCATCGGGATTTAACTTGAAGATCTCAGCTAGTTGCTCATTTGATAGATCGTGAATTATTTCCCCTTCTTCAGGGGTATAACTCACAGACCTCCTGACGATCCCTTGCAGATCAAGAATCATAGTTAACTGAGTCTTGACCTGCTGAAGGGGAGCAACATCGAATTCATCCCTTTGATAGTTTGGATCTGTTTGATTTAAACATGCAACACATCAACCATTAGTTAATAATCAAAACTGAAATGCATTAATATTAATATAAACATCAAATACATAAGTTTAAATATATGATTCAAATACAAAAGTAATCAAATACATAGACATCTAATCATTACATTTGTCTTGGATCACTGGATCATCGCTTGGTGGGGCAGAGGAGGAAGCTCGTTGGTCTTGGTTCTTCTTAGATCTCCTTTCTTGACCTTGAGCAGAGGCAGATGCAGCTGCATCTCCTCCTTCTTCATCATCATCCTCATTCCTCTCCTCTGTCCTCTCTTCTTCAATTCCTTCATCATCATCAGTCTCATCATCATCGTCCTCATCATCATCCTCATCATCATCATCACCATCTCCCTCTTTAATCTTTAGTGGCTCATCTTTAGATCCCTTAAGCTTTAGCATGATGGTCTTCTTAGCCTCCTCCAACTCCTCAATCTTCTTAGCAGATGTGACACTGTGCTCTTGGAGTTGGGAGATCTCGTGGCTCTGAGCAGCCATTTGTTGGGCCTGCTCCTCGATCAACCGAGCCTGCTCCGAGATCTACTGAGACTGCGCCGCAGTAAGATCTGTCAGGTGACGGATCTGCGCTGTCTTCTCCTCATCAGCAGCTAACAAACGCATCACCATCTGGTTCAGCGCTGAAAGCTGTTCCTCTACCCCAATTGGAGGTAGAGGTGATCCGTATATATGTGAGGGATGTGAAGAGGGTCCTGCTTGGTGGCTAGTAGTGGTGGTGGTGGCTGTGGTGAAGATGGGGTTGGGTCTGAATGATGGTGGAGGTGATGTAGGAGTGAAAGATATGGTGGTGGTTTGCATATGTATAGTGGTGGGAGGTGTGGTGGTGGTAGTGGTAGCTGTGGTGGCTGTGGTGGCGGATGGTGTGGCTGCAGAGGTGGTAGTGGTGGTGGATGGTGTGGCTGCAGAGGTGGTAGTGGTGGTGGCTGAGGTGGTGGCTGTGGTGGTGATGAAGGTGAGTCTTCTCTTCTTCTTCTTCTGGCTGTGGGGCTGAGCCATCCTTTTCTTCCTCGATCCAGTCGAGGTGGATGCTCCCCCTAGAACACGGCTAGATGGCTCAGGGGCATAGTTAGGATCTGCAGTAGTCTCTCCCGAATCCCTGGGGCGTTCACCAACCGCCCGGAGTCAATGCTCTGTGGGAACAACCTTGCTTCCCACAGTCCTCGTCAAAGGCTCCTCATCAGACTCGTCTTCCTCTTCACCAGGAATAAAGTCCTGGTGGAAACCCGCCGACTCAGCTATGTCTCCTGTGGGGGCAGATACTGGAGGTATAACGTCTGAAGCTGTGCCCCTCGGTGGAATAAGCATGTCATCTCCAGCATCCCCACTGTCATCATCATCTGAGTCATGAGTGGGTAGAGCAATCTGCTCAACATCTGAATCACTATCGTCGTGGCGCCACTTTTTCCTGGCTGGCACCACGTAGTCCTCCCGGGCCAGATGCCCAAATAATCTCCTGACAGGGGGTTTCACCTGCTTCCCCCTGTATACCTTCATCCTCCCCCAGGTGGTGTCATCCATCACCTCAAGAACAACAGCATCATCCTTCTCCTTTGGTAGGGAGGGGAGCTTCTGGTCTATGATCATCAGCATAAATCTCGGGTACATACAGAAGACCTCCTTCCCTTTCCCCTCGATGTTCTCCACCAGGTAGGTGAAGATCATCTTGGAGAAGCTGAACGGGTGGTTCAGCACCAACGCAACATACGCGTTCTAGATCTGGTCGGATAACTCATCAAAGCCTCCCTTCCTGGAAGCTATACACTTTAGCAGCACGTGCGCAAGATACTTAAACTGGGGACAGAGGTTGCTCTTGTTGAGCACCCCAGCATTGATGTCCCCAGAGTACTTGGCTCGAAGAAAGCATCCTCTGACAGTGAGGGGTGTAATCTAGTCGAACAATCAGCGTCGTCCCCCAACTGTAACATTATCCTTAGGTCATCCTCTGTAATAGCTATAGCCTCTCCAAAGATGGTACTTCTGATGCAGTGAGGCTCAGAGGATCGATCAACTGTAGCACCTTCCCAGAAGGCCTGCTGAATGGAACGATAAGGAGTACAGGGAGCAGATATGGCATGTGCAATCCTAGATCTCCTTAAGAAGGTGATAATGCCCGAGAAATCAGCAGCATTTTTGGATGTCAGATCCAGAGGAGCACATATATTGTGCTTCGTACTCATAGTCCATCGACTCGCCATCTGTTACACAAACAGGGTAAATATTAGTATCATTGGCTAAGGATGTCATGAAACATTTGGACTTGAAGAAAAACTCTTTCTGTCATGCGAATGAGGTTGTGCAACTGAGATCAGTCGTGCGACTGAACAGTGCGACTGGGATTCAGTCGTGCGAATGACCTCATGCGTACGACTGAGTGTGCGACTGAATTCATGCGTATGTAACCTCATGCGGTTACACTAGTCGTGAGACTGAACTCATACGCATGGTTCAGTCGTGCGGTTAAGCTGTTCGCACCCTTCAGTCGTGCGACTGAAGTTCATCAACCTGTCCATTCGCATGATGTACTTACTGTTCAATTCAAATTCAAATTTTCACCAATTTTGAGTTTTAAACTTCTTGTTCTGGTTCATTAGACTCGCAATCCATTCGTATAACACTTAACATCTTTAATTTCATTTGTTTGAGTCGTTTAGTTAGGTTATTTAGTCACTTAAGTCTCGGTTGTTTAATGGGTCTAATTTTCCAGATTCAGTGTCAAATTGAATGTTATTGTAGTGTTTCTTCACCGCACGTTACCTGTAGAATCGATGTCAATGGTCAGTATGCAAGAAACGTGGGTTTATAGAGATCAAACGAAATTTAGGCAGAGTGACTTTAGTTCGTGCGATTTAGGGTTAATTTGAGAGTGGTGAGTCTCTGCGACCGACTCTCCCTCTATTTATACTAACCCTAAATTCAATCGTGCGACTGGGCTCATACGGACCTTTCAGTCGTGCGAGTGGGCCTCAGTCGTGCGATTGGTTCAGTCGCCCTTCTTCAGTCGTCCGACTGGATCTCAATCGTGCGACTGACTCATTCGTTCGCTCTTAAGCATTCGACTGGGCCAATCGTATGGGCCATTCGGTTGGATGGTCCATACTCATGGTCCATTCGTACGAATGGCTCCCATTCGTATGATAAGTCCATACGAATGGTCCATTCATGCAAATGGGTCATACTTATGAAATTTTTCTGCCATTTTGAACATTTAACATTTACACCCTTTTTAATTGTCGAAATTAACATTATGAGCATTTGATCATCTCAGACATGATCATTTTAACTTGAAAACTTTTGATCAGCTCAGACGTGATCCTTTTAAGCACTTTGTCACCTCAGACGTGACCCTTTTAAACACTTTGTCACCTCAGACGTGACCCTTTTAAACTTTGAAAACACATGTGGTCATCTCAGACATGACCCTTTTAGGTGAGTTGATCCCATACTAATTTTCATGATATAGTCCGAAGAACAAACAAACTAAAATGACTAACTAACTAGAAAGTTAAACTAAAGTACAAAAATTAAACTTGTTTTTGACCTTTTGTGAGAGATAAATCCTAAGATAGAAATCTACTGGATTTGGTTCCGGAATAGGTAGCTTCTATTTAGTTTGACCACGCCTGGACCAATTCAATTTTGGAATCATACAGGCAAGTCAAATCATTTGGGACTTGTTATCAAAACCTTTTGATGCTCAATTCTTGGTTTTCATCCAGAGTCGTTAGCAAGTTTAGGAAATCATACTGGTACTATTAGATTCCCACATTGATTTGAACTTTCAAGAATTGCAGCCACAATGATTGTCAGTACATTTGTCCACTTAAATCCATACACAGACTTTTGACACAAACTGGTGATAGTTTTAGGTTTAATTATTTCAACTAACATTTGTGGATCCCACACTTATATGGTAATCAACATTTCTCTGGAGCTTTTGAGCGGTTTACGGGTATTTTTACAAGAAGAGACTATTCTTAGAGCTTTCAAAGAGAAGCCAATCCTCAGGTTAGTGCCATCGCACAGCAGAGAGGCGGCAAACAACAATGAATTCTAGAATATCTAGGTTATGCTTATCCTCAGGTCAGTCTCATCGCACAGCAGAGAGGCACACAACCTATCTCCTTGTTAGAGCAGCTTAATTTTCTTTTGCACAGAATGCACCAACAACATAAGTCATTAGCTTGATAGCATTTGTCTTTCATTTTTTCGTGCTTTGCTCTATTTATGGTCATCCGCACACATTTGTGGTGTTTACATGCTCATTACCCCATATTGGAATATTGTTGATTGTGTTAACCAGCGATAAGATGGAAGCCCACAGTCAGTTGAACAACTTAGTTTGATCTTGAGATCACCAGTCAGGTCTAATCATCTATTGTGTTGAATCTACCGACATATCATTTGTGGTCTAGCAACCTCTAGGTCTACTTTCTTTGTGTTACCTTAGTAGTTACCAGTTTTTCTATCATCTTTCCTTTTATATTGCTTAGACTACACAGACTTATACTTTGAATTTTGCATCTTTTCTAAATTAAATTTTAAAGTCCCTCTTGATTTGTTCCTATGTACTATCATTTTCCAAAGGGTTTGAATTGGTATCGCAGATACGATCTACCTTATATCAGCGATCCACTCCTTCTCCATCTTTTTTTTTAAAATGTTACTGGCTGACCTATTCTCCCCCTAAAATTCTTAAATTATAACAGATTTAATTATTTTTGGATTTTAATAGACAGCTATATAACATGAATTTAATTTAAACAAAAATAAAATAAATAAAGAAAATAAAAAGGAAAAATTTAACTACAATGCATCGGACTACACATGATCATCATCAGGGATAACATCACTTTTCTTTTTAACGCCGTTGACCTCTAACAGATATAGAAAACGTGGTTTATCAAAGGCTTTTGTATAGAGGTCAGCACGTTGGAAATCAGTATTATTTTTACCACATCGATTAAGTTCTTTTCAAAACAGTCTCTTATAAAATGGTATTTAATACCGATGTGTTTGGTCTTTGGATGTTGTACTGGATTTTTAGTTACTGCAATTGCAGCAGAGTTGTCAACAAAGATAGGAGTAGAAGAAAACTTTAAACCGTAATCCCGCATTTGCTGTTGAATCCAGATGATTTGTGAACAACAACTTGCAGCAGCAACGTATTCGGCTTCACAGGTTGACAATGCAACCGAGGTCTGCTTCTTACACTGCCAGGTAACTAATCTCCTCCCAAAGAATTGACACCCTGCTGATGTAGACTTGTAGTTCATCTTGCAGCCCCCGTAATCCGAGTCACTATACGCCGTGAGCTCAAAGTCATCATCATGAGGATACCACAACCTAACTGTGGGTGTACTCTTCAGATAACGAAATATCCTCTTGACCCCGATCAGATGGTTAACCTTAGGCTTAGCCTGATATCTAGAATATAAACATGTAGCATACATGATATCAGGTCTTGAGGCTGTGAGATACATGAAGGATCCAATCATTCCTCGATACATTGTGGCATCTACTAGATCTCCATTTTCGTCAGGTGCTATATCATGATTTGTAGCAAGTGGAGTCCCAGCTGCAGAAGCATTCTCCATGTCAAACCGACTGAGAATGTCTCCTACATACTTGGTCTGATGTAGAAAGATCCCATTTGGTGTCTGATCCACCTGTAACCCGAGAAAGAATTTCATCTCCCCCATAGCACTCATCTCAAACTCTTTCTTCATAACTGCTTCAAACTCTTTGCATAATTTTTCGTTCTTTGAACCGAAGATTATGTCATCGACATAGATCTGTACTAGCAGTAGGTCTCCATCTTTTTCTTTGATGAACAGCGTGCAGTCAATGACTCCCCTGCAAAAGCCATGTTTCACAAGATGAGTCGAGAGTTTCTCATACAAGGCCCTTGGAGCTTGATGAAGTCCGTATAAAGCCTTGTCGAGTTTGTAAACTCTATCCCGATGATAAGGATCTTCAAATCCCTCGGGTTGACTGACATAGACTGTCTCTCGAATTTCTCCATGAAGGAATGCACTCTTCACATCTAATTGGTAGACTTTAATCTTCATATATGATGCATAGGCAAGAAAAATACGGATGGCTTCCATCCTTGCCACGGGTGCAAACACTTCATTGTAATCAATCCCCGCGACTTGGCGAAATCCCTGAACCACCAGTCGAGCCTTGTTCCTGATAATGACTCCTTGGTCATCCTTCTTGCATTTCAAGACCCATTTGGTGCCAATGACCTTGGCACCTTTAGGTCTATCTACTAGAGTCCATACACCTAACTTCTTGAACTGAAAAAGTTCTTCTTGCATGGCACTCACCCATGCCTCATCGTTTAGTGCTTCACTGACATATTTTGGCTCAAACTGCGAGACAAAACACCGATAAGCACCATCATGAATGTATCCCTTTTCCATAACAGATGCATAATCAGCTGAGTACAACTGATTTCTTGTTTGTACTCCTGATCTGACATCCCCAATGACATTGTCTAGGGGATGATAGACGTTTAGACGTGATCCTGGAGTAGTGGGAACAGCTGCCTCAGAGCCAAGATTATGAACATTTGGTTCTACATCTGAGGTAGAAGGAGTTTGAGGTTCCGAAGTCGAAGGTGCATCACTGTTATATGCTTGTGGACTTGCAGGAACTAGAACCTGTTCCTCCTGACTGTTCTGGTCATCTTCTTTAGCTTCATCTTCTGAGGAGGAGTCACTGTCATCGACTACTCCCCCTGACTGAGTAGATGATTCTCCCTGTGAGCTCGATGATGTTGAATCAAGAGATGGTGTATTCAGGATATCATACATCATTCATGAAGCTAACTCATAATCAGAAGGAGGGATCGGGATGTTGAAGGACTTGAAGAATCCATCATAGTCAAAAAAGTAGGTGGGTCCTTTGCCAGTAGGTGGTGTGGTATATCTCTGAACATCAACATTACACCACACTTCTACTAACCCCGTTGAGTTGTTGTAAACTCTCTTGTTCGGTATTTGTATCCTAGGAAGATCCCATCATCAGCCTTCTCGCTGAATTTACCTTTTTGAGTCTTCTTCAGAAGTGTGCGCGACGCGCCAAATGGTTCAAGGTACTCCAGATTAGGTTTACGTTGTTGTAGTAGCTCGTAACATGTCTTTCCGTGGCGCTTGACTATCAGAACTCGATTCAATGTATAACATGCATTTGCTACTGCCTCATTCCAGAATTGGATAGGCAGTTTTGAGTCTGCCAGCATTGTTCGTGCTGTCTCTATCAAGCTTCTATTCTTTCTCTCAGCAACACCATTCATCTAAGGCGTGTAGGCAGAAGTGAATTGATGCACAATTCCCTTTTCCTTGCAGTAAGCCTGCATCCACTGATTTTTGAATTCAGTCCCGTTATCTGAGCGTACTTGTCTCACCTTCAGCTTGTAGAGAGATTTCAGTGTGGTTACTAACTCCTTGAATGACTCAAATGTTTCTGATTTGGACTTCAGAAACATTACCCAAGAGAATCTTGAGTGGTCATCAGTAACCACAAAACAGTACAAGTCGCCTGCAATGCTCTTTGTACTGACTGGACCAAACAGATCCATGTGAAGAAGTTCAAGAGGAAGTTCAATAGAATGAACTCTCTTTTCCTTATGAGACTTCTTCGTCTGTTTGCCTTTCTTGCAAGCTACACAAAAATCCGGAAGTTGGAAATTCTTGACGTTGACTCCTCTCACGAGATCCTTCTGGATCAAGTGATTCATCTTCCGTTGATTTATGTGTCCCATTCTCCTATGCCAGGAGATGGAGTCCTTCTCAGTAGCTTTTGATAGAAAGCACTGAACTTCATGATCCGTTGTTGAAGCCGTTGAGAGATCCAAAATATAAAGATCTTTATATCTTGAAGCTGTCATCAGAACTTGGTCCTCTGGAATCACGTAGTCTTTCTTTAGGACGTAACACTTCTTGTTGTCGAATATGACTTTAAATTCCTTATCACATATTTGGGAAACAGAAAGTAAGTTGTTTTGAAGTTGTTGAACGTAGTTCACCTTATCAAACTTAACTTTCTGATTTCCAACTTCTCCCTGAGCTGTGATATAGCCTCCTTTGTTTCCTGCAAACGAAACATGCCCTCCTTTTATTTGTTTAACGTTTGATAGAAGAGCCCTGTTTCCTGTCATGTGCCTGGATGCTCCGCTGTCTACAATTCACGTGTTGGTTTCGGCACTGTAGCGAACACCTTGCACATACAATGTAAAACATTAGTTTAGATTAGGAACCCAAGCCTTTACTGGCTTGGGTTTCCCAGAGGCATCACACATCATGAATTCAACCCATTGACCCTTAGAGGGTGAGGGTAGCTCAGGTTCCTTCTTTTCATCATTATCAGACACGCAGGATGACTTTTCTTTCCATAAGCTAGATTTGTGCAAGGCCTGTTTGTGATAAACAATCGACTGGCTAATGGGTTGAACTTTTGGTTCACTAGTTCTTCTAGGTGGAGTTAAAGAACTCCTCTTAGAAGACCTAGGTTTTGAATCCTGAAGTTCAATCTTCTTCCTAGGTGTCTTATAGTAAGGACAAAAAGAAGCAATGTGTCCACACTCTCCAAAGTTGTAGCAGGACCTGCTATCAATTTTATGATTAAACTTTCTTTTTGGAGATGTGTGTGACACCCTAGTAACATCACTTAGTTTGGGTTTTGACTCTATTTCTTTTGATGTTTTCTCTTGTTTAACTAAATTAATTGTTTTAACATTTTTAACATCTTTTTCTTTTTGGTTAACTGGTTTTTGACATGAAACTTGTTATAGATTAACATTAGCAGTCCTTTTAGATTCAGATTTGACTTTGTTTGACCCGGACTTTATATTAACCTTTTCAAATTCTTTCTCCAGATTAACACAAGGCATTTTACCCTTTGCCTTTGAAGTGGCCTCCTTTTGTTTTGGTCCAGATTCAATTGATGAACATGAGGAATCTGGATCACTAACAAGAGGAGTAGACACCACATGATCCTTGATGGGGTTATTATTTATTGGTTTACTCTTAGTGTTCATCAAGGTCTCAGGTGGTGGAACCACTTTATAACCCAAACCCTTCCCGTTGTTACGTTCTCTCACTAAGTGTTGGACAATGTGTGATGAACTTGTCCAAGTGTGCAGTTTTTGCTTTAAAGAGTTTACTTCTACTTCTAAAACTGCCTTCTGCTTCTTAGTGTCTTCTAGGGAGTTAAGATAGTACCTAATGTCATTAGCTTGGTTAAATGCAACTACTTCAGTTTCCCTAAGCTGTTTAGTTAAAAGGTATATCTTTTCTTTGTAACTATGCTCATTTTGTTTTAAAACTCTATTAGCCTCAATGCACAGTTGCAAATCCTTTACTAAGTTATCATTATGATCTAATAACCTAGAAAATTTCTGATCTATGCTATCTCTAAATGAATTACAATCAGAACAAGCATGATTTTAAAACAATTGGTCAGTGGTACTTACCTGAGAAGATTCTAAAGAGTTAGCCATCATCGCAGCATCAGATGTCTCTGGTTCTGGTGATTCTGTCTTTGCTGTAGAAGTCCCTTCTTCAAGCTTGTAGCTGATCTCAGTTGCAGTTGTTTCTTCACTATTTGACATCGCTATATCAACTGCAATATCTCCTTCACTCGCGGAATCGTCATCTAAGTCTTCTACGCTTGCAATATTGGATTCCCTTGGAGATACAAACGGAAAGCTCCAGTCCTGTCCTTCATCATCATGAGCAGTCAAGGCTTTTGGATCCTTGCTTGATGAAGTAGAACTGCTATCTTGCTTGTCTTGACGAGTGCAAGACGAGAATGGGTTCCCGTTCCCAGTCTTCTTTGGCTTCACACATTCTCTTTTGAAGTGCCCCTTCTCTTCACAGTTAAAGCAGGTCACTTTGCTCTTGTCAAAGCCAAATGTGGTATCCTTAGTAGCAACCAAGTTCTGTCCGGTCTTTTTCACAAACTTCTTCGCCCTCCGGACAGCACTTGCTAAGGCCCACATAATGTCCATCCTCTCTAGCTCATTCTCGTCTACCTGCTCGTAGTCCTCATCTGCCAGATGGCAGTTTCCAATTTTCCCAGCAACAAGTCCATCATAGGAATGAACCACTGCTGCCAAGAGATCCATGTGCTCTCGAGCTACTTCCACAGTCACGTTTCCGAGGTTCTCGGTCTTCAGTCTAGTAGCGTTTGCTTCAGATCCAATGTAATGGGTAGTAGAAGACCCTGACATTTATGATCCTGAAGGAGAGACATGTGAGGGACCAGAAGAGCTAGACACAAAGGCGGTCTGAAGAGGTGCTCCAGACATCTTAGCTTGAGGAGTGGCATTGTACAAAGCTCGATTCTGAGTATATGATGACTTCTGAGCTCGGTACTTCATCCTAAGTGCTTCTTCTCGCAGCTTTAGAATGAAGTCATTGATATCCAACTTTGTCAGCATCTTATTCTGTCTCAGATTTGACACAAAAGAAGCCCACTTTTCTGGCAATCCGTCTGCAAAATTTGACACTTTTTCTTCCATGGTAGTAGCAACCCCATGTGTATGCAGTTCACTCATCAGATGGTAGAATCTATCAATAACATCGTCCAAACTCTCGTTTCCCATCGATGAGAAGTTGTCAAATTCTTTCTTTAACTCCTTAGCTTTAATTGCCTTCAGCGAAGCATTCCCGTCATATCTCTTTTCCAGCTCATCCCACAATTTCTTGGCCTGCTTATTCTCCGAGTACTGGTGGAAAATATCTTTAGGAATAGACTGTGTGAAATGCATAGACTCTCTTCTTTGCATTATACTTAACTTTCTGAGCATCAGTCATCCCTCCCAAAGTAAGCTTTACCCCATCGGCTCCCACCGGCATACTGTACCCTATCTCGATAGCTTCCCACAAATTTGGATCCACTCCATTGAGGTAGATCTCAAAACGTTGTTTCTAGTGGGGAAACTCATCTAACGTTAAGAGCTTTGGTGGTTTATTATGATTCCCCACCTTACTCTCAAGTAACAGTAGGTTCTGGATCCTTGAGTCCTTCCCGGCTGTAAATGCTGACATCTGATCTTCCATCTCGATTAACTTTAAGTGTACTAAACAATCTGTCAAACTGGTGCGACTAGGTGATGCGAATGGGCTATCCGTGCGAATGAACTATGCGACTGGTTCAATCGTGCGGCTGAACTAAGCGATTGGTTCAGTCATGCGAATGAAGCTGATGTGTATGAACACTGCGAACGGATGGTTCAGTCGTACGAATGAAGATGCGACTCAGTCCAATCGTGCGTCTGGAGTATGCGAATGAAGTCCAGTCGTGCGAATGGCTCACTCGTGCGACTGAAGCTGCTGTTTTGCGAAAATTTCTAAGTTAAACGTGTTTTGGCCGTAAAAATTCGAATTTTCGCCAACCCTAATCGCCTAAGGCTGTAGAAACCGAAACTTGATGAGCAGGGAACGTCCAAGACAACTTTTGACACAAAAAGATTGCGTTTGTAGAGTAAAAACACAAACTTTGTATCAAACTTGATTGAATCACACGTAATCAAGAGCCAAAGCTCTGATACCACTTGTTAGGACCTGGTTTTTGAATGAAATACCGAATGATTAACGTGTAAACCAAACCAAATAGTGCGGAATCCTATTTGATTAGCGATCCAATCAGTGAGAACCCACGTAGAATCAATAAAGTATTGAATCAAACGTTAAGAATCGATTAGGAATCGATCTATAGCGTTCTATGAACTTGGAGTATGAACTTGGAGGCTTCTGGACGGCTAGGGTACGTCTGGAGTCGAAATAGAATGAATGCTTACGTTTTTCCATGAATTGGGTTGTATTTATAGGTTAGTGTTGTTCATTCGTGCGACTGAACTATAAGTATGGTTCAGTCGTGCGATTGAACCATGCGGTTGATTCATCCGCACGATTGAGTGTTCAGTCGTGTGACTGAGCCAATCTTATGTTACAATCATACGACTGATCCAGTCTCCTGGTTCAGTCGTGCGACTGGGTCATTCGTATGGAGTTATTCATGCGTATGGTCCATTCGTATGGGCCATTCGCATGAGAACTTCAATTTGTTAAGTCTGAATGTATTAATTAATATAACATTATGTGTATCAATTCAAACAATCACAAACCTAGTTAACCAATTCAACATCAACTCATTAATGAAATATTAAACATTATAAATCACAAACAACCAATATCATTTCATTAACATTACAAACATTACATCAGTATCAGACAAACAAGATCTATTACATTCATATCCTGATCTAGGTACATACATGTATCAACAATCCCGTTCTGCGAAATTGTGGGTTCGTCTAGCGAAATTGTGTAGTCGTCCAGCGAAACTATGGAGTTTTCTGCGAAACTATAGTTTCGCAGATAGTTTCGCAGACTTGGATTTCCAATGAAAGTTGGGCGAAACTAGCAGCGAAACTACCAGCGAAGGTGGCAGAGAAACTGCTGGCGAAACTAGTAGCAAATCTGCTGATCTTGCAGCGAAATTAGCAGCGAAATTAGGCAGAAATTAACCCCTTTGAGTATTAACTTATATGCAGGCTGCGTAGTGTGACCCTTGCTTAGAAAGCTTGATTGAGAAGCTAGTCACTGAGTCCAGGTGAGTTCTAGAGCCCCTTCTTTATAAGTTTTTACATGTGTTAGGGCTATTATGCGTACTAAATATACGTTTTTAAATCACCAAGATTTTAAGAGGTTTTAACAGGAAGTCGATTTTAGGGCTACTGAGCCCAGCCCTAGCCAGGGGCGTTGCCCCTTGGACCCCACTAGGGGTTGCTACCCCTAGGACCCCACTGTCAGGGTCTGCCGCCCCCGAACCCCAGCTGTCCCGCGGAGGGTCGGTTATGTTCTATGATGACTTGTACTTGTTATGTATGTGTATGTTATCTTTTCTTTATGTTCCTTATATGTATTATCCCGTGGCTTTATGTGGTGTGATTTTGTTAACGAATGTAATGTATTATCTTAACGAAGCGAAAGATTTAAGATAATGAAAGTGGAACATAACGAAAGAATGTATGAAAGTCTTGCAAGTAAATGTAAAGGGGTTCACAACTCAATGAGAGTTGTTAGCCCGACAGATCTGTTACAGCGTGCGATCTTGGCTGACCCATGAGGGTTCACACAGAGGAGTCAGTCTTGGTGACTGCTCCATACGTGCGATATGGGATCCTTGTCGCTTAACCCTACATGATATGGGTTTGTGCACAAGAGGGGGGGGGGGGTTAAGCATACAACAGGATCTAGATAGAAGTGAAAGATAATAAAAGTGAGAAAAGTATGAAATGTATAAAACGTGCGAAAAGAATGATGACGGAAGATAATAAATATTACCTTGATATATGTACGATGTATGATCACGTGCGATAGTAAAGTAAATGTTTTAACGAAAGAAAGGTAATATATTTTTATAAAACTAGAACTCACTTAGCAACGCTAACTTTTTATGTATTTTCCAGTTGGCAGGTTAAGATTGCTGAGGATGGCACGGGCACAGCTACTTAGCAAGTTTTGGATGACATCCATTTTATATAACGATGAGGTTTTTGTGATGTAATGCAAACAAATGATATTTTTGTAACGGTTGACAATGTTGTATTTTTTTTTTGCAAAAGCAATTATTTATATATGAAATGGCTTATTAAGTATTCCACTGCAATGTTTTAGTAAATGTAAATATATGTTTTATATTTTATGTGTGATGATTGTCCAATTGTAGGCGTCGCGGGAACGGGGCCTTACAAGTTGGTATCAGAGCCAAAGTTTAAGAGAAATGGGTAAATATTTTCAAAAACCTAAACTTCAACTAAGAATGGGACAAAATGAAAGGATGCCATTCCAAGTAGCTACGTGCCATCAAATATTTTCTTTAACGTTAACCGATATTATGTGCGCATGTTATGTGGTTTATGTGACTTTAGTAGATTTAGATACTGATGTAGTCAGGATAGGAAATGCTTGGGGTAAGAAGAGTAAAGTAAGTTCCTAATCACAACTGGCCACAATAATTAGGGACTTACTATACTTGACATAAACTGAGCTACTACATTGAATGATCGTGTTGGTGTTTGGATCTTATAGCGCGTTTAGATGATGGCTGGAGGTAGATCTTCTAAGGCTTCTCAAGATGGAGGCCGTGATGGATGTGGTGCTGGACCACGGGTCACAAAAGGAAGGGCTAGGGCTGAAGAGATGGCCCATGAAGAGCCCGAGACCCCTCATCCGGAGGGTTGTGACGAGAGTGCTAACCTAAGGGCCTCGGTGAAGGAGGCTGTGGTGGAGGAAGTTTACCAGGTCATGCAAACGATCCTTGCTTCTTGTCCTAGATTAAGCCAAAGAAAGTTAATGAGGCTTTGAGAGATGGAAGCTGGATTGAAGCAATGCAGGAGGAACTGCTTCAATTCAAAAGACAAGGTGTTTGGAACCTATGCCCTCTTCCTCCTGGGAAGATGCCAATAGGTACCAAGTGGGTTTTTAGAAAAAATAAAGATAATAGAGGGCTTGTCATCAAGAACAAGGGAAGACTAGTAGTTCAAGGGTATACTCAAGAAGAAGGGATTGACTATACAGATGTCTTTTCTCTTGTAGCAAGACTTGAAGCTGTAAGGATATTCCTTGCTTTTGCTGCATCCAAGGATTTTAAGGTCTACCAACTTGATGTCAAGTGTGCATTTTTATATGGGGTGATAGATGAAAAAGTGTATGTCAAACAACCACCTAGATTTGCAGACCCTGATCACCCTGATTATGTCTGCAAGCTTGACAAAGCTCTCTATGGGTTGCATCAAGCTCCAAGGAAGTGGTATGAGACATTGTCATAGTACCTAGTTCAACATGGTTACGAAAGAGGTATTATTGACAACACACTTTTCATAAAAAGAATAGGAAGACTTGATCTTGAGGGGGAGTGTGTTGATGAACATCAATACAGGGCTATGATTGGGTCTATTATGTATCTAATAGCTAGAAGACCTGATATCATGTTTGCGACAAGCATATGTTCAAGATATCAAGCCAACCCCAAGATGTCAAACTTAGTTTCTATTAAGAGGATTCTTAGATACCTCAAAGGAGCTCCCAAAGTCAAAAAATTCTGACTTCAATCTGTATGCATATACGGATAGTGACTATGGTAGCTGCCATATGACTGGGAAGTCTACATCTTAGGGATGTTAGTTCCTTGGTGGTAGGATATTCTCATGGAAATACAAGAAGCAATTTTGTATATCTGCATCAACTACTGAAGCTGAATACATTGCTGCTGCAAGCTGCTGTGCTCAAGTGCTTGGGATTTAGAAATAGATGCTAGATTATGGACTCAACTTCAAGAAGACTCCTCTCCACATAGATAACAACAATGCTATCTCTATCATAGAGAATCCAGTACAGTACTCAAAGACAAAGCACATCGACATCAGGCATCATTTGATCAGAGATAATTTTGTAAAGATATTGATAAAACTGGCAAAAGTTAACACAAGTGAACAATATGCTTATCTGTTCACAAAAGCTTTTGAGAACAGAGATTTAAATATTTTGTATAAGCTATTAGGATGATTAACTTTGAGTAATTTCAAAAATTATTTTTCAAACATGTTTGTCTTTAAAGTTGTCTAAATTATCACTCACATAAGCCATGTTTATCTAGGAAGAAACTTTTTCAAAGAAAATGTTCCTTAGATTTTTAAGAATTATGGAGATTTTCTTTCGAACGACATTAAATTGACTTCAAAAGAACATTTTGTCTTCAAAACTAATAACTACTTACTAAATAATTTAACTTCGGAAGAAATTCTAACATATCTTCTGAATCTTAAAAATGCTTCTAGGTATTTATATGTTTTGAAGGACAAATTTCTTCCGAAAGCAATTCAGTCTCAAAAGTTTTATTCTCTTCTTGAGTAAAACTTCTGAAGTTTAATATCTTCTGAAACCAAATCTGTCTCAGAAGCAAAATAACTCTAAGTATATTTTCTTCCGAAGCTATTCTTCCAAAGCTAAGGAATATCTTCCGAAGTCAATTTTGCTTCAGAAGCTTTCTTCAAAACTTCCGAAGGCAAATTACCTTTGGAAAATTTCAACATCCAAGATAACTACCTTTTTAGGCACTTTTTCAAAGGTGTGACCAACTTCCGGAATATATAGTTTATCCTTAGCAATAACTTTGTCTCACATCCAAGTATATAAATAGCCTTTAAAACGGTTCCCCCTTTTTCTTCTTCCTCTTCATCTAAAATCTTCCAGCCCTAAATCACCCACAAACCCTTGTTGTTCTTCCACTCTCTCTTATAAAAATCTTCAGAAAATGGCCAACCCTGAACCCTAAAACCAACCACTCTTTATCATGCACCTTCAAAGTTGCTCTATATCATCTGAGAAAGATCCTAGTTACATTTTCCGCTTTCTTTCTCCCACATCATACCTCACCACTCTCACTATATACCCTCCTCTGTATGACGATCAAGTGCTGGAGTTTTGGAGGACCTGCCAAGAGGTCATCTTGGATATTAAGAAGGAACTATCTGGATCAGTGTAGGAGAAGACTGTATTCATCACTGCAGCCACCATCAACCAACACCGGAGGTTGAATGATGAAGAAGGTGAGCTATCCTTCCCCAAAGAGATAGTCAACGCCTCATTCTGATAGCTATGAAGACAACTACTCTGTGAGAACCTTCAAAAAGGGTAAGTTCTCTTTTTAATGGAAATACCTCCATCATGCTGTAATCCATTCAATATTAAACAAACATGGAATATGGGACCAAGTTCCAGACGACCTATCCTATATAGTCCATGGAATGGTCCAGGAGATCAAGTTCAAGTACTCACAGTTTGTATCTACAATTTTACTTGCTAACTTGGATTCCTTAGAGTATTACATGTTCCCTAGATATGTGCAGCACATTCTCAATTATGAACTGGGCTTATAGTTGAAGGGAACAGGTAATGTTCTTAAATTGGGATAGATCAATCCTAGTATTTTTAAAATAATAAGGAAAACTACTGTTGGTTTTCCCGGGGTAGAAACAGCCCTTGTCCCAAAAATGTTAGAGCTTCCTGCATAACGTAACAACTTGGCGCCACTAGCTAATGTTGAAACCACACCTTCTTTATCTTCAACACCCCAACAGCCATAAATAACCATCACCTACTAGAGAAAATACAAACAGACCCCTGCTTAGTCTATTCAGATTGAGAAGGCCTCCATATACTCACCCATGCAAGAGGAAGTGGAACTAAAAGCTCCCACTTCCCTTGAGGAGCAGACCACTCCAATTCCAACAATGCTTAGCTTGATGAGTTCATTATCCGTGCCTCAATCCTTCATCCTAAGTCTCAAAACTTAGATGAACAACCTTCAAAGGACAGTTACCATCCCCAACATTTAGCCTCAATCTGCCAATCCCTAACCAAGAATTCTATGATAATAAAGAGATAGGATTCAGTGAGTACCATGAGTCTCTCTTCTCCTCTCCTGCTCAAGGAGAGATGAGTACTCCTGCTACTACCATATCCAGCCCATATCATCCACCCATGATTGAGGTTGACCTTTCTTAACACGTTTAGGAGGTCCATGTGGAAAAGACTCTCACTTCTGTAAGTGATTACATCTTTAAGACCTCAACCATGGCAACCTAACTCCTTGACACTTCTTATGTGACATCCGTCACCTTAAGGTTCGTCAATTAACGTGGTTTTCCATTAACTATCTTTGATCAATCATTCCTCATCTTTATTAACTCCTTATATGGATATTATGCTTGCTTTATCATCGTTGTGCTTGTGCTTTCATTGTGAGCGTGTGCTATTTTCAAAAACTTTTAAAACTTTCATCATCGTAACCGCCAAGTATATCATTTTTATATAAAATTAACGTCACTAATAAAAACCATTTTTAAGTTATAAATATCATTAAATACATTTTTATAAATAATATGATTAACCTAACAAAGTCGTTTTTCAACCGAAACAAATTTGGGAAACTCGGGGGTTAAGTGCAGGGACTAAACTTGACATTTTGCAAACTTAGAATGGGTATAAAAACCCCCATTTTTCCAGCCCTAGCCTCATAACTTCATCTTCATCTCCATCTTCTTCTTCTTCACCATTTTCTTCATCTTTGCACCAAAACGACCCATTTGGTCTCGTTTTCGTCGTCTAGACTTCATCTACAACCTAGTCTACTCCATTCTAGCAGGTAGACGACCTTGGTTGTCCTTTTTCTTGTTTATTCACGGCTGTCCAAACTAGGGTTTCGGGTGTTCGGGTTCAACCCGAACACATGAGGTCGTGTGGGTGCGTGTGAGGTCTTTCTGCGTGTGCTTCTTGTTTGTGTATGTGTGTAGAGTGTCTGCGGAAGTCCTTGTTGTGTAAAACTCGTGCTCGGAGCAGCCGAAGGCTGCTCAGCCTCGTCAACAGTCGCGATTCTACTGTCTAGGCGACTGGGTCTGTCATGCGATTGAGTCGTGCGACTGGATGAGTCGTTAGACTGAGCCATGCGTCTGAGTCAATCGTGCAACTGAGTTGTGCGACTGGGTTGTCGTGCGACTGTGTGTATGAGTGCGAATGAGTCAATCGTGCGACTGAGTTGTGCGACTGGGTGTGTCGTGCGACTGAGTCGTGCGAGTGTGTGTATGTGTGCGAATGAGTCATGCGTGCGAATGAATGTGTGCGATTGAGTCATGCGAGCGAATGAATGTATGCGATTGTGCGTGTATCGCACGACTGGAGTCCAATCGCACGAATGAAGGTTCAATCGTGCGAATGTAGCTAATTCGCACGATTGAAGGTTGATTTGTGCGTATGGAGGTTGAGTCGTGCGATTGAGTGTTGTGTGGTACGACTGAATGCCAGTCATACGAATGAAGGTTCAATCGTACGAATGAAGCTGATTCACACGATTGAGGGTTGATTCGTGCGAATGGATTGTTGAGTCGTGTGTCGGGTCATGTCATGCGACTGAAGTTGTTGTGTGTGATTTCCTTTGTATGCGTGGTGTGTGTATGTCGTGTGATGTTGAGGTAACATTAACACGGTTGCCATTGCTCAGCCACAAAGATTAAAGTCAACACTATAAAGCCCACAAATACTATTCAAAGTCAAATCAATCTAACATTTTATAATTATCAACCGATTTGTAACTACTAGTATTTATCAAATACTTCCTCAATAACAATAAAACTTTTACACAAATATCATCAGCAATGGCGACAATGTCTAGTACTTGGATCTACATAAGATCTAGTACGTGTGTCTGTTTGTGTGTGTTACACGCGACCCAACCGATACAACCCGAACCGAACAATATTATATGCTTCATTCATATCATTAATGCTTAACAATAACTGTCAATAGGTGTTTGACCGTTCATTTGCATACAACATTTGGATACTTTGATCATTCATACTTACCACTTAACAAGTGAGTTTCGTGGCCCCTTTTTACGCTTGCAATATTTCAATCATTTACAACTTGGGGGAAAAGTATGCTCACCCATTTTTAATGCTGTACAATTTACTTACAATTTACATACTTGGAATCAACGTGATACTATTTTGCAAGTACTTATCTAATACATGTTTGGGTCTGCTGTGTGGTTCTATCTTTGCAACTATTTAATTCCAGTGTGGGAACCAACGAATAGGTATTGGTAGTACTACTGGGTTGACACCCCCACCCTTGTTCGTTGGTATACTAGTTGGTACCATCAGTGGCCAGGAACGGGCCCTTGGGTGAATATATTCCGACAATATCTTTGCGTACGTCGCTAGGTTTGGTTGCAAAGCTCATTGTCATGTGATTTTACTTGTTTATATAATTGTATTCACGGTATTCCACATCGCTTACTATATACAGCATCACTTACTTATATACTATTTAAACCTGCGAGCTCACTAACAATTTTGTTGACCATTTTGAGCATATCTTTTCAGGTAATCATGCAAATTGAGGAATCTAGGTGTGCTGCCTTAGTGGAGACCCTAGGATGCATTTTTGGGACTAAACATATTTGACAAACAATTATTTTGAACAATGTTGTAATCTGATTAAACAATTACATTCTTTTGATACTTGTTCTCGGGTTGTGGGAATTTACATTACAATGTTATCATCTTTGACTATGTGAATCACATATCATGTTTATTGCTTATGGCTATGTTGTCGTGAAAATTGACTAAACACGACACAAGTCCCCTTGTTGTCGGGTGTCGTCATGACACGCTTGTCATCATTTATTATATTGCATCTCTATCGCTTACCTTGTGTTATGACGATCCCGATCTCGTTACATCCCCGTGTTTCCGCTTTTAGCGGGGGTGTGACAGATTGGTATCAAAGCCATTGGTTATAGAGTATTAGGCAATACGCTTGACCTAGACTATAACCTAGGAACCTTCATGTAGATTTGCATGCTAGGATCTGTATGCATATTATATCTCGTGTATGTGTTCCTCGTTGCTTGATTCGTTCATTTATCTGTTTTGTGTTCTTTTCACCCTATGAGAGAGCCCCTGTGCTCACTCCTTATGGGATGCTTCTATTGGATCTTCCGTTCCCTCTGCGCGCCGAGTTGGTTTATCCAAATCCGGGTATTAAACCCGAAGAGATCTTCACCGATCATGTTATTCCGCATGACCTCAGACATTGAGATTAACCCTGAGGAGGTTATGTATGAAACCTCGAAAGAGGAGGAAATAGACAACCTCCGCTAGACTAAACGTGATTATATACATGGATTTACAATTGATATGATGGACTATTGTTGAGACATTATCAATTCATGGTGTGAGAACTACACGACTTGCATGCGATGTGTGGTGACAATAAGTGTGATATTAACTTGGGAATACTGGACTTGATGAGTGTTATGGATAATAAACTTTGAAATTTTTTAAGCTTACGTATTTACAATTACTATGATTAGAAAATGCCGCCTCGAAGAGTTACCCGCAGCAATAGTGGCGGGAGTGAAGCCCCAAGGGGCAGAGGCAGAGGCAGAGGTAGAGCACCAAGAACAAATGATGGTCCTGCCAGTAACAATCAGGAAACAGGAAAATCTGATATGGCAGCTCTGATCGCTCAACAATTGGCCGCACTGATTTCTACTATCGTGGCCCAAGTGAGCGATGCACTCCAGCAACACTACCCCCACGGGGATGGTGGCAATGACAATGGAGATAATGGAGACAGAGGTCAAGGTGGGATCAAAACTGAAGTGGGAAATGGAAACCCAACTGGGAATGAAAGTAATCAGGAGACCAAAAATGGTGGAACAGCCGGTATTGAGACTGGGGTTGTTAATACTAGAAGGGGGTGTTCATACAAAGAGTTTGTGGCCTGCAAACCGAGAGAGTTTGATGGGAAAGGTGGGGCGATAGCCCTAACCAGGTGGCTAGAAAAGATGGAGGCAGTGATTGACATCAGTGAGTGCCTTAACAGTCAGAGAATCAAATATGCCACATGTTCACTACAGGGCAAGGCCCTAACCTGGTGGAACACCCAGGTTCAAGCTAGAGGAAGAGAATCTGCGATGCAGATGTCATGGGATGAGTTTAAAGCTTTGATCACCGAGGAATACTGCCCCCTCAACGAGATGCAGAAACTGGAGCATGAGTTCTGGAATCATGCTATGGTGGGGGCCGGGCATGCAGCTTATACTGACCGTTTTCATGAGCTGGCAAGATTGGTTCCGCATCTGGTCACGCCAGAATCAAAGAGAATCGAGAGGTATATTTGGGGACTTGCGCCTCAAATTCGAGCAATGGTTACAGCAGCTGCTCCTCCTACTATCCAGAGCGCAATTCTGAAGGCTGGCGCTTTGACTGATGAGATTGTGAGAACAGGGGTTTTGGGTAGAGGAGCAGAAAAGAGAAAAGATGTTGGTGAAACGAGCCGGTCGAGTGCCAGGAAGTTTGATAAGAGGGCCAAGATAACCAGGAATTTTGTGGCCGTGACTCAGGGTAAAAGAGAGTATGTGGGGCCGCACCCCAAATGTGACAGGTGCAATTATCATCATCCCCGAGGAACGCAGTGCCGGGTGTGCGCCAACTGTAGACGCCCGGGGCATTTAGCGAGAGACAGCAGAACAACGCCGAATTTGGTGGCACCGGTCAACGCGGTTAACCCCGCCGGGAATGCAAGGGCCTGTTACGAGTGTGGAAGCCCAGATCACTACAGAAACATGTGCCCCAGGCTGAATCGGGCACCGGGTCAACAAGGAAACAACCAGCAGCAAGTGATGGCTATAGCTGGAAATCAAGGCCCGACCAATCAAGGGAATGCAGCTCGGGGACGTGCGTTTGTCATTGGAGCCAATGATGCCCGTCAGGACCCGAATGTTGTCACGGGTACGCACTTACTCAATCATCACTTCGCATCTATTTTATTTGATACTGGAGCAGACAATAGCTTTATATCTTCTGAGTTTGTGCAATTGCTTGATTTGAGTCCTAGTAGGCTAGAAACTAGCTACTCAGTAGAAATGGCCAATGGTAGGGTTGTTCAGGCCGATGAGATTATTAGGAAGTGCTCGTTAATATTGGAGGACCATGCCTTCGATGTAGACTTGATACCATTTGAGCTAGGAAGTTTTGACGTGATTGTGGGTATGGATTGGTTGTCACAAAACGGAGCAGAGATTGTCTGTCGGGACAAAGTAGTACGAATCCCCATGCCAAACGAGGAAGTACTCAAGATTCAAGGAGAACGACCGGGAAGGAACTTAAAGCTTATTTCCTGCATGAAAGCACGCCGAAGTTTACGAAAGCAGTGCTACGCTTTTCTGGCTCATGTGGTTTAAAAGAAGGACGAAGAGAGGAAACTAGTAGATATTCCAGTGGTACGGGACTACCCAGATGTATTTCCTGATGACTTGTCTGGTTTGCCTCCTCCACGACAGTTGGAATTTCGTATAGAGTTGGTTCCGGGAGCTACACCGGTAGCAAAGACGCCATATTGGTTAGCGCCATCCGAAATGCAAGGGTTATCTAGTCAGTTACAAGAACTATTGGAGAAGGGTTTTATTCGACCAAGTCATTCACCGTGGGGAGCACCGGTATTATTCGTCAAAAAGAAGGATGGGTCGTTCTGCATGTGTATCGATTACCGTGAGGTGAACAAGTTAACCGTGAAGAATCGATATGCTCTCCCCAGGATCGACGATCTGTTTGACCAGCTGCAAGGAGCTTCGTATTTCTCAAAGATCGACCTTCGTTCTGGATATCATCAACTAAGGGTTTTCGAGGAGGACATACCGAAGACAGCGTTTAGAACTCGTTATGGGCACTATGAGTTCTTGGTCATGCTGTTCGGGCTGACTAACGCACCAGTTGTGCTTATGGACCTAATGAATCGGGTGTGCAAACCTTACTTGGATAAGTTTGTGATCGTATTCATAGACGATATACTTATCTACTCCCGATTGAAAGAGGATCACAAAGAACACCTTCGGGCAATTCTGGAACTGCTACGGGAAGAGAAACTTTTCGCCACGTTCTCAAAGTGTGAATTCTGGTTGCGGGAAGTGAAGTTTTTGGGTCATGTGGTTAACAAGGACGGGATTCATGTAGATCCCGGCAAGATTGAAGGGGTGAAGAAATGGGACGCGCCCCAGACGCCATCAGAAATACGGCAATTTTTAGGATTGGTCGGTTACTATCGACGCTTCATCGTGAATTTTTCAAAGATCGCACAGCCATTAACCCTGCTTACTCAGAAAGACAAGAAGTTTGATTGGGGACATGCACAAGAACAAGCGTTCCAAACATTGAAAGAGAAGTTGTGTAACGCGCCTATACTGTCCCTCCTAGACGGAACTGAGGATTTTGTGGTGTACAGCGATGCTTCACATCAAGGATTAGGATGTGTGCTAATGCAGAAGGATAAGGTGATCGCCTACGCTTCGCGACAACTTAAGGTGCAAGAAAAGAACTATACAACTCATGATCTTGAGTTGGGCGCTGTAGTATTTGCACTCAATATTTGGAGGCATTACCTGTATGGAACCAAATGCATCATCTTCACAGATCATAAGAGCCTCCAACATATCCTGGATCAGAAGGAACTTAACATGCGTCAGCGACGTTGGGTAGAGCTACTTAGTGACTACGATTGTGAAATCCAGTATCATCCGGGGAAAGCTAACGTGGTGGCTGATGCTTTAAGCCGTAAAGAACGCATGAAACCACTACGTGCTCGAGCGTTGGGATTGACCATTCAAATGAACTTGAAAGCTCAGATCCAAATTGCACAAAGTGAGGCATTGAAAGAAGAAAACCTTACGGGAGAAGAATTCCAAGGATTAGATAAACAGATGATTTGCAAGGATGATGGTATACAATACTTTATGGATCGCATATGGGTACCCAGATGGGGAGGTGTACATACCTTAGTCATGGATGAAGCCCACAAGACGCGATACTCTATTCATCCTGGTGCAGACAAGATGTATCAGGATCTTAAAGATCTGTACTGGTGGCCAGGCATGAAGAAAGACATTGCCTTGTACGTCAGCATATGCTTGACATGCTCGAAAGTTAAAGCTGAACATCAGAAACCATCAGGATTATTACAGCAACCTGAGAATCCCGAGTGAAAATGGGAGAATATAGCTATGGATTTCATTACCAAACTCCCTAGAACAAGCAGCGGGCATGACTCAATATGGGTTATAGTGGATCGAATGACGAAATCAGCGCATTTCTTGCCTATCTGAGAAGACTACAAAATGGATAAGTTGGCGAGATTGTACATCAAAGAGGTCGTGACAAGACACGGAGTGCCGGTGTCAATCATATCCGACCGATACAGCCGATTTACTTCACGATTTTGGCAGACACTACAGAAAGCGATGGGCACTCGATTAGATATGAGTACAGCCTATCACCCTCAGACAGATGGCCAAAGTGAACGAACTATACAAACGCTAGAAGACATATTGAGGGCGTGTGTAATCGACTTTGGTGGTAGTTGGGATGCTCATCTACCGTTGATCGAGTTCTCTTACAACAACAGCTACCATACAAGCATTGGTGTGCTCCGTTCGAAGCGTTGTATGGAAGGAAATGCAGATCTCCCATTTGTTGGGCCAAGATTGGTGAAAGTCAGCTAACAGGCCCAGAGATCATTCAAGAAACAACGGACAAGATCTTTCAAATCAAAAACCGACTGAAAGCTGCTAGAGATCGACAAAAGAGCTATGCCGACAACCGTTGGAAGCCTCTAGAATTCAACATTGGGAATCGAGTCTTACTTAAAGTCTCCCATTGGAAACGAGTCGTTCGATTTGGAAAGAAAGGGAAGTTAGCCCCAAGATACGTTGGACCATTCGAGATTATGGAAAGAATCGGTCCGGTGGCTTACCGATTAAGGTTGCCACAAGAACTCAGCGGTGTGCATGATACTTTTCACGTGTGAAACCTCAAGAAGTGTTTGGCTGACGAATCCCTTCACGTACCAATTGAGGAAATCAAGATTGAAGAAAAGCTTCATTTTGTTGAGGAACCAATTGAGATCATGGATCGAAAGGTCAAGCAACTGAAGCGCAGTAGAATACCTATTGTTTGCGTAAGGTGGAATTCAAAACGAGGGCCAGAGTTTACATGGGAACGAAGATCAGATGAAACTCAAATATCCACATTTCTTCGAGGATGACACTCTTGGACCTAACTCCAGCTGAATTTCGGGACGAAATTCTCTCAACTGGGGGATACTGTGACATCCGTCACCTTAAGGTCCGTCAATTAACGTGGTTTTCCGTTAACTATCTTTGATCAATCATTCCTCATCTTTATTAACTCCTTATGTGGATATTATGCTTGCTTTATCATCGTTGTGCTTGTGCTTTCATTGTGAGCGTGTGCTATTTTCAAAAACTTTTAAAACTTTCATCATCGTAACCGCCAAGTATATCATTTTTATATAAAATTAACGTCACTAATAAAAACCATTTATATCATTAAATACATTTTTATAATTAATATGATTAACCTAACAAAGTCGTTTTTCAACCAAAACAAATTTGGGAAACTCGGGGGTTAAGTGCAGGGACTAAACTTGATATTTTGCAAACTTGGAATGGGTATAAAAACCCTCATTTTTCCAGCCTTAGCCTCATAACTTCATCTTCATCTCCATCTTCTTCTTCTTCACCAATTTCTTCATCTTTGCACCAAAACCGACCCATTTGGTCTCGTTTTCGTTGCCTAGACTTCATCTACAACCTAGTCTACTCCATTCTAGCAGGTAGACGACCTTGGTTGTCCTTTTTCTTGTTTATTCACAGCTGTCCAAAATAGGGTTTCGGGTGTTCGGGTTCAACCCGAACACATGAGGTCGTGTGGGTGCGTGTGAGGTCTTTCTGCGTGTGCTTCTTGTTTGTGTATATGTGTAGAGTGTTTCTGAAAGTCCTTGTTGTGTAAAACTCGTGCTCGGAGCAGCCGAAGGCTGCTCAGCCCCGTCAACAGTCGCGATTCTGCTGTCCAGGCGACTGGGTCTGTCATGCGATTGAGTCGTGCGACTGGATGAGTCGTGCGACTGAGCCATGCGTCTGACTCAATCGTGCGACTGAGTTGTGCGACTGGGTGTGTCGTGCGACTGAGTCGTGCGACTGTGTGTATGTGTGCGAATGAGTCATGCGTGCGAATGAATGTGTGCGATTGAGTCATGCGAGCGAATGAATGTATGCGATTGTGCGTGTATCGCACGACTGGAGTCCAATCGCACGAATGAAGGTTCAATCGTACGAATGTAGCTAATTCGCAATATTGAAGGTTGATCCGTGCGTATGGAGGTTGAGTCGTGCGATTTAGTGTTGTGTGGTACGACTGAATGCCAGTCATACGAATGAAGGTTCAATCGTACGAATGAAGCTGATTCGCACGATTGAGGGTTGATTCGTGCGAATGGATTGTTGAGTCGTGCGTTTGGTCCTGTCGTGCGACTGAAGTTGTTGTGTGTGATTTCCTTCGTATGCGTGGTGTGTGTATGTCGTGTGATGTTGAGGTAACATTAACACGGTTGCCATTGCTCAGCCACAACGCTATAAAGCCCACAAATACTATTCAAAGTCAAATCAATCTAACGTTTTATAATTATCAACCGATTTGTAACTACTAGTATTTATCAAATACTTCCTCAATAACAATAAAACTTTTACACAAATATCATCAGCAATGGCGACAATGTCTAGTACTTGGATCTACATAAGATCTAGTACGTGTGTCTGTTTGTGTGTGTTACACGCGACCCAACCGATACAACCCGAACCGAACAATATTATATGCTTCATTCATATCATTAATGCTTAACAATAACTATCAATAGGTGTTTGACCGTTCATTTGCATACAACATTTGGATACTTTGATCATTCATACTTACCACTTAACAAGTGAGTTTCGTTGCCCCTTTTTACGCTTACAATATTTCAATCATTTACAACATGGGGGAAAAGTATGCTCACCCATTTTCAATGCTGTACAATTTACTTACAATTTACATACTTGGAATCAACATGATACTGTTTTGCAAGTACTTATCTGATACATGCTTGGGTCTGCTGTGTGGTTCTATCTTTGCAACTATTTAATTCCAGTGTGGGAACCGACGGATAGGTATTGGTAGTACTACTGGGTTGACACCTCCACCCTTGTTCGTTGGTATACTAGTTGGTACCATCAGTGGCCAGGAACGGGCCCTTGGGTGAATATATTCCGACAATATCTTTGTGTACGTCGCAAGGTTTGGTTGCAAAGCTCATTGTCATGTGATTTTACTTGTTTATATAACTATATTCACGGTATTCCACATCGCTTACTATATACAGCATCACTTACTTATTTACTATTTAAACCTGCGAGCTCACCAACAATTTTGTTGACCATTTTTAGCATATCTTTTCAGGTGATCATGCAAATTGAGGAATCTAGGTGTGCTGCCTTAGTGAAGACCCTAGGATGCATTTTTGGACTAAACATATTTGACAAACAATTATTTTGAACAATGTTGTAGTCTGATTAAACAATTACATTCTTTTGATACTTGTTCCCGGGTTGTGGGAATTTACATTACAATGTTATCATATTTGACTATGTGAATCATATATCATGTTTATTGCTTATGGCTATGTTGTCGTGAAAATTGACTAAACACGACACAAGTCCCCTTGTTGTCGGGTGTCATCATGACACGCTTATCATCATTTATTATATTGCATGTCTATCGCTTACCATGTGCTATGACGATCCCGATCTCGTTACATCCTTGTGTTTCCGCTTTTAGCGGGGGTGTGACATCTTATGAAGTTGTCATTGAGCTGGGGAAATCTAGAGATCAAGAAACAATATCTGGTAGTGAGGGAGATGACTTTGGTCATGTACTCTCATTCCCCCATGATTCTTCTGATTAAGATGAGGGGAGTATGCAACTAAAGGTGCACAAACTGACCAAAACTTGCACCTATTGGTTTCTAGGTCAGTCACCTGGAGTCTCAGGTGGCTACCTTACAAAGGCAGTTGCTTAATCAGCAACTTGAGATCACCGATATGAAGGGCAAGTTAGCTAAGAGAACTGCAAGGCGTGCTCAACCAAGTCCACAAGAACTTGTGGATTTAACTTCCATCTCAGCTGTGCAAGTAGTTGATGCTACCAAAAAGAATGAGATAATTACCACAACCATAGAACTTAAGAGCATTGTCCACAGTATGGACATTAAGGATTCACCACCCTTACTTGCAATTTTCTAGACTCAACAACCTCCTCAGCCTTACATCAATATGGATGTCATTATTAAAAGTCTATTTGAGGAAGGTGTAGGAAGGGCCATGTCACTTTCATCCTGTATTGTTGACAATCCAATCGTAGGATGGAGGTATGACAATAATAAAAAAGCCTTGGTGCTTTCTAGATATCAGGCTCAATAAGAAGTGTTTTCATACCCAAAGATTCTATGAAAGCTTTTCTCTTGTTGACCTGCCACTTGCCAACCCAATCCATAACAGGCAAGCTGATAGGTAAGTTGAGAGGATTCAGTTGAGGGTGTTTGTGGAGTTTAAGAGAAGAACCATTGTATATAGACAGAGGCTAGCAAGGAAAGCGGTTGCTGAACTGGATATTGAGGCAGACCCTGAGATTAGCTTCAAAGGGGAAACCTCAGTTGAAGGCACAGCTGAAGAACATGTGAACCTTGAGACTACAACTCCTGAAACACCCATTACCCTCAGTGATACACCAGTTGGTGAAGGTGTCTCACAGCCTCTCCCTTGCCATAGCTCAGGTGCAGAACCAACTCAAGATGGCCAAAGCTCTATCCTCCCTAAGTCACATAGGCCAGTGCTTGACAAAGGAAAGATGATTCTAAACTCTTAGGAGATTAAGGATAAGAAGAAGGAAAGGAAGGGAAGGCAAGGGAAGCGAGGATGAGAGAGAGCCCAGCTCCATGCAAGCTGCAATCAGGGTTGCCCCTAGGCCAAACACTCAGGAAGATGAGTTAAGGGCAGCCAAATTGAACTATTTAGGGTCTAGGAACTACAACATAGATTATTTGATTTCTCTTCCCTTGGAAGAATTAAATGAACTGGTAGATATTGAAGTATCTAAAGAGAGGAAAGAGGCTGTGTCTTTTGAATTGCTCCTAAAGATCAAAGAAGAAAGGAAAAGAAGAAAACTGTATAAAGCCTCTATCCTCTATCCGGTTCAAGAAAGGCCTGAAGTGAAGTCTGTGGCTGTTGAGGATGAAACTCAAGTAGGTAGGGAACAAGACAAACAAAATATGATAACCTACTTGAGTGCCATAGGTCTCTATCTGGCTTTAGCTCTTCTCCCTTTATTTTATGAGTATATTGAATTTGAATATCTCAAGCAACTTGAATAAGAAGTCCTCAGAGAAAAGAAAGCTGCTAAGCGAAAAATGAGAGAGGAAGCTAGAAAATCATGAGCCACCATTAGCACTAAACAGAAGAAGTTTGAGGATAGAAAAAAATATGGTGAGTTTCTTAAAGCTGTATGGGTTCTGCGGAAGAAGACCTGGTCCAATGTGTATATCCATAATGGACAAGCACATTAGGGTGATCAAGCACCAGATAAAGAGGGGTGAGTTTCTAGACTTGCATTCTCCACCAAGTCAATTTGTACTTGAAGTTGAGGTCAAGGTTGAACCACAAGAGACAAAACAACCTAGACCTAGTGTTGATACATAGCTATATTCATCTTCTAACCCACAGAAGGGTCCTGAACCTTCTTCTGAACTTGTAAAGGGCAAGGATCAAACTGAGAAGGATAAAGAAGGAAACCTAGTGATCAAGACCAACCTTCTCAGTTAAAGTACAATAAAAGGAAAAGGATGATCATTAGAAGGGACTTAAAGAAGAAGAAGAAAAAGTCTAAGGCGTCCGCCTCTGCACCTTAGGATGAGTGAGAACATCCTGAGAGTGAACAAGAAGAGGTTGCTCAACTAAATCCACTACAAGTGCCTTTTGCTACTGAGACACCCATCTTGTCTTGGGCTTACTCTCCAAACCCAGACATATGGTATGTCATAAGAGAACAAGAAGGTCAAAACATATACTTCTGACAAAATATGCTTGACCTTCTTCAGCATGATCTTTTAGACATAAGGAGGTACTATGAGAGTCTGAAGAATCCAGACCAACTAATAAAGAGAGGAATGGCTCTAGTTTTGATGATGGTTTAAACAAGTGAAGATCAGATCAAGACTCATAGTCATTCTCAAGTTTTAGTAACGTCAGCCTAGGGGGAGTTTGTACGAGTTATCTTAAAGGTTGATGCTAACCAAAGATCTCTCAACATGCATTCTGAAGTACAAGGAAGTTATTTCGGAAGATTTGACAAAAAACAATGAAAATTCACCATGTGTCAAATCTTTCGAATCCAAACACATAAATCTTCTAAAGCCAAAGATGAAGTCTTTTAAAGCTTCAAGACAAAGTCTTCTAAAGCTTGAGGACTGATTTCTACCGGATATAGAGAAGACGTGCTTTCTCTAACACTACTTTTTACAAAAGCTGAACTACTTTCCGTTGCCATCTCTGAACACTCACCAACTTATACAAGTTGGTGATTATCTCCATACTTTTGTCAACTGTACATTATGGTGTTTGAGTTTGTAACTTTCCACTCTTGTACTTTTATCCTTTTTGTAATAAAATAGGTTGTAAGCTATGGCATGTTATAGTCACTAGTCAAAAGTCAACCTGTCTTTTGACTTTACATTGATCTTTTTGTATAGATTAGTATCCAACTGGCCTTCAAAGTATGGCCGGTTGTAAGATGTAGTATAAAGTATCTCATGTAATCAGTCCTTAGGACTAAGTCTTGTAACAATTGTAAAACACTTGAGAGCAATATACATCATCCTTGAAAATCAATCTCTTTGTTCTTGTGTGTTCTTACTTTTGTTCTTTGTTTCATTTGTTTGGTTCCCTATTTGATCTGTTAAGTTTTCTATTCTCCACCTTGTAAAATTGTTGCATAACCAAAACCGATCATGAAATGAGCAACATTCACTACAAATCATTTGATATTTATATCCACAAAATAAGTCATGATAATGATGTCCTTATGGTTACAAGGTTGAATAGTTATTGAAGTTTAATGTTTTGTGATATTGTTCAGTTACTAGATTGTTATAACGTTGAGGTAACACTCGCAAATTTTCAAGCACATGTTAATATGCGATCTTTCATGTCCAGCAAAAATGTTGAATCCCATTACGATTAGGTTTTTTTAATTTTTTATTTATTGGTTTATTCTTTCAAAAAATGCATCATGTGATGGATAGATTAAAGGTAAAGATGTTTGTAGAAGCCAAAAAAATTATCTAACAAGTGTTTAACATAAAAGGGTTGGTTGATGCATCATTTTGCAATGAAGCTTACCCGAACCTAAGAGTGTGGGACTTTTGTAATATGATTTTCACATAGTCAACATTGATACATACGGTTCTTAATGAATGCTATGTATTCGAGCCTTTGTTGATTAGTAACTATCATTTGTAGTGAAGGAATGTTTCTTTGGCAGTTTTGACAAATAGTCTTACCATAATCTTTTAAAATCATGTTATGTAAAATATGACAAGTATATACTATGCTCATTATCTTCTCCCTTGACCGAAACCGTATCGGGTTCTTGATCAGATGAAAGCGTTTTCTAGAACTCAAAACGTTCTTTTAATGTCTTGTCTTGCGGATTCTAGCTTTTTCCTTGAAGTATTTGCGTTTGTCTTCAAGTGGAAACGCATGTAACACCCAGAAATTTTAAAATGAAGTTAAAAGAAAAGAAAAAGAAGTATAAAAGAAAGAAAAGCAATAAACCCAAAATGAAGGGTTAATAGTGTACAAAGGATAAAATTTAAATAATAATTTTTACAAAAGTGAGTGTGGCCGCCCACACCCATGTTCCATCACCTTTTGTCATACTGTTCTAGGGAGAGAAAGAACTGAATTCTTGGGTTTTAGAAAGAAGAAGAAAAAAAAAGCTGATTTAAGGTATGTGTTCGATGTTTTGATGTGTTCTTGGCTGATTTTCAGCTTTTGGGTATGTGCTTATGTGTTTTATGTGTTTGGTTGTGTGTTTTTGGGTTGTTTAGGTGTTTGAACTCATTGAGCATTCGGGTTTGTAAGGATTTCTATAAGTCTGATGCAGCCAAAACATCCAAAGTCTCTCTGCATGCATGCACTGAAGAACAGAAGTAGAAATGCTTCAGAAGTTTTACACCATGCACTAGAAATATTCTAAGTGTAAAATCTTCCAAAGCCAAGATCAGCATCTTCTGAAGCCAAAAGTGAAGTCTTCCAAAGCTTCAAAGACAAAGTCTTTCGAAGCCAAAGAATGAAGGCAGATTTCTTCCGAAGACTTTTGAGGATATGCCTTTATCTGATGTACTTTACCATAAAGCTAGACCACCTTTTCACTGCAACTCTGTAAAGTCACCAACTTACATGATTTGGTGAAAAGGTCCATGCTTTTGGTAACTGTACATTAAGGTCTTGAGTCTGTGCTTTCTACTTTATGTACTTTTATCCTTTTTGTAATATATTAGGATGTGAGCTATGGCATGTCATAGTCACTAGTCAAAAGACAAATCTGCCTTTTGACTCTACATTTGATTTTGTAGTTGTCTAGTCAATTGTATCCAGCTGGCTTTCAAAGTATGGCCGGTTGTAGGATGTAGTATAAAGTATCTCAAGTACTTGTAACTTTCCATCATATGCTTTGTAACATTTGTAATAGAACTTGAGAAGCAATATACAACATTCTTGAAAACCAATCACTTGTGTTGTTTACCATCTTGTTTTGTCTCATATTTACTTGTGTTCTTAGCATCTTTCACAAAAAGTTAACCAGTTCCCTATTTGATCTGTTAAGTGTTCTAAGCAACTCTCCTCATTGTGTTGTTGTGTTGTAAGTGCATACCCTTCACCGGTCCTGCATTTGGCATCAGAGCATTTCAGGCTCTTGATATAAGATCTCACCATCTTAAGATCCCTCACACACACAAAATACTTAACAACTCAAATGGCAGCTATTAACAAAGCTGATATGGAAACTGGAACTATGACAAAGTCTCCACTGATCACTCCTAAAGACTTTGATACTTGGTGTCAAAGAATGGAAGGCTTCATCAAGTCTCAAGGCTCCAGGATGTGGGACTCTGTTGTTGAAAGACCTTACATACCAAGCATCACTTCTGCTACTAGTGGTGGAATGATTCCTAAGGTTGTGGCTGATTACTCTGAAGAAGACAGGAAAAGAATAGAGATTGATCAGAAAGCCATGACATCCCTTCAAACTACTCTTCCACACTCCATCTACAGAGGCTTCAAGAAGTGCAAAACTGCCAAGCAACTATGGGAAGCATTAAAGCTTATGTATGAGGGGTCTACTGTAGCAAAGGAGAACAAGAAGGATCTCCTGAAGCAGCACTTTGAACACTTTACCTTTAAGGTAGGTGAAACCATGACTCAACAATACTTCAGGTATGTTGAGATTGTGGATACTCTAATGGATGTTGGAGTAGCTCTTGAGAATAGGGACATTGTAAGGAAGTTTATATCCTCTCTTCCTAGACAATGGACACATTACTGTGTTGTAATCAAGAGGACTGAGAACCTTAAGACTCTTACTCTTACAGACTTGTATGGTATTCTTAGTGGCTACCAGATGGAGATGAACATGCAAAACTCATCTGGTAACTCCAGCAATCAACTGAGTTCAGCCCTCCATGTGGTTGAAAGGAAAAGCATTGAGCCACAACATTATCTTATATGCTACCCTGACAACTCACAAAAGGGCCCTTTCATCACCTTCCCAGAGACACTAAGGGAAAGCTACGCTCAAGGAAGTCCTTTCCAAGAGACAAGTCCTTCTCATGCCTTTGTCTCTGCTGATGAAACCTCAGGCAACGTTCTCTTCACCCTTGAAGATTTGGACTACATTCATCCAGATGATCTAGAATACATGGAGATAGTCTAGCAGATGGCTGTTCTCACTCACAGAGCCAAGAAGTTATACAAGAGGACAGGGAGAAAGTTTCCAAGCAATGCAGCCAGTGGAAAGTTTGGGCTGGATAAAAGCAAAGTAAAGTGTTACAACTTTAACCAGATGGGACATTTTGCAAGAGAGTGTAAGGCACCAAGGACAAATGGTGGCCAAGCACAAACCCGACCAAAGTACACTAAGAAAGTTTCCCAGAATGAGAAGCCAAAGCAGTAAGCTGCAGTTGTTGTTGAAGAAGGAGGCTTTGACTGGAGCTTTCAGGTAGAAGATGCATCTCCAAACCAAGCACTCATGGCAGACCACGATGAAGCCAAGGTATTGGAACATCTTTGTACTTCTGAATGCATTGCTAAAGTCAATAGATACAGGTCCTATAACTTAGAAATGAGATCTGATCTTGAGTCCTTAAATATCTTAAAATCTGATTTTTAAAAGAGCTGAAAATGATTATAAACTAAAGATAGAGTGTTAGGACCTGGTATTTGAACGAAATACCTAGTGATTAGCGTGTAAACCAGATCAAATAGTGCGGAATCCTATTTGATTGGCGATCCAATCAGTGAGAACACACGAAGAATCAATCAAGAATTGAATCTAACGTTAGAAGTCGATTGGGAATCGATCTAATGTGTTCTGTGAACTTGGAGACCGATTTGGGAGGCTTCTGGACGGCTAGGGTACGTCTGGAGTCGTAATGGTATGAATGCTTATGTTTTTCCACGAATTGGGTCAATCTATATGTTAGTATTGTTCAATCGTGCGACTGGACCATAAGTATGGTTCAGTCGTGCGATTGAACCATGCGGTTGATCCATCCGCACGACTGAGTGTTCAGTCGTGCGACTGAGCCAATCTTATGTGTCAATCATACGACTGATCCAGTCTCCTGGTTCAGTCGTGCGACTGAGTCAATCGTATGAAGTTATTCATGCGTGTGGTCCATTCGCATGGGCCATTCGCATGAGAACTTCATTAAGTTAAGTTTGAATGTTTTAATTAATATAACTTGATGTGTAACCATTCAAACAATCATAAACTCAATTTAATCAATCAATATTGACTCATTAATGAAATATTAGACATTACAAATCACAAACAATCCATATCATTCCATTAATCAATTCGTATTACATCATAGTCAGACAAACAAGATCTATTACATTACAAATCATGATCTAGGGACATACATGCATCAACAAACTCCCCCCTTGGACTTAGATCACTCTAATCTCTTGTTTTCTGCATAACCTCCTTGTATTTCTTGTACTTCTCCTCTTTGGTGACTCCCACGTGAATCTCAAACGCGAAACAGAGTCGTATAACGTTTTGCAACTGGAGGGCTTGTACAATATCTTGCGTGTCATAGAACAGTGGCCACTTGTATAGCGTATAGACATCATTAGCCGACAAGTTCGTAAGCCACATCGTGTCGAATACCCTGATCGTATCCATTTGTCCCTCTTTACTTAGGACTATGACCGCTTCAGCTGTTCTCCAATCATAGTACCACCACTTAAAGTGTGGAGTGAAGTCCTGTGGCATTTCCCTGAGTGGGATTCTCGACATTGTGCGCGGAGGACTCCACTTCAACACTATCTTGGGCTTGCCAGTAATGGCATCAACCTCAGACCTTCTAATATACCTAGTAGGCTGTTGGGGTCTGAAGTTAACCCATCTGGTGTGGTACTCCTTCTTAAGGGCAGCCTCGAACCAGCCTGACATCTTCCTCGGATCAGCATACAAAAGCTTTAGCTTAGCCAGCTGGTTGAGCTCAAAACCTGGTAGAGTCTTCAGATCATGTGGGAATCTGAAGTACTCTATGCCCTGTTCCCTCTTAACTGCATAAACATTAAGATCATCAAAATATGCCCATGCTATAATCTTGCCTGACACCTTGTGATGTTTCTTGACTCTGTAGAGCTTGGTGTAGGCATCCTTTTTTGGTGCAGCACGTTGGGCTCTAACTTCTTCAAAACATGCAGCCCACTCAGCCTTTCGAATGTCGACATCATCATTTGAGGCTTGGGCTGTTCCTTCTGCCTTCTCTGTTTCCTACTCCATCTTGTTCAACACCTCAAAAGTATCACTGACGAGGGATTCACCCAAATTGGGGACCACATTACCCTCATTGTCAGCGTACTGAGGGTACTCCTCTGCGGTGATATCTTCGACCTCGACTTCATCAACATCGTTGAGCTCTTCATCACTAGTCGAATCGCATGTTGGAGCATCTTTGACTATTTCATCCGGATTGAGCTTGAAACTCTCTGCGAGTTGCTCGTTAGATAGGTCATGAATTATTTCCCCTTCTTCAGGGGTATAACTCACAGACCTTCTTACGATCCCTTGCAGATCAAGAATCATGGTTAGTTGAGTCTTGACTTGTTGAAGGGGAGCAACATCAAACTCATCTCTTTGATAATTTGGATCTGTTTGATTTAAACATTCAACACATAAATCATTAGTAATTAATCAAACAGAAATGCATTAACTTAATATAAACATTCAATACATTGTTTTCAATACAGGATTCAAACACAAAAGTAAATAAATACATAAACATCTAGTCTTTACTTTTATCCTGAATCATAGTCTCGTCACTCGGAGGAGCAGAGGTGGTAGCTGACTGGTCCTGTCTATTCTTTGACCTCCTCTCTTGACCTGAAGCAGAGGCCGATGCAGCCGCATCCCCTCCTTCTGCTTCATCATCATCATCCTTCCCCTCTGTCCTATCTCTGTCAGTTTCCTCCTCATCCTCTGTATCATCCTCTTCATCCTCATCATCACCTTCATCATCATCATCACCATCATCTCCATCATCTCCATCCCCTTCCTTGATCTTTAATGGCTCGTCCTTTGATCCCTTGAGCCGCAGCATGATGGTCTTGTTGGTGGTCTCCAACTCCTCTATCCTTTTAGCTGATTGGGCATGCTGCTCCTGGAGTTGGGACATCTCTACACGCTGTGCATCCATCAGCTGAGCCTGCTGCTCTATAACTCGAGCCTGCTCTGCCATCTGGTGAGATTGTGCAGCAGTCAGGTCGGCAAGCTGGCGTATCTGGGCAGCTTTCTCCTCATCTGCAGCTAGTAAGCGCATCACCATCCGGTTGAGCGCTGACAGCTGTTCCTCTACCCTGATTGGAGGTAGAGGTGATCCATAAGTGTGTGAGGGCTGGGCTGACGGTCCTGCTTGATGTGAGGTGGTGGTGGTGGTGGCTGTAGTGAAGATGGGTCGGTGAAATGGTGGAGGTGATGTGGGTGTAAATGGTATGGTGGTGGATGGGATCTGTACTGTGGTGGTAGATATGGTGGTGGCTGTGGTAGCTGTGGTGGATGTGGTGGCTGTGGTGGTGGATGGTATAGCTATGGAGGTGGTAGTGGTGGCTGTGGTGGTGGAAGTAGAGGCTATGGAGGTAACGAAGGTCAACCGACGCTTCTTCTTCTTCAGACCATGGGGCTGAGCCATCCTCTTCCTCCTCGTCCCTGTGGAGGTGGATGCTCCCCCTACAACCTTGCCTGCAGAACCCGGTGCATAACTCGGGTCAGTATCAGTCTCTCTGGAGTCTCTCGGGTGTTCACCAACCACCCGTAGCCCATGTTCTGTGGGAACAACTTTGCTTCCCACAGTTCGCGTTAGGGGCTCCTCATCAGACTCCTCCTCTTCCTCAGCACCCTGAACAAAATCCTGATGAAATCCAGCTGACTCAGCAACATCTCCAGCTGGGGCAGACACTGGGGGTATAACATCTGACATAGTGCCTCTCGGTGGAGCAGGCATATCGTCCCCAGCGTCTCCACTATCATCATCATCCGAGTCATGAGTTGGTAGAGCAATCTGCTCTACATCGGAGTCACTATCATCATGGCGCCACTTTCTCTTGGCTGGCACCACGTAGTCTTCTCGGGCCAGATGCCCAAACAACCTCTTGACAGGGGGTTTCACTTGCTTCCCCCTGTACACCTTCATCCTCCCCAAAGTAGTGTCGTCCATAACCTCAAGGACTACCGCATCCTCCTTCTCCTTCGGCAGGGAGGGAAGCTTCTGATCTATAATCATCTGCATAAACCTCAGATACATGCAGAAGCCCTCCTTCCCTTTCCCCTAAATGTTCTCCACCAGATAGGTGAAGATCATTTTGGAGAAGCTGAACGGGTGGTTCAGCACCAACGCAGCATACGCGTTCTGTATCTGATCAGATAGCTCATCAAAACCTCCCTTCCTGGAAGCTATGCACTTGAGTAGCACGTGCGCAAGATACTTAAACTGGGGACAAAGGTTACTCTTGTTGAGTACCCCAGCATTGATGTCCCCAGAGTACTTGGCTCTCAGAAAGCATCCTCTGACTGTGAGGGGGTGTAAACGAGTCGGACAATCAGCGTCATCCCCTAACTGTAAAACGATCCTTAGATCCTCCTCTGAGACAGTAATGGCCTCTCCAAAGATCGTACTCCTGATGCAGTGAGGCTCAGAGGATCTATCAACTGTAGCGCCTTCCCAGAAGGCCTGCTGAACAGACCTATAAGGAGTACAAGGAGTAGAAATGGCATGTGCAATCCTCGATCTCAGTAGAAATGTGATAATGCCTGAGAAATCCGCAGCGTTTCTGGATGTCAAATACAGATGAGCACATATGTTATGCTTCGTGCTCATAGTCCATCGACTCGCCATCTGTAACACAAATCAAAAGAAACATTAGTACCTTTGGCTAAGAACGTCATGAAACACTTAAACTTGAAGAAAATCTTTCTGTCAGGCGATTGAGGTTGTGCGACTGAGATCAGTCGTGCGACTGAACAGTGCGACTGGGATTCAGTCGTGCGAATGATCTCATGCCTACGACTGAGTGTGCGACTGAACTCATGCGCATGTAACCTCATGCGGTGTCGTGCGACTGAACTTCATACGCATGGTTCAGTCGTGCGGTTAGGCAATTCGCACCCTTCAGTCGTGCGACTGAAGTTCATCAGCCTGTCCATTCGCATGATGTATTGACTGTTCAATTCAAATTCACTTTTTCACCATTTTTGAGTTTTAGACATTGTTATCTGGTTCATTTGACTCGCAATACATTCTTATAACACCTAACGTCTTTAATTTCATTTGTTTGAGTCGTTTAGTTAGGTTATTAAGCCACTTAAGTCTCGGTTAGTTTTCGGGTCTGATTTTACAGATCTGAAGTCAAATTGAACGTTATTGTGGTTTCTCTTCACTGCAAATTACCTGTAAAGTCGATGTATATGATCAGTAATCAAGAAACGAGGGGTTTTAGAGATCAATTGAAATTTTGGCAGAGTGGTGTTAAGTCGTGCGATTTAGGGTTACTTTGAGGGTGGTGAGTCTCTACGACCGACTCTCCCTCTATTTATACTAACCCTAGATTCAATCGTGCGACTGAGCTCATACGCACCTATTAGTCGTGCGAGTGGGACTCAGTCGTGCGATTGGGTCAGTCGCCCTTTTTTCAGTCGTCCTACTGGCTCTCAGTCGTGCGACTGACTCACTCGTTCGCCCTTAAACATCCGACTGGGCCAATCGTATGGGCCATTCGGTTGGATGGTCCATACTCATGGTCCATTCGTACGAATGACTTCCATTCGTATGATTAGTCCATACGTATGGTCCATTCGTGCGAATGGGTCATACTTATTAAATTTTTTGCCAATTTGAATATTAACATTTAAACCCCTTTTAATTTTTGAAATTTACGTTATGAGCTTTTGATCATCTCAGACATGATCATTTTAACTTGGAAACTTTTTGATCACCTCAGACGTGATCTTTTTAAAACAATTTAGTCACCTCAGACGTGACCCGTTTAAACATTTAAAGCACATGTGGTCATCTCAGACAAGACCCTTTTAGTGAGTTGATTCCTTACTGATTTTCCTGATGTAGTCCGACAAACTAACAAACTAAAACGACTAACTAACTTAGAAAATTTAAACTAAATACTCAAAACAAGACTTGTTTTTGGCTTTTTTTTTTCAGAGATAAATCCTAAGATGGACATCTACGGGATTTGGTTCCGGAATAGACAGCTTCAACTTGGATTGACCACACCTGGACCAATTCAATTTTGGAATCATACAAACAAGTCAAATCATTTGGGACTTATTATCAAAATCTTTTGATGCTCAATTCTTGTTGTTCATCCAGAGTTATTAGCAACTTTAGGGAATCATACTGGAACTCTTAGATTACCACATTGATTTGAACTTTCAAGCATTGCAGCCACAATGATTGTCAATATGTTTGTCCACTTAAATCCATACACAGACTTTTGACACAGACTGGTGATTGTTTTAGGTTTGATTATTTCAAACTAACATTTGTGGATCCCACACTTATATGTAATCAACATTCCTCAGGAGCTTTTGAGCGGTCTACGGGTATTATTACAAGAAGAGACTATTCTTAGAGCTTTCAAAGAGAAGCCAGTCCTCAGGTCAGTGCCATCGCACAGCAGAGAGGCGGCAAACAACAATGAATTCTAGAATATCTAGGTTATGCTTATCCTCAGGTCAGTGCCATCGCACAGCAGAGAGGCACACTACCTATCTCCTTGTTAGAGCAGCTTATTTTATTTTGCACAAAATGCACCAACAACATAAGTCATTAGCTTTATAGCATTTGTCTTTCATTTTTTTCTTGCCTTGCTCTAATTATGGTCATCCACACACATTTGTGGCGTTTACATGCTCATTACCCCTTATTGGAATATTGTTGATTGTGTTAACCAGTGATAAGATGGAAGCCCACAGTTAGTTGAACAACTTAGTTTGATTTTGAGATCACCAGTCAGGTCTAATCATCTATTGTGTTGCATCTACCGACATATCATTTGTGGTCTAGCAACCTCTAGGTCTAATTTCTTTGTGTTACCTTAGGAGTTACAAGTGTTTCTATCATCTTCTCTTTTATATTGCTTAGATTACACAGGCTTATACTTTGAATTTTTGCATCTTTTCTAAAATTTAATTTTAAAGTCCCTCTTGATTTGTTCCTGTGTACTATCATTTTCCAAAGGTTTTGAATCGGTATCACAGATACAATCTACCTTATATCAGCTATCCACTCCTTCTCCCTCATTTTTTTCTTCTTTTTTTTTCTTTTTTTTAATGCTACTTGCTGACATATTCTCCCCCTCAAATACTGAAATCATTACTGGTTTAATTATTTTAGGATTTTAATAAACAGCAAAATAACATGAGTTTAAATTAAACAGACTAAAATAAACAAATAAAATAAAATAACACAGAAAAATTTAACTAAACTACATCGGACTACACATGATCATCATCAGGAATAACCTCACTTTTCTTTTTAACGCCGTTGACCTCTAGCAAATATTGAAAACGTGGTTTATCAAAGGCTTTAGTATAGAGGTCAGCGCGTTGAAAATCAGTATTATTTTTTACCACATCAATTAAGTTTTTTTCAAAACAGTCTCTTATGAAATGGTATTTAATACCGATGTGTTTGGTCTTTGGATGTTGGACCGGATTTTTAGTTACTGCAATTGCAGCAGAGTTATCAACAAAAATAGGAGTAGAAGAGAACTTTAAACCGTAATCCCACATTTGCTGTTGAATCCAGATGATTTGTGAGCAGCAACTTGCAGCAGCAACATATTCAGCTTCACAGGTTGACAATGCAACCGATGTCTGCTTCTTACACTGCCAGGTAACTAGTCTTCTCCCAAAGAATTGACACCCTGCTGATGTAGACTTGTAGTTCATCTTGCAGCCCCCGTAATCCGAGTCACTATACGCGGTAAGCTCAAAGTCATCATCATGAGGATACCACAATCCAAGTGTGGGTGTACCTTTCAGATAACGAAAAATCCTTTTGACCCCAATCAGATGGTTGACCTTAGGTTTAGCCTGATATCTAGAACATAAACATGTAGCATACATGATATCAGGTCTTGAGGCAGTGAGATACATGAGGGATCCAATCATTCCTCGGTACATTGTGGCATCTACAAGATCTCCATTTTCATCAGGTGCTATATCGTGATTCGTAGCAAGTGGAGTCCCAGCAGCAGAAGCATTCTCCATGTCAAAGCGACTGAGAATGTCTCCTACATACTTGGTCTGATGTAGAAAGATCCCATTTGGAGTCTGATCCACCTGTAACCCGAGAAAGAACTTCATCTCCCCCATAGCACTCATCTCAAACTCTTTCTTCATAACTGCTTCAAACTCTTTGCATAACTCTTCGTTCTTTGAACCGAAGATTATGTCATCAACATAGATCTGTACGAGCAGTAGGTCGTCATCCTTTTCTTTAATAAACAGCGTGCAGTCAATGACTCCCCTGCGAAAGCCGTGTTTCACAAGATGAGTCGAGAGTTTCTCATACCAAGCTCTTGGAGCTTGATGAAGCCCATATAAAGCCTTGTCGAGCTTGTAAACTCTATCCCGATGATAAGGATCTTCAAATCCCTCGGGTTGACTGACATAGACTGTTTCTCTGATTTCCCCATGAAGGAATGCACTCTTCACATCTAATTGGTAGACTTTAATCTTCATGTACGATGCATAGGCAAGGAAGATGCGAATGGCTTCCATCCTTGCCACGGGTGCAAACACCTCATTGTAGTCAATCCCCTCGACTTGGCGAAAACCCTGAACCACCAATCGAGCTTTGTTCCTGATAATAACCCTTGGTCATCCTTCTTGCATTAAGGACCCATTTGGTGCCAATGACTTTAGCACCTTTAGATCTATCAACCAGAGTCCACACACCTAACTTCTTGAACTGCAGAAGTTCTTCTTGCATGGCACTCACCCACGCCTCATCATTTAGTGCATCACTGACATATTTTGGCTCAAACTGCCAGACAAAACACCGATAAGCACCATCATGAATGTAACCCTTCTCCATAACCGAGGCGTAATCAGCTGAGTATAGCTGATTTTGGGTTTGTACTCCTGATCTGACATCCCCAATGACATTGTCTAGGGGATGATAGACGTTTAGTCGTGATCCTGGAGTAGTAGGAACAGCTACCTCAGAGCAAAGATTATGAACATTTGGTTCTGCATCTGAGGTAGTTGGAGTTTGAGGTTCCGAAGTCGAAGGTGCATCACTGGTAGATGCTTGTGGACTTTCAGGAACTGGAACCTGTTCCTCCTGACTGTTCTGGTCATCTGCTTCAGCTTCATCTTCAGAGGAGGAGTCACTGTCATCGACTACTCCCCCTGACTGAGTAGATGATTCTCCCTGTGAGCTAGATGGTGCATTCAAGATATCATACATCATTCTAGTAGCTAACTCGTCATCCGAGGGAGAGAGAGGGATGTTGAAGGACTTGAAGAATACATCATAGTCGAAGAATTAGGCGGGTCCTTGCCAGTAGGTGGGTGTGGTATATCTCTGAACGTCAACATTACACCACACTTCTACAAGACCTGTTGAGTTGTTGTAAACTCGCTTGTTGTAGGTATGTTGTATCCTAGAAATATTCCTTCATCGCCTTCTCACTGAATTTCCTTTGGTGTCTTCTTCAGAAGTGTGCACGCGCTCCAAAAGGTTCAAGATACTCCAAATTCTTTGCGTCTTTGTAGTAGTCGTAGCATGTCTTTCCGTGGGGGACATTGCTATCAGGACAGATCAGTGAGTAGTAACATCGCCCCCACTCGACACCAATGCCTCATTCCGAATTGGAATAGGCAGTCAAGTTTCGAGTCTGCCAGCATATCGTGCAGGGTGGCAAGGTGGTCTCAATCAAGCCTTCTCGTTCGTTCTGTCAGCCAGCGCCAGCACTGAGGCGTGTAGAAGAAGTGAATTGATGCCACAATTCCATTTCAATTGCAGTATGCCTCCATCCACTGGTTCTTGAATTCTGTCCCGTTGTCTGAGCGTACTTGTCTAACCTTCAGCTTGTAGAGAGATTCCAGTGTGGTTACTAACTCCTTGAATGACTCAAATGTTTCTGATTTGGATTTCAGAAACATTACCCAAGTGAACCTTGAGTAGTCATCAGTGACCACAAAACAGTACAAGTCGCCTGCAATGCTCTTTGTACTGACTGGACCAAACAGATCCATGTGAAGAAGTTCAAGAGGAAGTTCTATTGAATGAACTTTCTTTTCCTTATGAGACTTCTTTGTCTGTTTGCCTTTCTTGCAAGCTACACAAAAGTCAGGAAGCTGGAAGTTCTTGACATTAACTCCTCTCACCAGATCCTTCTGAATCAAGTGATTCATCTTCCTTTGACTAATGTGTCCCATTCTCCTATGCCAGGAGATGGAATCCTTCTCAGTAGCTTTAGATAGAAAGCACTGAACCTCATGATCCGTTGTAGCAGCTGTTGACAGATCCAAGACATAAAGGTCTTTATATCTTGAAGCAGTCATCAGAACTTGGTCCTCTGGGATCACATAGTCTTTCTTCAGCACGTAACACTTCTTGTTGTCGAAGATGACCTTAAATCCTTATCACAGATTTGGGAAACAGAAAGTAAGTTATTTTGAAGTTGTTGAACGTAGTTCACCTTATCAAACTTAACTTTCTGATTCCCCACTCTCCCTGAGCTGTGATATAGCCTCCCTTGTTTCCAGCAAAGGAAACATGCCCTCCTTTTATTTGCTTGACGTTTGATAAAAGGGCCCTATTTCCTGTCATGTGCCTGGATGCTCCGCTGTCTACAATCCACGTGTTAGTCTCAGCACTGTATCGAACACCCTGCACATACAAAGTAACGGATTAGTTTAGGTTAGGAACCCAAGCCTTTACTGGCTTGGGTTTCCCAGAGGCATCACACATCATAAATTCCACCCATTGACCCTTAGAGGGTGAGGGTAGCTCAGGTTCCTTCTTGTCATCAGTATCAGACACGCAGGATGACTTCTCTTTCCATAAGCCAGATTTGTGCAAGGCCTGTTTATGATAAACAGTCGACTGGCTTACAGGTTGAACTTTAGGTTCACTAGTTCTTCTAGGTGGAGTCAGAGAACTCCTCTTAGAAGACCTAGGCTTTGAATCCTGAAGTTCAATCTTCTTCCTAGGTGTCTGATAGAAAGGACAATAGGAAGCAATGTGTCCACATTCTCCACAGTTGTAGCATGACCTGCTATCAACTTTATGATTAAACTTTCTTTGTGGAGAAGTGTGTGACACTCTAGTAACATCAATCACTTTAGGTTTTGACTCTGGTTCTTTTGATGTTTTCTCTGGTTTAACAAAGTTAACTGTTTTAACCTGTTTAACATCTTTTCCTTTTGGTTAACTGGTTTTTGACTTGAAGCATGTGAAAAATTAACATTAGAAGTCTTTTTAGGTTCTGATTTGACTCTGTTTGACCCTGACTTTAAGTTAATTTTTCAAATTCCTTTTCCAGATTAACACAAGGCAATTTACCCTTTGCCTTTGAAGTGGCCTCCTTTTGCTTGTTTCCAGATTCAATAGATGAACATGAAGAATCTGGATCACTAACAAGAGGAGTAGACACCACGTGATCCTTGATGGGGTTATTATTTACTGGTCTAGTCTTAGTGTTCATCAAGGTCTCAGGTGGTGGTGGAACCACTTTGTAACCCAATCCCTCCCCGTTATTCCTTTCTCTCACTAAGTGTTGAACTATGTGTGAAGAACTAGTCCAACTATGCAGTTTCTGTTTTAATGAGTTTACTTCTACTTCTAGAACTGCCTTTTGCTTCTTAGTGTCTTCTAGGGAGTTTAGATAGTACCTAATGTCATTAGCTTGGTTAAAGGCAACTACTTCGGTTTCCCTAAGCTGTTTAGTCAATAGGTCTATCTTTTCTTTATAACTATGCTCATTTTGTTTTAATACTCTATTAGCCTCAGTGCACAGTTGCAAATCTTTTACTAAGTTATCATTATGATCTAATAACCTAGAAAATTTTTCATCTATGCTATTCCTAAAAGTATCACAATCAGAACAAGCATGATTATCAAACATTTGGTCAGTAGTACTTACCTGAGTTGGTTCAGAAGAGTTAGCCATCAACGCAGCATCAGATGTCTCTAGTTCTGGTGATTCTGTCTTTTCTGTCTCTGATGTGGAAGTCTCCTCTTTAGGCTTGTAACTGACCTTGGCTGCAGTTGCTTCTTCACTATGTGACATCGCTATCTCAACTGCTAGATCACCTTCACTCGCAGAATCATCATCAATATCTTCTACACTTGCAATGTTTGATTCCCCTGGTGAGACAAACCTAAAGCTCCAATCCTGTCCTTCATCATCATGAGCAGTCAAGGCTTTTGGATCCTTGCTTGATGAAGTAGAACTAGAAGCCTGCTTGTCTTGGCGAGTAAAGGACGAGAACGGGTTCCCATTACCCGTCTTCTTTGGCTTGACACATTCTCTCTTGAAGTGCCCCTTCTCTCCACAGTTGAAGCAGGTCACTTTACTCTTGTCAAAGCCAAATGTGGTATCCTTAGTAGCTACCAAGTTCTGTCCGGTCTTTTTAACAAACTTTTTCGCCCTCCGGACAGCACTAGCTAAGGCCCACATTATGTCCATTCTCTCAAGCTCCATTTCGTCCACCTGCTCGTAGTCCTCGTCTGCCAGATGGCAGTTTCCAATCTTCCCGACAACAAGTCCATCATATGAATGGACCACTGCTACCAAAAGATCCATATGCTCTCGAGCTACTTCCACAATCACATTACCGAGGTTCTCGGTCTTCAGTTTAGTAGCACTTGCTTCAGATCCAATATAGTGGGTACAAGAAGACCCTGACGTGTCTGATCCTGAAGGAGAAGCATGTGAAGGACCCGATGAGCTAGACACAAATGCAATCTGGAGAGGTGCTCCAGATGTCTTAGCTTGCGGCGTGGCGTTGTACAAAGCTGGATTTTGAGTGTACGAAGACTTCTGAGCTCTGTACTTCATCCTAAGTGCTTCTTCTCGCAACTTAAGAATGAAGTCATTAATATCCAGCTTTGCAAGCATTCCATTCTGTCTCAGGTTAGACACGAATGAAGCCCACTTTTCAGGCAATCCGTCTGCAAAGTTACTAACTTTCTCTTCCATGGTAGTTTCCACCCCATGTGTATGCAGTTCGCTCATCAAATGGTAGAATCTATCTATGACGTCGTCTAAACTCTCGTTACCAATCGATGAGAAGTTATCGAATTCCTTCTTTAACTCCTTGGCCTTGATTGCCTTCAACGAAGCATTCCCGTCATACCTCTTCTCTAGCTCACCCCAAAGTTTCTTGGACTGCTTATTCTCTGAGTACTGGTGGAATATGTCTTTGGAGATAGACTATGTAATCAATGCATAAACTCTTTTCTCTGCATTGTACTTAACTTTCTGCGCGTCCGTCATCCCTCCTAACGTTAGCTTAACTCCATCAGCTCCCACCGGCGTACTATATCCAATCTCGATGGCTTCCCACAGATTCGGATCCACTCCATTGAGGTAGATCTCAAAACGTTGTTTCCAGTGGGGAAACTCATCTAACGTCAAGAGCTTTGGTGGTTTATTATGATTACCCACCTCACTCTCAAGCAACAGCAGGTTCTGTATCCTAGAGTCCTTCCCAGCAGTAAAGGCTGACATCTGATCTTCCATGGCGAATAACTTTAAGTCTAATTAAACAAACTTTCACTGATGCGACTGAAGGATGCGAATGGTCCAGTCGTGCGTATCAACTCTGCGACTGGTGCAATCGTGCGGCTGAACTGAGCAATTGATTCAGTCTTGCGAATGAATCTGATGCGTATGAGCTATGCAAACGAACGGTTCAGTCGGCCGAATGAAGGTGCGACTAGGTCCAATCGTGCGAATGGGCAATGCGAATGGAGTCCAGTCGTGCGAATGGGTCACTCGTGCGACTGAAGCTGCTGTTTTGCGAAATTTTCTAGGTTTGACGTGTTTCAGCCGTAAAAATTCGAACTTTCGCAATGTCTAATCGCCTAAGTCCGTAGAAACCAAACTTTGATGAGCAGGGAACGTCCAAGATCACTTTTGACACCAAAGATTGCGTTTTTAGTGCAAAAACACAAACTTTTATGCAATCTTGATTGAATCACACGTAATCAAGAGCCAAAGCTCTGATACCACTTGTTAGGACCTGGTATTTGAACGAAATACCTAGTGATTAGCGTGTAAACCAGATCAAATAGTGCGGAATCCTATTTGATTGGCGATCCAATCAGTGAGAACACACGAAGAATCAATCAAGAATTGAATCTAACGTTAGAAGTCGATTGGGAATCGATCTAATGTGTTCTATGAACTTGGAGACCGATTTGGGAGGCTTCTGGACGGCTAGGGTACGTCTGGAGTCGTAATGGTATGAATGCTTACGTTTTTCCACGAATTGGGTCTATTTATAGGTTAGTATTGTTCAATCGTGCGACTGGACCATAAGTATGGTTCAGTCGTGCGATTGAACCATGCGGTTGATCCATCCGCACGACTGAGTGTTCAGTCGTGCGACTGAGCCAATCTTATGTGTCAATCATACGACTGATCCAGTCTCCTGGTTCAGTCGTGCGACTGAGTCAATCGTATGAAGTTATTCATGCGTGTGGTCCATTCGCATGGGCCATTCGCATGAGAACTTCATTAAGTTAAATTTGAATGTTTTAATTAATATAACTTGATGTGTAACCATTCAAACAATCATAAACCCAATTTAATCAATTCAATATTGACTCATTAATGAAATATTAGACATTACAAATCACAAACAATCCATATCATTCCATTAATCAATTCATATTACATCATAGTCAGACAAACAAGATCTATTACATTACAAATCATGATCTAGGGACATACATGCATCAACATAGAGGACTTAGAGAAAACCATTTCAACTCTTAAACATGAGCATACAAACTACAGGACTCAGATCAAAGACCTCATTACTAAGCTGACTGAATGCCAGGCTGAGCTTGTGATCAGCAAAGCCAAGGCAGAAAAATGTATTCTTGAAGAAGAGACCTTCAAGAACATAATATGACAGGATCAACGATCACAAGTTTGAGGTATAAGAATGTAATGCCGCGGAATGAAGAGATGAATTAGTCAAGTTATAGCAAGAGAGTGTTATTTGTAACAAATGCGAGAGAATATTTTCTGTAATTTGGAATGTTTCAATAATGCTCAATATTATTGCTCAATCATTCACAGTTACAATAAGGTTGGCACTCCTTATATAGAGTGCAATCACTGCTGTAATCACGGGTTGGTGATTACTAGCAGATCTAGTACAAAAATAACTACTTCTTAACAAACTACTGAAATGTTCACAACTACTGAGAACATGTCAGAGTGTTAAGTGTAAAACATGAAACAACTGAAAAAGAAAACTACTGATGCTACAACGACTGAAGAACAAACTCTTCAGTCGTTTTACAAAACTACTGAAAATAGAAAATATAAAACTACTGAAAGCAAACCGTCACAACTACTGAAGAAGTCCTCTTCAGCTGTTGTGACAACATCTTCAGACTTTGTCTTCAGCACTTATGTCTTCAGACTTTGTCTTCAGCACTTGTGTCTTCAGACTTTGTCTTCAGCACTTGTGTCTTCAGACTTTGTCTTCAGCACTTGTGTCTTCAGACTTTGTCTTCAGCACTTGTGTCTTCAGACTTTGTCTTCAGCACTTGTGTCTTCAGACTTTGTCTTCAGTTGTTGTCTTCAGCTGATGTGGACTTCAGTAGTTGTTGTGACGTCTGTGGGACTTAAAGGTTTTCTGATCCGGCTCATTGGTTCTTTTGGTCCAACAAACTCCCCCTGAACCAATGCAGCCAAAACCTTTAACTTTATTGAGGTCCCACTTATTGTTGGCAAAATGGATGGTCTTTTTCCTTCTTGATCAGTTGAGAAGATGACCCATATAAGCACCGGCCTGGAAGTAAGTCCCTGATAATTTGATTGGCAAAGTGTGGATGGGAGCTCTGTATTGGGGAATTGGACACTGAGCTGTTCCCCCATCCATGAAACTTACTTCCCATGTATGAGCCTGTAGGATTCTCTGGTGTATGCTCTGAGAAACATGATTTGTTCTTCCATAGTGAGATTCTCTGGTTCACCATCGAATAATCCTTCACGCCCATACAGCTCTGAGATGTATTTAGCCTGTTTGCCATTTTTGAGCTCAACAGTTGTGATCTGTCTGTAGGCAAACTCATCAGGATGATTACCTTCGAGTAACAGACTGAGCTCATTCTGTTTGAAGTTCTCAAGCTTCTTGTAGACTAACCCCTTCTTGATCACTCTGTTCTCTAACATCTTTTGGGGAGGCTGTTTAGTCTCATAAGCTTTCTTGAAGTCTTCTACAATCTCCCAGGGTGATACTACAAGGACCACTGTGATCTCTTCATCTACGATCCTCTTTATCTGGTCCTTGTATCGTGCAGGAATGTCCTTCTTCACGATTCTGTGAGCCACCCTAGGATCAGGCCACATCCTCACCTTTTCTTTCTGATATTGAAATGTGTTGGCGAGGGTGTACAGTCTCAGAGCTTCTTTCTTCATACTTATTATTGATGAGGAGGCAGCATAAGTTTTATCTATACTTTTTAGCATCTCCTCATCATGAAGCCTTTGTAGTTGCTCTTCTTCAATCTTTACTCTCACAGTTTCCATCTGTGAGGTGGGAGTGATGGGCATGGATTTGGCTTTAGGCAAAGTTAGGACTGCAGAAAGAGGCAGCCTATCTTCCTCCTCATCATCCTCTTCTTCTTCTTCTTCTAGCCTCAACATCCTTCTCTTCTTCTTCTTGGATGCATCATCGGCTGTTGGTTTTGAGGGTAAAGGAGTTGGTTTAATGGGTTGTGGTAGTGGTGATTTTGAAGTTGTGGGTTTTGCAGGTTGTTCTAGCATTCTTGTAATGAGTGAGGCTTTGGAGTATTTTGCTAGTTCATTTCTTTTCCAGCACCTGCTTCATTTAAGGCTTCAATCACTAATCCCTTTGTATATGCTTCAGACGTACAGATCTTGGTGGTTATAGCCAAGATACTGTCCCTGGTCCATGACTTAATCTCTATCAATGATCTTCCAAGATACTTAGCAATAAATCTGATCATGATCTCCAGTCTTTCTCTTTCTAGCACATCATAGCTTGCCCATCTTGAGTTAATTTCTTCAACTTCAAGTCTTCTAATCTCTGAGTCAAGCTGTGCAGTGTCGAACCCTTGTCTGTATAGTTGGTCAATAATGGAGTCCATAGATTTGCTATGTGTAGCATCCGCCATTTTGACCATCTCATCAAGCTGGAGTTCTTTTTCTTTCCTTTCTATCTTCCTCTTCTTGTATGTGATGTGAAAGTCTTTGTGACTTTCACTCACTTGATCAGTGTCAGCTCCCTTCACATACTCTTTCTCCTTCTCAGTCTCTTTCTCAACAACCTCTTCTTCCTCCTGGTCTCTTTCTATCAATATGCGCTTCCCTTTGTCTTTCACTGACTGACTCTCCCCCTTTTTGGTTGCATTGGTTGCAAGGGTTTGAGTAGTATAAAGCCTTGTGCTAACAATCTCCTCCACCAGTGGCTGTATGATTGAGGGAAGTTTATCATCCAAGGTTTTGATCACAATGTCGGTGATCATTGGGGTGATGAGAGGTAGGGATTTTTGGAAGATAGCAGCTGTTTGCTCAGAGGGGTTCTGTCCCTGAGAAACAGTGCCAGAAGTAGAGGCTGGTGGATTGAATGTTTGTAGTGGCTGAGTGTTTAGGAGACCTTCAGGTGAAGGTGCCATCTGTGGGTGTATGGTGGTATCAGATGGACTTGCTTCTTGAGAGAATTGGTCAAGTAGTCTTTGTAGTCTACTGACTTCTTCCTCAAGAATTGTGTTCTGGGCTAGAACATCATAAAAGAAGCCCAGGTCATCATCAGCAGATGCTGAATCACCTGACCTCTTGCTAGTAGCAAGATGTACATGCTCTGGGTGTAGACCAGATGTAGCATGTGCCCCTTTTTCTTGGAACTGGGGACTCCAGCCTCAGGACGATGTCCTTCATCAGCTGTTGCCTCTGATGAGGTCTTAGCCATGTTACCAGCCTCAGTCTGATCATGTGCTGATGCAGAAGAGGTGGCAGCCTCACCAGATATTCTTGTCTCCGTATCTACACTAGGAGACTGAACATTTAAACCCCTGTGCTGTGGGTTGTCAGAAGCATGTTGATCCTCTTCCTCAATATCTGTGGTTTTCCCTTTAGATAGTTGTCTGGGAGGAGGAGAGGCATGCAGCTGAGTCAGCACATTTGCAATTATAAGTGTTGGACTTTGGGGGGCATTTTCATTGGGAGATGGGGTATTATGCACCTGGGGAGAATGGTGAGTTTCAATGGCAATCTCCTCAAATGAGGAAGATTCCAGATTTGTGGGTACCCCTTTATTGGTTGCTTCAGGTTCCTTTTGAGAGGAATCCTGAGCGGCTGTGGCTGGGTGAGTCTCAGATACTACTGGGGGGTTTACACCAGTAAGTATATCCTGTCTTTGTGGTACAGGAGCATCTTCAGGTGACTCATCTTCCTGAATAGCTGTTTTGGTTCGTTTTGTTTTTGGTTTGGTGGGGACTTTGGATTTTGTGGTGGTGGCTGTGGGTTCCAGCTGCGTGGGTTTGCGCAGCTTGGCAGCCAGTTTGAGTGATTGGTCAGAGTTGTGCCGGGAGTATACTTCAGGCAATACAGCCATAGCAGGGACTCCCAGGCCAACAAGTCCCTCAGCTTGAAGCTGGTTTTCAATTATGGCCATTATAAACCGAGGATATAGTATCCAACGGTTAGAAAGTTGTTTTTGGGCCATATCCTTGAGCTCTAAGAATAAAATTTCAGAAAAATTTAAAGGTTGTTGCTCAAGGATAGAGTACAATACCTGTTGCCACCTTGTGGACATTTGATCCCATGATGAAGTCTTTGGAGCCAGGCAAACATTTACCATATGAAAGATAAGCCGTTCAGCATCCTGGAAATGTTTCTTCAATATGGTAGAGGCACTCAGATTGCCTTCGTATCCATGGTGGGCAAAGGATAGATCAGTGGTGCCCTTTGGATAGCTGGTTGGGAAAGTGGCATCATCCAGGTTGAGGGTTTGGCGAAGAATCTCTGGATTGATAACCACCTTTTGGCTATGGACGAACGAATGAAGTGACTCTGTGTCATTCTCCTCAGAGACAAGAGTGACGTTCGTCCAGAATTGGCTAAGGGATTCGGCATATATGGTGGGGTTTATCAGGAAGGCTATTTGGTAAGGTGACTGGACCATTAAATCAATGGCGTTGTGAAACTTGGTCCAGAATGGTGATTTAGTAAGGTGAGCGACACAGTTGTGTCGAGGTTTTAGTTGCATGGTCGCCATGGATGAAGAGAGGGTACAGAGTTTTTGAACGTTAGGTTTGAGAGTGAAGGTGAGAAAAACTCTGGTGAGATAAGGGATTTATAGGGTAGGGTGATGAACCGACTGAAGGTTTTTGGTGAGTCATCATTTGCTGAAACTGATGACGTGGCATTAACTTTTTGAGGTTGAAATGACTGACCGTATTGGTTTGATCATCAGTTGTTATAAAACAACTGAAGACTTGGTTTTAACCGTCAGACATTTAAACAGCTGAAGTCTTTGATTGTCTTCAGTAGTTATAAAACTACTGAGGACAATTCCGACTTCAGGTGGTGAAACAACTGAGGACATGGTGTTTGTCATCAGTAGTTGTGTAACTACTGAAGACAGTGGTTTTGTCATCAGTTGATGTAAACAGCTGAAGACTTAGCGGTAGTCTTCAGTAGTTGTAAACTACTGAAGACATAACTTTGGCTTCAGTTGTTTAGAAACAGCAGTTGGAAAAACAACTGAAGAGGAATTGTCATCAGCTGTTGTCGTCAATTCTTAGCTTTTCAGCTGTTTCAGTCTGACCTCCACATTAAAATGTTTCATTGGTCATCAGTACTTATCTGCATTTCTGACATCAGCAGTTGTAGTTACATCAGCTGTTGTGATTTCATCAGCTGTTGTAACTACATCAGCTGTTTTAACAAATGAAGTACTTATATATGACATGGTTACCAATGATCATCAGTATTTATTACTGAGATTATCGGTAGTTGTCACTTATTCTAGCTGCAGCATACCAAGCCTTAACACCAGGTTGTGGAAAGTTGAACTATCCAAAGGCTTAGTAAAAATGTCTGCAAGCTCATCAGCACTAGGAACAAATTTTGGATCAATCAGACCTTTTTCAAAACAATCTCTAATAAAGTGATGTCTGATTTCAATATGTTTAGTCCTAGAGTGCTGGACAGGATTCTTGACAATACAAAGAGCTGAAGAACTGTCCATTAACAATGGAGTCTTAGTCTCAGTTATGCCATAATCCAATAATTGGTTTTGAAGCCATAATACCTGAGATGTACAACTTGCAGCAGCAATGTACTCGGCTTCAGCAGTTGATGTAGCAACTGAAGTTTGTTTCTTACTCTGCCAAGAAATCAAACAGTTGCCTAGGAATTGGCATCCACCAGAAGTTGATTTCCTGGTTAATTTACACCCTGCATAGTCACTGTCAGAAAAAGCAACTAATTTACCAGAATGTCTAGTAGAATACCATAAACCTAGAGATGGAGTGCCTTGCAAATATCTAAAGATCCTCTTGACTGCAATCAAATGAGACTCCTTAGGTGCAGCCTGAAATCTAGCACAAACACATGTAGCAAACATAATATCTGGTCTAGAAGCTGTTAGGTACATCAAGGACCCAATCATACATCTGTAAAGTGTTTCATCAACCACTTTACCTTTCTGATCAGTATCCAGTTGTGTGGTGTTACACATGGGAGTAGAGCAGGGTTTACAATTTTGTAAATCAAATTTTTCCAAAAGATTTTTTGTATATTTGGACTGATGAATGAAAATTCCATCAGCCTTTTGTTTGATTTGCAAACCCAGAAAAAATTGTAATTCCCCCATTGCACTCATTTCAAACTTTTGTTGCATCAGCTTTGTAAAGTCATCACACAACTGTGGATCAGAGGATGCAAAAATAATATCATCTACATAAATTTGAACAAGTAGATTATGCTGCCCTGCTTTCTTAATGAATAAAGTTTTATCTATGGTGCCTCTAGTAAAATTATTTTAAGAAGAAAGTTTGATAATGTCTCATACCAGGCCCTAGGAGCTTGTTTCAACCCATAAAGAGCCTTATCAAGCTTATACACCCAATTAGGATGTTTGTTGTCCTCAAAGCCTGGAGGTTGACATACATAAACCTCTTCTTTAATTTTTCCATACAGAAAAGCACTTTTGACATCCATTTGAAAAACTTTAAGATTTTGATAAGCAGCATAAGCTAAAAACAATCGAATTGCTTCCAGTCTGGCTACAGGAGCAAAGGTTTCATCATAATCAATACCTTCTTCTTGTGCAAACCCCTGAACCACCAGTCTGGCCTTGTTCTTAACAATAAGCCCATTTTCATCAGTCTTATTCCTAAACACCCATTTAGTGCCTATTGCACACTTACCTGGAGGTAGAGGAACAAGTTCCCACACTTGCTGTTTCTTGAACTGAAGAAGCTCAAGCTGCATGGCATCAACCCATCCATTGTCTTTTAATGCAATGTGATAATTCTTTGGCTCTTGCTGACTGATGAAGAGAGCATAGAAGCAGAAATTTGACAATTGACTTCTTGTTGATACACCAGCAGTGATATCACCAATGATTTGAGACATAGGGTGATTCTTCAGATCTTGATACACAATGAGATCAGTGCAAGTGTTTGTAGCAGGCTCAGCAGCAACAGATGGTGATGGTGAAGAATTTCCTTGAAACCAATCAGTTGATGGTAGTTCAAAGGAAGTTGAAGTTGTAGAAATCTCATCAGCATTTGTTGTGGATTGTGCTGCTGGAGCTGCAGGAACATCAGGTCTAGCTGAATCAGGCAGTTGATCAGTAAATCTGAAGAGGTGAGTACTGCTATCATCATCATCAGCACCAGCAGTACCACCAGGTGGAGAACTGTTGACATTAGCAACAGCAGGAGTTTGATGAGGAGGATATTGTAGTATGTCCAAATCAAATATCTCCACAGGATTTTGTGGAATCTTGTCCTTTGGAGATTCATTAAACTTAACATGTAGAGTCTCTTCAACCATCTTTGTTCTACAGTTGAAGACTCTGTATGCTTTGCAAGTTGATGAATAACCAACAAAATATCCTGCATCCACCTTAGAATCAAATTTCTGGAGTTGATCCCTTGTGTTGAGAATGAAACAAGGACATCCAAAAGCTCTAAAGAATGAAATTAGAGGGGCCAAATGATGAAGAACTTCATATGGAGTTTTCATCAACCTCTTATTCACTAGAGCTCTATTTTGGACATAACAAGCAGTATTGATAGCTTCAGCCCAAAAAGTCATTGGCAATCCAGAGTCAGCCAACATGGATCTTGCAGCTTCAATAAGGGTCCTGTTCTTTCTCTCCACTACTCCATTTTGTTCAGGAGTTCTTGGAATGCTAAAATGCCTCTTGATTCCCTTTGAGAGGAAGAACTCATCAAGTGTGTTGTTTCTAAACTCAGTTCCATTATCACTTCTAACACACTTGACTGAGAGGGAATACTGCTTCTCAACATACAACACAAAGTTGATAATCTTCTGAGGTGCTTCATCCTTTGAATGCAAGAAGAAAGTCCATACAAATCTAGAGTAATCATCCACAATTACTAGACAGTATTTCTTCTTAGCCATACTCATCACTCTCACAGGACCAAAGAGATCCATATGAAGAAGTTGTAAGCAGGCTGTGGACTTAGGTTCTTCTATGGAAGGAAATGAAACTTTGTGCTGTTTTCCTTTTAGACAAGCAGTGCAGTCATCTTCACATTTGAACTCCTTCATGGGCAATCCCCTTACTAAACCATGGTTAATCAGCTGATTTATGTTTTTGAGATTAACATGACCCAGCCTTCTGTGCCATAGTGTAGATTCTTGAGGGGAAGCCTTGGAAAATAGGCAAGGATGGCCTTTGAGATCTATTTTCTTAGAAAGATCTAAGGCATACACTCTTCCTGTCCTGTTGGCCTTAAGGAGAGTGTGTTTATCCAACACCTTGTCAATCAAACTCAGAACTTTGGATGACAGAATCCGGCAGTTCTGACTTGTGAAAAGAGCAACATGGCCTTTGTCACACATTTGACTGACACTCAAGAGGTTGTACTTGAGATTTTCCACATGGTTAACATCATCAAACTTTATTTCCCCATTGGAAACAAAGCCTTTGCCGATGATGTAACCCTTTGCATCATTGCCAAAAGATACAAATCCCTTCTTTCCTTGAGAGTAGTCATTAAGAAGTGATCTGTTTCCTGTCATATGCATGGATCCTCCACTGTCTACATACCAGATGCCTCTGTGGCATGTTGAAGAACCCTGCAGAACAAAGCAAATTAATTAGATTTTGAGACCCAAACCTTTTTGGTTTTGGGCCTATTCACATCAACAGATGGTGGACTAACAAGTTTGCTAGAAATAACAGCTTGAGAGGAAGAAGATGGTGGAAAAGAGGAATCCTTTGGCTTGGACCTCCTTTTCTGTGGATTCAACATAGGAGCATCTAATTGGTTGACTCTTCCCAATAGATGTTGAACCATCATAACCAGCTGTGTCTGATTTTGTGATAGAGCTTTCAGCTCTTCTGACACATTAGGACTGGAGTTTGATAAGTTCTTATGTTGCACCTTCTTCTTTTGAGCAACCTCAGCTGTTACCTGTTTAACCCCTTCCTTTTTGGATTTCTTTTTGGACTTAGGGATTACAGGATTTGATGTTGCTGGTACAAATGTGGCTTTAAACTCATTTTTCATTTTTACCATTTTCTCTTTAATTTCATCTTTATGTTTGAGTTTGGATCCTCTTTTGTACCAACAATCATCAGTGAGATGATTAAACAAACCACATACTTCACATGGTTTATTTTTCATCTTTTGTTGATCATCAACTAAAGAGGATGAAACTACTGAAGACTTGCTCTTCAGTACTTTGGAAGCACTATTTGCTTTCTTGGCTTCCTCTTTAGTAGTCTTCAAACTCTTTCTACTGACAGTTTTCTTTTCAGTGCTGTCAGTAGTTGGAGCTTGAACTTCAGGAGTTAAATCTTGCTCTCCAGTCCTTTCAGGACTTTCTGACATAACTCCTGAGTTGACCAACTCTTTGATCATGTGAGTGTCAGCAATTGAACTATCAATATTAGCTGATAAGTTCTGAGAGGGCTTATTGCTGACTTCAACTTTTGATGATGCTTTATCAGAAAGTGAATCACATGATGAGGTGGATTGGTTATTGCTTTCTCCATCAGATTTCACCTCTACTCTTGGAGCAAAATCTGTAGGAGGAGCAGTGTGATTATAACCAATGCCAAACTTCACATTGGAAGCTGATTGCTTACTAAGAAGCATCTCAAAACCTTTGCATGATTTCACCCATCGATCACACTCTACTTGGGTGACTGCAAGGGTTTCTTTAAGACTTTTCTGGTCCTCCAGAATAACCTCTAGCTTAGCCTTTTCATCATTTAATTGGCATTTAAGCTTATAAATCTCATCATTTTTACTATTAAGAACAGACTCATACTCAGCTTGTCTTTTGGAAATAGTTTTCTCAAACTCAAGTTTTTCATTTATTAATGCTACATTTGCCTCTCTAATAGAGACAAAGGCAGCAATGCAAGATTCAGAACATAACTTGGCTTTGGCCTCTGAAGATACCTGAGTTACCTGTGAAGATGATGCAGTTGAGCAGGAACCCTCAGTTGATTCCAGAGCCATAAGTGCCAGATTTCCAAAAGGACTATCACCACCATGTTGATCAGCACTTGTGAACAGTTGTTCATGACCAGACATGTCATCTGGCAAGCTGCTCCAATCAACAACTTCTGGGGTGAAGAAGCTATGTTGTTGAGGTTGAGGGGGTTGATGAGATGGTTGAGGTTCTGGAAGTGCATGAGGTTGTGGTACCATAGGAGCTTGAACTTGACTGGTTTGTGGCATGTAATAACACGGGTAAGGATAAGGCATTTGACCCTGAGGAACAAAGTATGCAGGAGATTGTAGTTGAGACTGATGACTAGAATTGACAGGATGTTGCCCTTTGTTTTGTTGACTATTGCTAGGAAAAGTCACAAAAGGTGCAGAGGAATTAGATCCAGATGATCTACATTCTCTAGCAAAGTGTCCAAGCCTTTGGCATCTGTGACACCTCAACTTACTCTTGTCAAAACCAACTTTGGTTTTGCCAGAGAGTCCTGGGAACTTTCTTCCAGTTCTTTTGTAGAACTTCTGAGATCTGATATTTATCAAGGCCATTTGGCTCAAAATATCCATCTCTTCTAAGTCATCATCAGCAATCCCCTTGAGATCATCCATGATGAAACATAGATTGTCATTATTACACCCAGAAAATTGACTATCAACACTCACAAATGCTGAATCAGAAATATTTGAAGAGAAATCAATATGCTCATCATACTGGCATTCAGATGAAGCATATTCTGACTCATGACTAACCAGAGCAGTATTGCCTGGTACAAAGTCCTCAGTGAGCTTACCAGATGAAGACAGTTTTCTCTTTTGTTCTATCTCTCTCTCAAATGTGAGTAGTTTCCCATGAAGTTGGGTGAGAGATAGTTTGTCCAAATTTGCACTGGAGCGTAGGACAATGGTATATGTGTCCCATCTCTCAGGCAGTGATCTGAGAAATCTGTTATTCATCTGAACATTAGTGTACTCATGTTTGACCATTTTCAATTCAGAGATCAAACAAGAGAACCGCTCAAACTGTTGAGTCAGTGTCTCACCCTTCCTATGAGAGAATGTCTCATATTGTTGGGCAAGGATCTCTCTATTATTTGCCAAGACCTCATCTGTTCCTCCAAATTGTTCTTTCAAGGCATTCCAGAGGTCATGGGCAGATTCATAGTGCATTAACCCAGAATAAATTTCATTTGGTAGCGCCATGGCTAGAATTCCATGAGCTTTTGCATCTATCTCAAATAATTTCTTATCTTCATCTGAGTATTGATCCTTCCTCTTCGGAACCATTTGATTGGTTTCCGGGTTATTCACCATAGGCTTGTGTGGACCATGTACCACTGATGTCCAACAACCTGAACTGTTAACAGACAGGTGATGGAGCATACGACGTTGCCATATGTTATACTCATTCCTAACCAGCATTGGAGGCTTGGTTGAGGAACCAGTATTGTGAGGGTCATTGGAAGGAGTAGTCATTTTGACACCAAAAACAATTTTATTCAAGCAAAAATTTTGACACACCACAACAAACTCAATGAAAACCGAGAATAAGTCTCAGGATGAATGATTAAAACACAGAAAATTCACTCTCTTTAACAGTTTCTTGCAAAAGGATACTAATTCACTCAAACTTGGATCTTGAAGAGCAGTTTCAATGATCAATTATTAGATCGATCAATGATTAACCTGCTCTGATACCATTTGACAGGATCAACGATCACAAGTTTGAGGTATAATAAGATGTAATGCAGCGGAATGAAGAGATGAATTAGTCAAGTTATAGCAAGAGAGTGTTATTTGTAACAAATGCGAGAGAATATTTTCTGTGATTTGGAATGTTTCAATAATGCTCAATATTATTGCTCAATCATTCACAGTTACAATAAGGTTGGCACTCCTTATATAGAGTGCAATCACTGCTGTAATCACGGGTTGGTGATTACTAGCAGATCTAGTACAAAAATAACTACTTCTTAACAAACTACTGAAATGTTCACAACTACTGAGAACATGTCAGAGTGTTAAGTGTAAAACATGAAACAACTGAAAAAGAAAACTACTGATGCTACAACGACTGAAGAACAAACTCTTCAGTCGTTTTACAAAACTACTGAAAATAGAAAATATAAAACTACTGAAAGCAAACCGTCACAACTACTGAAGAAGTCCTCTTCAGCTGTTGTGACAACATCTTCAGACTTTGTCTTCAGCACTTATGTCTTCAGACTTTGTCTTCAGCACTTGTGTCTTCAGACTTTGTCTTCAGCACTTGTGTCTTCAGACTTTGTCTTCAGCACTTGTGTCTTCAGACTTTGTCTTCAGCACTTGTGTCTTCAGACTTTGTCTTCAGCACTTGTGTCTTCAGACTTTGTCTTCAGTTGTTGTCTTCAGCTGATGTGGACTTCAGTAGTTGTTGTGACGTCTGTGGGACTTAAAGGTTTTCTGATCCGGCTCATTGGTTCTTTTGGTCCAACATAATATCCTCATCCTTGCATGCAAATGTTTATTATCAAAATAAGCAGGGACTGGGATCTTGTCAGATAGCTCTTCCAACACAATCTTGTTTGTAAGATCTCCTAGCTGTGGAACTTGTGAAGATGAGCTTCTCCTCATAGATCCTGTGACTAAAGAGGATGAAAAGGAGATGGTGGAGAATGGCTCTGAGAAGAGTGAAGAAGAGCATTCTAAGAAGGGTCACCGTCCTTTGAGGAGAGCAAAGCTGTTGGGATAACCAAGTCAAGAAGAAAGAACTTGATCAGGAAGGCCAAAAGAAAGTCCAAAAAGGCTCAAGAGATCAAGGCCACCTTCAATTCTGCACAGAAACAAGTCTTCATCTCTGCAGGATTTGAAGTAGTGAAGGTTGAAGACACCAACTTGAACTCCATCAACAAGAGTTCTAATTCATGTCCAAATCATCCCATCATCAAGAAGAAGGCTGATCAGTTGTGCACCACTGTTTTACAACCTGAACCATCCAGCTCTAAAGGTAGTTCTATCCCCACAAGAACTGCCACATCATCTGCAAAGATGAAGATGGAGAAGGAAAGTGATCAAGTTCAGCCTTGTTCACAAAGGAAAACTCATAGAAGGAAGAAAATAGATTGTGTTATATGTGGGAGTACTTCTCATCTTGCTAAGGATTGCGTTCACAATCCAAAGAGTACTCTCCACATAACCAAGAAACAAACTTCTAAGAGTTTGGAAAAGAAGAAGCAAGCTTCGGAAGGAAAATCTGTTTCCTTCGGAAGCTCCAAAATGAAAAAGAAGACAAGTGGAAACTTGCCTTTGGAACAAAATTTGGTCTCGGAAGAAAGGAATGCTTTCAAAGCACTGAAGCCTGCTGCAGGAAAGCAAGATCTTCCGAAGGTCCAGTCATCAAAACTTCCGAAGTCATCAAAACTTTCGAAATATTGAAGGTCAAGTCTAAGCTTCCAAAGGTGGTGTGGAAGTCAAAGAAAGACCAAGTGACTGAAAGTTCTTCATCAACATCCAGCAAATGATCCTTCTAGCATGACTATAGGATCAATTAGTGTTGCATTGTCTTTAACTTCTTTTGATGAGCCCAAGACCAATGAGGCTTGGGTTTCCAAATGTAACTAACCATCTCTTTTGTGCAGGAACAACTCAAGACAAACAGAAATGTATGGATCATTAACAGTGGCTGTTCCAGGCACATGACAGGCAATAGGTCACTACTCTAAAAGTTTGAAAGAATTGATGGAGGATCAGTTGCTTTTGGAGGACCAGTTGCTTTTGGAGGAGATGCAAGAGGTTACATTACATGATGGGGCAAGGTCACAAATGGTACACTCAGCATTGAGAAGGTAAACTTTGACAAGGAACTTGGGTACAATCTTCTGAGTGTATCCTAATTTTGTGATCAGAGTCATAACATGCTCTTCACTGAGTATGAGTGCATTGTTCTCAGGCCCAGGATGGTCATTCCTCATGAGCACATCCTGCTCAGAGCCCCTAGGAAAGGGAACATGTACAAGATGGATTTGCAAGAAACATCCCCTCAAATAATGATGAATCTTTTCTCCGGCATAAAAGAATGTGCCATGTAAACTTTAAAAACTTGAATACATTAATTAAGAATGATTTGGTAACTGGAATACCAAAGAAAGAGTTTACAAGTGATGACCATTGTGTTACATGCTGAAAGGGAAGCAACACAAGGTATCTCACAAGCCAAAGGAAAGAAATTCCATCATTAATCCCCTACACTTATTACATATAGATCTCTTTTGCCCCACTAGTGTAATGAGTCTAGGAAGGACCTCTTACTGTTCGGTGATCACAGATGACTTTACAAGATTCACTTGGGTATTCTTTCTTAAAACTAAGGATGAGACCCCTGAGATTCTGAAGAATTTCATCTTAAAGATTGAGAATCAATGTGATCACAAGGTCAAAACCATAAGATGTGATCAAGGAACTGAATTCAAGAATCAAATCCTTAATACATTTTGTGATGAAAAATGTATTACAAGACAATATAGTGCTCCCAAGACTCCTCAGCAAAATGGTGTTGCTTAGAGGAGAAACAGGACACTAATTGAAGCTGCAAGAACTATGTTGTCTGACTCTAAACTGCCCATCACCTTCTGGGCAGAAGCAGTGAACACTGCTTGCTATGTGCACAAGAGAAAACCTTTCATTGGTTTTCTCAGGTCATTTGGATGTCCTTGCACCATCTTGAATACCAAAGATCAAATTGCCAAGTTTGCGGAGAAATCAGATGATGCACACTTTATTGGATACTCTTCTCAAGCTAAAGCTTATAGAGTATACAATCTTAGAACTAGAGTAGTTGAGGAGTCAGCCAATGTGACTTTCGATGAGCACACTCCCAGTGTGAAAGGTTCTGGTCCGGATTGGCTATTTGATCTTGATTTAGAGAATGTTTTGAAAGGTTCTGCAAGAACCAATTGTTTTAACAAATCTTTTGAGAATGTTTCAGGGTCCATAGATATACTACCTACAGGTGATCCTGACCCAAGATTTGTGCTAAGAAGACCTTCAAGCTACACATCTTCAGCTCCTGTGGTAACTAATCCTACAAATGAAGCTTCTACCAGCACATCAATGATAAATCCTGCTGATACCTCTGGGGTGCCTTCAAATTCCAGCTTTGAGGCACAAAACTCAGAGGAAGGAGCTTCAAATTTTTGAGAAAATGGTGTTGATGAAAGTGATCAGGAATTTCTTGATGCTGATAACCACTCCATTGAAGACAACATCAATGATGTCACACAGTCATTGGATCAAGTCAATCTTGATAAGTGTGCTGATATGAAGGGTGAATTTTCTTTGCCAGATTAGAATTTCTCAAATTTAGATCTATCTAAACAACTTGTTATGATCCCTCGATCAGCTAAGGATCCACAAGTCTCATCCTACCACAAACATCATTAGAGATGTTGATTCAGGGGTGAGAACAAGAGGACAAACCCATGAAGCAAATGTTTGTCTTCACTCTTGTTTCTTGTCCCAGATAGAGCCTAAGAAAATTGATGAGGCTCTAAAGGATGGAAGTTGGGTTGAAGCTATGCAAGAGGAGCTGCTTTAATTCAAAAGGCAAAAGGTTTAGAACCTATGTCCTTTTCCTCAAGGGAAGACTACCATAGGAACCAAATGGGTTTTCAGGAATAAGAAGGATGATAGAGGACTTGTCATCAAGAACTAGGCCAGACTAGTTGTTCAAGGGTATACTCAAGAAGAAGGAATTGACTATACAAATGTTTTTGCTCCTGTAGCAAGACTTGAAGCTGTTAGGATATTCCTAGCTTTTGCTGCATCCAAGAACTTCAAGGTCTACCAACTTGATGTCAAGTGTGCTTTTCTTTTTGGGGTGATTGATGAAGAGGTGTATGTCAGACAACCACCTGGGTTTGCAGATCCTGATCATCCTGATCATGTCTGTAGGATTGATAAAGCTCTTTACGGGTTGCACCAAGCACCAAGGAATTGGTATGAGACTCTATCTCAGTATCTCTGTCAGCATGGCTACAAAAGGGGTACTATAGATGGAACTCTCTTCATCAAAGGAACAGGAAATGATGTTAGGACCGTGTATGTACGGAATACTAACTGATTCTGCGTTAAAACCGGATCAAATAGTGCGGAATCCTATTTTATTGGCGATCCAATCAGTGAGAATGATAACCCGATCGATATAAGATTGAACTGAACGTTAAGAACGAGTAGGAATCGATCAGGAATGAACTATGAACTTGAACAGGCTGTTTGGGACACTCTGGACGGCTAAGGTTTATGTGTATTCAAATATCTCTTCAAGTGTTATGTTTTTCCACGAATTAGGTGGTATTTATAGGTTAGTGATTTTCATTCGTACGACTGAACCATTAGCATCGTTCCGTCGTGCGACTGAATCATGTGATTGAGTCATACGCACGATTGAATGTTCAGTCGTGCAACTGAGTCAATCTTATGTATCAATCATACGACTGATCCAGTCTCCTGGTTCAGTCGTGCGACTGGTCCATAAGCATGATGTATTCATGTGTATGGTCCATAGGTATGGTCCATTAGCATGAATAATCACCCGACTAGGTTGAACATAATACTCAATCATTATTGAGTTAGAATTGTGTACAACAACCTCAAACCTATATAAGAAGTTCATACATATGAATCAAAGATAAATAAACATCAAATCGTATATCATATTTCATTACTTCGTCAAATTACACAAATGTAAGACATGAAAGACTTTTACATTTAAGCACATAAACTAGGAACACATGTATCTACAAACTCCCCCTTGGACCTAGTTTACCCTATTGTCTAACATTCTTCACATGTTCTTGAAACTTCTTGTACTTCTCTTCTCTTGTGACTCCTGCCTGTATCTCAAATGCAAAACAGAGCCGTATAACGTGTTGGAATTGAAGAGCTTGTACAATGTCTTGCGTGTCATAGAACAGTGGCCACTTGTATAAAGTATGGACATCTTCAGCAGATATGTTAGTGAGCCACATTGGGTCAAATACCCTGATAGTCTCTATCTTCCCATCTCTGTTCAGAACTATGACCGCTTCCCCTGTCCTCCAATCATAATACCACCATTTGAAGTGTGGAGTGAAGTCCTGAGGCATTTCCCGTAAGGGAATCTTGGACATTATGTGTGGGGGACTCCACTTCAACACAACTTTAGGCTTTCCAGATATAGGATCAATTTTAGACTTATGAATGAACCTCTTAGGTTGTTGAGGTCTGAAGTTTACCCACCTGGTGTGGTATTCTTTCTTTAATGCAGCCTCAAACCATCCTGACATCTTTCTTGGGTTAGCATATAACAGATCTAAGCATGCCAGTCGGTTGAGCTCAAAACCAGGAAGAGTCTTCAGATCATGTGGATATCTGAAGTAGTCAATCCCTTTCTCCCTTTTAACAACATAGACTTCCAATCCTTTAAAATATGCCCATGCTATAAACTTGCCTGACACTTTCTAATGTCTTTTGACTCTATAAAGCTTGGTGTAAGCATTTTGCTTTGGTGTTGCGTGTTGGGCTTTCATCTCAGCAAAACAAGCTGCCCATTCTACTTTCTTAATATCAACATTAGCATCCGAAGCTTGGGCTGTAATTTCATCTTTTTCTTTCGCTTTCTCCATCTCCTCTAACTTATCAAAAGTACCACTGCCAAACGTTTCACCAAGATGGGGATAACATGTCCTTTCGGGTCAGTGTATTTCGGATAATAATATGCAGTGACATCCTCTATCTCTATCTCATCCACATCTTTCAGCTCATCATCACTCACAACATCAACTTCTGGAGCATCTTTAACAAGCTCGTCAGGATTCAGATCTTCTGACGATCCCTTGCAAGTCAAGAATGATAGTAAGTTGTGTCTTAACTTGCTGAAGGGGGGCGACATCAAATTCATCTGTCTGTTGAGCTTCATCTGTTTGATTAAACATTCAACACAACACACATAAATCATTACATAAGACATTTAAACATAATTAATCATTAATTACATTAATGTAAAACACATTTCAAGTACAAAAGATTCAAATACATAAACATCTAATCATTACTTTTGTCTTGATCTGAGGTCTCTTCAGCTTGAGGAGCTGAGGATGATGCTCCTTGATCTTGATTTCTCTTGGTACGCCTCTCTTTCGCTGATGGATTTAAGGCTGACGCAGATGCATCACCTTCTTGATCATCCTCGTCATTATCATCACCTTCTTTTTCCTTTCCACTTCCTCCAGCTTCCTCATCATCCTCATCTTCTTCTTATTCATCATTAGACGAATCGTCATCATTATCTTCATCATCTCCACCATCATCACCATCCTCATCATCACCATCCTTAATCTTTAACGGCTCACTCTTTGATCCCTTTAGTTTTAGCAAGATCCTTTTGGTCTTCTTCTCAAGACCTTCAATCCTCTTTATCGACACCAACACCAGCTCATTTTGACCTTTTAGTGCGTGGTGGGCTTGGCCTAACGCTCTCTCGTACTGAGCGTTCTTCTCACTCAACTGAACGATTTGCTTTGCTTGAGCCGCATTAACCGCCATCAGCTGATTGTTTTGCGTTTGATTTGGCTCCTGATTTTGCGTTTGATTCAATTAGGTTTGGTGTCAAAAACCTACGTTTTAATCAAAAGAGTCACCACTTTGCTTCTAAAGGTGTTTTCGACGTTTTCTGGCATTAAAGTTTCGAGTTTTTACTATACGGCAGATTAGGGTTCCTAGAAAAATCGTATTTTGTGTCATAGTGTCAAAATCTTCGATTTTGCAAAAACAGCAGCCTTCAGTCGCACGATTAGCTCATTCGTACAATTGAACTCATTCGTATACTCCATTCGCACGACTGAACTTAGTCGCATTCCTCATTCGCACGATGAACAACTCCAGTCATTTGATTCCAATCGTCATGTTCATACGCACGACTGAATCCAATCGCACGATTAAATTCATTCGCACCCTTCATTCGCATGAGTGATCCATACTCATTGTCCATTCGCACGATTGAAACTGTCATGTTCCCCAAGTACCAAGTTTATAGAAATGGAAGATCAATTTGCTGCGTTTACTGCCGGAAAGGACTCACGCATCCAGAACCTACTACTTCTGGAGAATGAGATTGGTGATCATAATAAACCGCCAAAGTTGTTAACGTTAGATGAATATCCTCAGTGGAAACAACGGTTTGAGATCTACTTAAATGGAGTTGATCCCAATCTTTGGACATCCATTGAGACTAGTTACACAATACCAGTCAGTGCTAATGGAGTCAAGTTAATTTTAGGAGGAATGAGTGAAGCTCAGAAGATTCTCTTCAATGCTGAGAAGAAAGTTTATGCCTTGTTGACTCAGTCGATACCGAAGGACATTTTTCATCAGTTCTTTGAGAACAAGCAGGCTAAAGAGCTATGGGAGGCATTGGAGAAGAGCTATGATGGAAATGCAACTTTAAAGGCATTGAAGGCTAAAGCTCTCAAGAAGGAGTTTGATAATTTATCTTTGATAGGGAATGAGAGCTTAGATGATATTATTGACAGATTCTATCATCTAATGAGTGAGCTGCACACTCATGGTGTAACCACTTCAATGGAAGATAAAGTTTCAAGCTTTGCTGATGGTTTGCCTGAGAAATGGGATTCATTTGTGTCTAATCTGAGACAAAACGTCGTTCTTGCTACATTAGACATAAATGACTTCATCTTGAAGTTAAGCGAGGAAGAACTGAGAATGAAATACAAGTTGAAGAAAGGATCCTATGTTCAGAATCCTTCACTTTACAACTCAGTTCCGACTCCAGCTGTTTCAGGAGCACCGTTACAAACAGCATTCGTGTCTAGTTCTTTTGCTCCTTCCCAAACCACTGCATCAGGAACCGAAACGTCAGGGTAATCTGGCACCCAATACACAGTTCCTGAGGCCAATACTACAAAGTTAAAGACCCAGAATCTCGGTAATATCACAGTGGAAGTGGCTAAGGAGCATATGGATCTTCTAGCAGCAGTGGTACAATCTTATGAGAGTCTAGTTGCCGATAAGATTGGAAATTGTCATCTTGCTGATGATGATTACGAGCAAGTTGATGAGAATGAGCTGGAAAGACTGGATATCATGTGGGCACTAGCAAGTGTAGTAAGAAAAGCTAAAAAGTTTGTCAAGAAGACGCGGCAAAATTTAGTCGCCACTAAAGATATGACTTTTGGTTTTGACAAAACCAAAGTCACATGTTTCAACTGTGGTGAAAAGGGGCATTTTAAATGTGAATGTGTAAAGCCCAAGAAAACTAGAAATGGTAACCCATTTCCTACTTTCAACCGTCAAGACAAAAACATGATTGGAACTGCTTCTTCAAGTAAAGAGACAAAGGCTTTGACTGCTCAAGGTGATGAAGGTCAAGATTGGTCCTTCCGATTTGTCTCTCCAGGGGAATCAAATATTGCCTTTGTCGAAGCATTGGATGATGGATCTGCTAGTGAAGGTGAGATTACAGCTGAGCAAGCGATGTCAAATACCAAAGAAGCTATGAATGTGGTAAATCACCTGGTAGAGGAAGAACTTAGAGCCACGATTTCAGAATCTCCAGTCACCGAAGGGTCTGATTCTGCTTTGATGGTTGATTCAACATATTCATCACAGGTAAGTTCTTTAGATCAATTATTTGCAAAACATGCTTGTTCTGAATGTGAAAAATTTAGGGAAAGCATTGATCTGAAATTTGCTAGGTTATTAGAACACAATGATAACTTAGTAAATGATTTACAACTGTACTGAAGCTAATCGTATATTAAAACAAAATGAGTGTAGTTTCAAACAAAAAATAGAACTTTTGGGAAAACAACTAAGGGAAACTGAGGTTGTTGCCTTAAATCAATGAAATGACATAAAGTTATATTTAAACTCTTTGGAAGAAACTAAAAAGGAAAAAGCAGTTTTAAAAGTTGAAGTCGAATCTTTAAAACAAAAACTGCATAGTTTGGCTAGTTCTTCTCACATAGTTCAAAACTTAGTGAAAGAACGAAATAATGGGGAAGATGTGGGTTATAAAGTAGTTCCGCCACCACATGCAATCCTTTTGAACACTAAAAGTAGACCAATCAATAATAACCCAGTAAAGGATCATGTAGTGTCCACTCCTTTGGTTAGTGATCCCGATTCCACGGGTAAACCGGTGAAATCTGGCACTAAACAGAAGGATTCTATTTTGAAATCAAAAGGAAAACTGCCAGTTGAGAATTTGGATGATGAAATTAAAAGGGTTAATGCAAGGTCAGGTTCACAAACGTCAATTTCAGAACCCAAAATGACTAAACCATTAACCATAAACATGTTATTCATCAAAGTCCAAGTAAACTAAAAGTTAAAAATGTTCAAAATTTCAAAACAATTAATTTTGTTAAAGAAGCTAAAACATCTAAAAGAGAAGTGACAAAACCCAACTAGACACATCTCACACCTTTACCAAACTCAACACCACATAAAAGTTTTCTTCAATCTGTAGAAGTAAGATCTTGCTACAGTTTGGAAAAATAAGGAATATCTCTCTAATTGTCTTATTATCTGAAGCCAAGAAAGAAAATTGAACTTTTTGATGAAAACCACGTTTTTCTAAAATGAGATCTAATACTCCACCTAAGAGTTTTAGTGAACCTAAAGTTCAAACCATAAGCCAGTCATTTGTTTACCACAAACATGACTTACATAAAACTAGTTTGTGGAAAGAAAAATCATGTAATGTGTCTGATAGTGAGGACAAGAAGAAGAAGGATGTGCCCTCATCCTCTAAAGGACAGTGGGTTGAATTTATGATGTGTGATTCTTCTGGGTCACCCAATCCAGTTAAGGCTTGGGTCCCAAATATGAACTAATAAGTTTCTTTTAACGTGCAGGGTGTCCGCTACAGCGCTATCACTAATACCTGGATTATTGATAGTGGGGCGTCTAGGCACATGATAGGGAATTCGTCTCTCCTTTTCAACGTCAAACAAGTTAAAGGGGGACATGTTTCATTTACTGGAAACAAAGGAGGTTACATCACCACTCAAGGCGAGTGGGAAAAGAGAAAGTAAAGTTTGATAAGGTCAACTACGTTCAACAACTACAAAACAACTTACTTTCAGTCTCCCAGATTTGTGATAAAGGATTCAAAGTTATATTTGACAACAAGAAGTGCTACATGTTGAAGAAGGATTATGTGATTGAGGAGGATAGGGTTCTTATGTCAGCTTCAAGATATAACGACTTGTATGTCTTGGATCTATTAAAAGCCTCCACAACTGATCACACTGTTCAATGTTTCTTGTCAAAGGCAACTGAGAGGGATTCGTCTCATGGCATAGGAGAATGGGACACATTAATCCAAGGAAGATGAATCATTTGGTTCAAAATGATTTAGTAAATGGAGTAACTGTCAAGAATTTCCAGCTTCCGGATTTCTGTGTAGCATGTAAGAAAGGGAAACAGACCAAGAAGTCTCACAAGGCAAAGAAAGTGAATTCTATTGGTATTCCTCTTGAGCTTCTACACATGGATCTGTTTGGCCTTGTAAGCACAAAGAGCATTGCTGGAGATCTATACTGCTTTGTAGTAACGTATGATTACTCAAGATTCTCTTGGGTGATCTTTCTAAAAGCCAAATCAGAAACTTTTGAATCATTCAAACATCTAGTAACTACATTGGAATCACTCTACAAGCTAAAAGTAAGGCAGATTCGATTAGACAACGACACAGAATTCAAGAATCAATGGATGGAGGCATATTGTAGAGAGAAAGGAATCGTATATCAATTTACCTCTGCCTACACTCCACAGATGAATGGCATTGCTGAAAGGAAAAATAGGAGCTTAATAGAGACTGCCAGGACAATGCTAGCCGACTCGAAACTGCCTATTCAATTCTGGAATGAGGCAGTGGCTAATGCGTGGTACATGCTCAATCGAGTCTTAGTGGTCACACAACATGGGAAAACATTTTATGAGCTGCTCCAGCGACATAAACCCAACTTGGAGTATCTAGAACCGTTTGGCGCACCGTGCATGTTGTTGAAGAAAACTCAGACTAGGAAGTTTAGTGAGAAGGCAGAAGAGGGTACCTTTCTCGGGTACAGCATACCAGATAGGAGAGTTTATAACAACTCAATGGCTCAAGTAGAAGTGTGGTGCAATGTTGATGTTCAAAGATACACCACCCCCCCTGCTGGAAAAGGACCCTTCTTTTTCTTGACTATGATGGATTCTTTATGTCCTTCAATCTACCGCCTTCTCATCTGATGATGAGCTTTCTGCTAGGATGATGTACGATGTTCTGAACACTCCACTACCAGACTCAACATCAACGGCTCCATTAATGATACTTCTAGCCCTTCAGGGGGAGAGCTTGAAGTAAGTGATTCTTCCTCCGATGATGAAGTATTTGAGATTGAAAATATGGACCAGGAGGAACAGGTTCCCACCAATGAAAGTACACAAGCATCAAATCCTGATGCCTCTGACACTTCTGAACCTCATACTCCAACATCTACATATACTGAACCTGGGTTTCACAATCTGGATACTGAGGTAGTTGTTCCCACCACTCCCGGATCTCGGATTAATGTTTGTCATCCCTTGGACAACGTCATTGGAGATGTTCGATCAGGAGTACAAACATGAAATCAGCTATACTCAGCTGATTATGCCTCAGCCATGGAAAAGGGATATCTTCATGATGGTGCATATCGATGTTTTGTGTCTCAATTTGAGCCAAAATATGTGAGTGAAGCCTTAAACGACGAGGCATGGGTAAGTGCAATGCAAGAAGAACTTTACAGTTCAAGAAGCTAGGAGTATGGACCCTTGTGGACAGACCAAACGGTGCTAAGGTGATAGACACTAAATGGGTGCTGAAGTGCAAGAAAGATGACCAAGGGGTCATAATTAGGAATAAGGCTTGGCTTGTGGTTCAAGGATTTCGACAAGTCAAAGGCATAGATTACAATGAAGTGTTTGCACCGGTGGCAAGGATGGAAGCAATACGTATATTTCTAGCCTATGCATCCTACATGAAGATTTAAGTTTATCAACTAGATGTAAAAAGTGCATTCCTTCATGGTGAAATCCATGAAATAGTCTATGTCAGTCAACCCAAAGGATTTGAGGATCCGTATCATCAGGATAGAGTTTACAAACTGGACAAGGCTCTTTACGGGCTCCATCAAGCCCCTAGAGCCTGGTATGAGAAACTCTCAACTCATCTTGTGAAACATGATTTTTGCAGAGGAGTTATTGACTGTACATTATTCATCAAAGAAAAGGATAGTGATTTACTATTGGTACAGATATATGTGGATGACATAATCTTCGGTTCCAAAAACGAAGAATTATGTAAAGAATTTGAATCTGTAATGAAAGCAGAGTTTGAGATGAGTGCCATGGGGGAGATGAAGTTCTTTCTTGGCTTATAGGTAGATCAGACACCCAAAGGAATCTTCCTGCATCAGACCAAATATGTAGGAGATATCCTCAGTCGATCCGACATGGAGAATGCTTCAGCAGCTGGAACTCCACTTGCCACGAACTATGACGTGGCACCTGATGAAAATGGTGATCTGGGTGATGCCACCATGTATAGAGGAATGATCGGATCTCTCATGTACCTCACAGCCTCGTGTCCTGATATTATGTACGCCACATGTCTATGTTCCAGATATCAGGCAAAACCAAAAGTAAATAATCTCATCGGAGTTAAAAGGATCTTTCGTTATTAGAAGGATTCTCCAACACTCGGGTTGTGGTATCCTCATGACAATGACTTTGAGCTTACAGCGTATAGTGACTTGGACTATGGTGGTTCCAAAATGAATTACAAGTCAACATCAGGGGGATGTCAGTTCTTTGGTAGACGGTTAGTCACCTGGCAGTGTAAGAAGCAGACATCAGTTGCTCTGTCAACATGTGAAGCTGAATACGTTCCAGATATTATGTACGCAACATGTCTATGTTCCAGATATCAGGCAAAACCAAAAGTAAATAATCTCATCGGAGTTAAAAGGATCTTTCGTTATTAGAAGGGTTCTCCAACACTCGGGTTGTGGTATCCTCATGACAATGACTTTGAGCTTACAGCGTATAGTGACTCGGACTATGGTGGTTGCAAAATGAATTACAAGTCAACATCAGCGGGATGTCAGTTCTTTGGTAGACGGTTAGTCACCTGGCAGTGTAAGAAGCAGACATCAGTTGCTCTGTCAACATGTGAAGCTGAATACGTTGCTGCTGCAAGTTGGTGTTCACAAATCATTTGGATTCAACAGCAAATGCGCAACTACGGTTTGCAATTTTCTAACACCCCTATTTTTGTTGATAATTCTGCTGCAATTGTTGTAACCAATAATCCGGTCTAACACCCTAAAACAAAACACTTCGGAATTAAATATCACTTTATACGTGACTGTTTTGAAAAGCAATTAATCTATGTGGTTAAAATTAATACTGATTTTCAACGCGCCGACCTCTACACAAAAGCATTTGACAAACCACGGTTTTTATATCTTTTAGAGGTTAATGGCGTGAAAAAGAAAAGTGATGTGATTCAAGAAGACGACAGTTCTAAGTCCGACAAGTAGGTTCTTAGTTTATTAGTTATTTTATTTTATTTTATTTTATTTTATTTTCCTGTCTTTAAAAATGCAAAAACACAAAAAGATTTTCGGTTTTAGAATTTTAGGTGGAGAATAGTTTTACTTTAGTATTTCTTTACATAAAAAAAGAGGGGGGAGAGCAGGTTAGCTGAAAGAAATGAAATCAAATCTGTGATTATGATTCACAGTTTATGGAAAATGATAGTACACAGGTAACAAATTGGTTGGGACTTCAAAACTAATTTGCTCAAAATACGAAAGTAGACCTAGAGGTTGCTAGCTCATTATATGATGTGTCGGTAGATTCAACACAATAGATAAGTAGACTGTTAGGATCTGGTATTTGAACGAAATACCAACTGATTAACGTGTAAACCAAACCAAATAGTGCGGAATCCTATTTGATTGGCGATCCAATCAGTGAGAACGCACGTAGAATCAATAAAGTATTGAATCAAACGTTAAGAATCGATTAGGAATCGATCTACAGCGTTCTATGAACTTGGAGTATGAACTTGGAGGCTTCTGGACGGCTAGGGTACGTCTGGAGTCGAAATAGAATTAATGCTTTCGTTTTTCCATGAATTGGGTTGTATTTATAGGTTAGTGTTGTTCATTCGGGCGACTGAACCATTAATATGGTTCAGTCGTGCGATTGAAACATGCGGTTGATCCATCCGCACGACTGAGTGTTCAGTCGTGCGACTGAGCCAATCTTATGTTACAATCATACGACTGATCCAGTCTCCTGGTTGAGTCGTGCGACTGAGTCATTCGTATGGAGTTATTCATGCGTATGGTCCATTCGTATGGGCCATTCGCATGAGAACTCCATTTTGTTAAGTTTGAATGTATTCATTAATATAACATTATGTGTATCAATTCAAACAATCACAAACCTATTTAACCAATTCAACATCAACTCATTAATGAAATATTAGACATTATAAATCACAAACACCCAATCTCATTTCATTAATATTCCAAACATTACATCAGTGTAAGAACAAACAAGATCTATTACATTCACATCATGATCTAGGTACATACATGTATCAACAAACTCCCCCTTTTGGTGTCTGATCAACCTGTAACCCGAGAAAGAATTTCATCTCCCCCATTGCACTCATCTTAAACTCTTTCTTCATAACTGCTTCAAACTCTTTGCATAATTCTTCGTTCTTTGAACCGAAGATTATGTCATCGACATAGATCTGTATGAGCAGTAGGTCTCCATCTTTTTCTTTGATGAACAGCGTGCAGTCAATGACTCCCCTGCGAAAGCCGTGTTTCACAAGATGAGTTAAGAGTTTCTCATACCAGGCCCTTAGAGCTTGATGAAGCCCGTATAAGGCCTTGTCGTGTTTGTAAACTCTGTCCCGATGATAAGGATCTTCAAATCCCTCGGGTTGACTGACATAAACTGTCTCTCGAATTTCCCCATGAAGGAATGCACTCTTCACATCTAATTGATAGACTTTAATCTTCATATACGATGCATAGGCAAGGAAGATACGGATGGCTTCCATCCTTGCCACGGGTGCAAACACTTCATTGTAATCAATCCCCTCGACTTGGCGAAATCCCTGAACCACCAGTCGAGCCTTGTTCCTGATAATGACCCCTTGGTCATCCTTCTTGCATTTCAAGACCCATTTGGTGCCAATAACCTTAGCACCTTTAGGTCTATCTACCAGAGTCCATACACCTAACTTCTTGAACTGAAGAAGTTCTTCTTGCATGGCACTCACCCACGCCTCATCGTTTAGTGCTTCACTGACATATTTTGGCTCAAACTGCGAGACAAAACACCGATAAGCACCATCGTGAATGTATCCTTTTTCCATAACCGAGGCATAATCAGCTGAGTACAGCTGATTTCTGGTTTGTACTCCTGATCTGACATCCCCAATGACATTGTCTAGGGGATGATAGACATTTAGACGTGATCCTGGAGTAGTAGGAACAGCTACCTCAGAGCCAAGATTATGAACATTTGGTTCTGCATCTGAGGTAGATGGAGTTTGAGGTTCCGAAGTCGAAGGAGCATCACTGTTAGATGCTTGTGGACTTGCAGGAATTGGAACCTATCCCTTCTGACTGTTCTGGTCATCTTCTTCAGCTTCATCTTCTGAGGAGGAGTCACTGTTGTCGACTACTCCCCCTGAGTGATTAGATGATTCTCCCTGTGAGCTAGATGATGTAGTTGACCAAGAGATGGTGTATTCAAGATGTCATACATCATCCGTGTAGCTAACTCGTCATCCGAAGGAGAGATAGGGATGTTGAAGGACTTGAAGAATCCATCATAAAAGTAAGCGGGTCCTTTGCCAGTAGGTGGTGTGGTATATCTCTGAACATCAACATTACACCACACTTCTACTAAACCCGTTGAGTTGTTGTAAACTCTCTTGTTCGGTATGTTGTATCCTAGGAAGATCCCTTCATCAGCCTTCTCGCTGAATTTACCTTCTTGAGTCTTCTTCAGAAGTGTGCACGACGCGCCAAATGGTTCGAGATACTCCAGATTAGGTTTACGCCGTTGTAGTAGCTCGTAACATGTCTTTCCGTGGCGCTTGACTATCAGAACTCGATTCAATGTATAACATGCATTTGCCACTGCCTCATTCCAAAATTGGATAGGCAGTTTCGAGTCTGTCAGCATTGTCCGTGCTGTCTCTATCAAGCTTCTATTCTTTCTCTCAGCAACACCATTCATCTGAGGCGTGTAGGCATAAGTGAATTGATGCACAAATCTCTTTTTCTTGCAGTAAGCCTCCATCCACTGATTCTTGAATTCAGTCCCGTTGTCTGAGCGTACCTGTCTCACCTTCAGCTTGTAGAGAGTTTCCAGTGTGGTTACTAACTCCTTGAATGACTCAAATGTTTCTGATTTGGACTTCAGAAACATTACCCAAGGGAATCTTGAGTAGTCATCAGTAACCACAAAACAGTACAAGTCACCTGCAATGCTCTTTGTACTGACTGGACCAAACAGATCCATGTGAAGAAGTTCAAGAGGAAGTTCGATAGAATGAACTTTCTTTTCCTTATGAGGCTTCTTCGTCTGTTTGCCTTTCTTGCAAGCTACACAAAAATCCGGAAGTTGGAAATTTTTGACGTTAACTCCTCTCACGAGATCCTTCTGGATCAAGTGATTCATCTTCCGTTGATTGATGTGTCCCATTCTCCTATGCCATGAGATGGAGTCCTTCTCAGTAGCTTTTGATAGAAAGCACTGAACTTCATGATCCGTTGTAAAAGTTGTTGAGAGATCCAAAACATAAAGGTCTTTATATCTTGAAGCTGTCATCAAAACATGGTCCTCCGGAATCACGAAGTCTTTCTTTAGGACGTAACACTTCTTGTTGTCGAATATGACTTTAAATCCTTTGTCACAGATTTGGGAAACAGAAAGTAAGTTGTTTTGAAGTTGTTGAACGTAGTTCACCTTATCAAACTTAACTTTCTGATTTCCAACCTCTCCCTGAGCTGTGATATAGCCTCCTTTCTTTCCAGCAAACAAAACATGCCCTCCTTTTATTTGTTTGACGTTTGATAAAAGAGCCCTGTTTCCTGTCATGTGCCTGGATGCTTCGCTGTCTACAATCCACGTGTTGGTTTCAGCACTGTAGTGAACACCTTGCACATACAATGTAAAATATTAGTTTAGGTTAGGAACCCAAGCCTTTACTGGCTTGGGTTTCCCAGAGGCATCACACATCATGAATTCAACCCATTGACCTTTAGAAGGTGAGGGTAGCTCAGGTGCCTTCTTGTCATCATTATCAGACACAGAGGATGACTTTTCTTTCCATAAGCCAGATTTGTGTAAGGCCTGTTTGTGATAAACAGTCGACTGGCTAATGGGTTGAACTTTGGGTTCACTAGTTCTTCTAGGTGGGGTTAAAGAACTCCTCTTAGAAGGCCTAGGTTTTGAATCCTGAAGTTCAATCTTCTTCCTAGGTGTCTGATAGTAAGGACAAAAGGAAGCAATGTGTCCACACCCTCCCAGTTGTAGCAGGACCTGCTATCAACTTTATGATTAAACTTTCGTTGTGGAGATGTGTGTGACACCCTAGTGACATCACTTAGTTTGGGTTTTGACTCAGTTTCTTTTGATGTTTTCTCTTGTTTAAAAAAATTAATTGTTTTAACACTTTTTACATCTTTTCCTTTTTGGTTAACTGGATTTTGACATGAAACTTGTGAAAGATTAACATTAACAGTCTTTTTAGGTTCAGATTTGACTTTGTTTGACCCTAACTTTATATTAACCTTTTCAAATTCTTTTTCCAGATTAACACAAGGCATTTTACCCTTTGCCTTTGAAGTGGCCTCCTTTTGTTTTGTTCCAGATTCAATTGAAGAACATGAGGAATCTGGATCACTAACAAGAGGAGTAGACACCACATGATCCTTGATGGGATTGTTATTTATAGGTCTACTCTTAGTGTTCATCAAGGTCTCAGGTGGTGGTGGAACCACTTTATAACCCAAACCCTCCCCGTTGTTACGTTCTCTCACTAAGTGTTGGACAATATGTGATGAACTTGTCCAACTGTGCAGTTTTTGCTTTAAAGAGTTTACTTCTACTTCTAAAATTGCCTTTTGCTTCTTAGTGTCTTCTAGGGAGTTAAGATAGTACCTAATGTCATTAGCTTGGTTAAATGCAACTACTTCAGTTTCCCTAAGCTGTTTAGTCAAAAGGTCTATTTTTTCTTTGTAACTATGCTCATTTTGTTTTAAAACTCTATTAGCCTCAGTGCACAGTTGCAAATCCTTTACTAAGTTATCATTATGATCTACTAACCTAGCAAATTTCTGATCTATGCTATCTCTAAATGTATTACAATCAGAACAAGCATGATTTTTAAACAGTTGGTCTGTGGTACTTACCTGAGGAGATTCTGAAGAGTTAGCCATCATTGTAGCATCAGATGTCTCTGGTTCTGGTGATTCTGTCTTTGCTGTGGACGTCCCTTCTTCAGGCTTGTAGCTGACCTCAGTTGCAGTTGTCTCTTCACTATTTGACATCGCTATCTCAGCTGCAATATCTCCTTCACTCGCGGAATCATCATCTAAGTCTTCCACGCTTGCAATATTGGATTCCCCTGGAGAGACAAACCTAAAGCTCCAGTCCTGTCCTTCATCATCATGGGCCGTCAAGGCTTTTGGATCCTTGCTTGATGAAGTAGAACCGCTAGCTTGCTTGTCTTGACGAGTGAAGGACGAGAATGGATTCCCGTTCCCAGTCTTCTTTGGCTTCACACATTCTCTTTTGAAGTGCCCCTTCTCTCCACAGTTAAAGCAGGTCACTTTGCTCTTGTCAAAGCCAAATGTAGTGTCCTTAGTTGCAACCAAGTTCTGTCCGGCCTTTTTCACAAACTTCTTCGCCCTCCGGACAGCACTTGCTAAGGCCCATATAATATCTATCCTCTCTAGCTCAGTCTCGTCTACCTGCTCGTAGTCCTCATCTTCCAGATGGCAGTTTTCAATTTTCCCAGCGATAAGTCCATCATAAGAATGAACCACTGCTGCAAGGAGATCCATGTGCTCTCGAGCTACTTCTACTGTCACGTTTCCAAGGTTCTCGGTCTTCAGTCTAGTAGCATTTGCTTCAGATCCAATGTAATGGGTACAAGAAGACCCTAACGTTTCTGACCCTAAAGGAGAAGCTTGTGAGGGACCAGATGAGCTAGACACAAATGCAGTCTGAAGAGGTGCTCCAGACGTCTTAACTTGAGGAGTGGCATTGTACAAAGCTGGATTTTGAGTGTATGAAGACTTCTGAGCTCGGTACTTCATCCTAAGTGCTTCTTCTCGCAGCTTTAGAATGAAGTCATTGATATCCAACTTTGCCAACATCTTATTTTGTCTCAGATTTGACAAAAATGAAGCCCATTTTTCTGGCAATCCGTTTGCAAAATTTGAAACTTTTTCTTCCATGGTAGTAGCAACACCATGTGTATGCAGTTCGCTCATCAGATGGTAAAATCTATCAATAACATCGTCTAAACTCTCGTTTCCCATCGATGAGAAGTTGTCAAATTCTTTCTTTAACTCCTTAGCTTTAATTGCCTTCAGCGAAGCATTCCCGTCATATCTCTTTTCCAGCTCATCCCACAATTTCTTGGCTTGTTTATTCTCCGAGTACTGGTGGAAAATATCCTTAGGAATCGAATGTGTTATCAATGCATAGACTCTCTTTTATGCATTATACTTAACTTTCTGAGCATCATTCATTCCTCCTAAAGTAAGCTTCACCCCATCAGCTCCCACCGGCATACTATAACCTATCTCGATAGCTTCCCACAAATTTGGATCCACTCCATTAAGGTAGATCTCAAAACGTTGTTTCCAGTGGGGAAACTCATCTAACGTTAAGAGATTTGGGGGTTTATTATGATTCCCCACCTCACTCTCAAGTAACAATAAGTTCTGGATCCTTGAGTCCTTCCCAGCTGTAAACACTGACATCTGATCTTCCATGTCGATTAACTATAAGTCTACTAAACAATCTGTCAACTGGTGTGACTGGAGTGATGCGAATGGGCTATCCGTGCGAATGAACTATGCGACTGGTTCAATCGTGCGGCTGAACTGAGTGAATGGTTCAGTCGTGCGAATGAAACTGATGCGTATGAACACTACAAACGGATGGTTCAGTCGTACGAATGAAGATGCGACTAGGTCCAATCGTGCGTCTGGTAGATGCGAATGAAGTCCAGCCGTGCGATTGGCTCACTCGTGCGACTGAAGCTGCTGTTTTGCGAAAATTTCTAGGTTAAACGTGTTTTGGCCGTAAAAATTCGAATTTTCGCCAACCCTAATCGCCTAATGCCGTAGAAACCGAAACTTGATGAGCAGGGGACGTCCAAGACAACTTTTGACACAAAAAGATTGCGTTTTTAGTGTAAAAACACAAACTTTGTATCAAACTTGATTGAATCACACGTAATCAAGAGCCAAAGCTCTAATACCACTTGTTAGGATCTGGTATTTGAACAAAATACCAACTGATTAACGTGTAAACCAAACCAAATAGTGCGGAATCCTATTTGATTGGCGATCCAATCAGTGAGAACGCACGTAGAATCAATAAAGTATTGAATTAAACGTTAAGAATCGATTAGGAATCGATCTACAGCGTTCTATGAACTTGGAGTATGAACTTGGAGGCTTCTGGACGGCTAGGGTACGTCTGGAGTCGAAATAGAATTAATGCTTTCATTTTTCCACGAATTGGGTTGTATTTATAGGTTAGTGTTGTTCATTCGGGCGACTGAACCATTAGTATGGTTCAGTCGTGCGATTGAACCATGCAGTTGATCCATCCGCACGACTGAGTGTTCAGTCGTGCGACTGAGCCAATCTTATGTTACAATCATACGACTAATCCAGTCTCCTGGTTCAGTCATGCGACTGAGTCATTCGTATGGAGTTATTCATGCGTATGGTCCATTCGTATGGGCCATTCGCATGAGAACTTCATTTTGTTAAGTTTGAATGTATTCATTAATATAACATTATGTGTATCAATTCAAACAATCACAAACCTATTGAACCAATTCAACATCAACTCATTAATGAAATATTAGACATTATAAATCACAAACAACCAATCTCATTTCATTAATATTCCAAACATTACATCAGTGTAAGAACAAACAAGATCTATTACATTCACATCATGATCTAGGTACATACATGTATCAACATAGACTTCATTAGTGAATTAATATTCAAACTAATTGTTCAACTTGCTGTGGGTTCTCATCTTATCCCTAGTTAACACAATGAACACAGTTCCAATAAGGGGTGACGAGCAAAATAAACGCCACAAATGTGTGCGGATGACCATAAAGATGAGCAAGCACATGGAAAAACTGCTAAAAGCAATCAAGCTAATGACTAATGTCGTTGGTGTGTTATGTGCAAAAGAAACAAATTCTCTAGCAAGAAGATAGGTTGTGTGCCTCTCTACTGTGCTGTGACACTGACCTGAGGATAAACATAACCTAAATTTTCTAAAATTCATTGTTGTTTGCGCCTCTCTGTTGTGCGATGGCATTGATTTGAGGCTTGGCATCTCTTTGAAAGCTCTTAAAAAAATTTCTTCTTGTCAAATACCCGTAGACCACTCAAAAATCTCCTGCGGAATGTTGATTACCATATAAGTGTGAGATCCACAAATGCTTGTTGAAATAATTAAATCTAACTTATCACCAATGTGAGTCAAAAATCTGTGTATGGATTTAAGTGGAAAAATATACTGACAATCATCGTGACTGCAACTCTTGACAGTCAAAATCATTGTGTGCATCTTATAGCTCTAGTATGATTTCTTGAAAGTGCTATTGACTCTCAGACAAAACAAGAATCTAGCATCAAAGTGCATATTAAAAGAGTCCCAAATAATTGTGATATACCTGTATGATTCCATAATGAATCTTTCCAGAAATGATTAAATTAACTTGAAGTTGTTCTGCTCAAACCTAAAACCACAAAAATATGTCTTGTTTTTCCTTCAAATTTTAAAGTTGTTTTCTATTTTCTAGTCTTTTGTAGTGTAGACGTCGGACTATAAACTAGATGAAGTCTGTGAATCACTCACAAAAAAGGGGTCACGTCTGAGGTGACCAATCAATTTTAAATTAAAAGGGTCATGTCTGAGATGATCAAAGGGCAGAATGTTTTTATATCAAAAGTTAATAATTTTAAGTGTTTGAAAGTGAATGAGTTCAAGCTCATAAGTATGAGCAACGATTGAATCATAAGTGTTAGGTCTAGGATCAGTAGATCTAGTCCATTTAGTATATGCTTAGTACTTGAATTAATATTTGTAATGAATGGTTGTAATTCATTATTGTGTATGCATTATATGTATAGGTTAACCCATATATATGTGTGTTGATCTATGTATGTTTGCAGGAACAAACATTATACTTAGTCAATTTCAGAAATTGACTAAGAAACATCTACGGATGAACATTTTGTTCTTCCGTAGATATGTTTCTTACAAGAAAAATACATCCGAAGATCTTCTGCGGATGAACAACCAGCTTTGAGGATGAAAGAACAAGATTGCTTCGGAAGAACAAGATTGCTTCGGAAGAACAAGATTGCTATGGAAGAACAATGTACCCTTGGAAGAACAAGACTTCTGCGGAAGAACAAATATCTACGGAAGACAATATTCCTGCGGAGTCCAAACACTTGTATAATACAAGTGTTACAAGTCAACAAGTCAACAAAGTAGTTATGTGAATCCCAAGAAATCCGATGATTCCTTAACAAAAACAATTCAAATCCCAAGAGATCCGGTGTTTCCTTAACAGAAACATCATTGTCTATATATATGGATCCTAGGTTTCGAATCAAATAGGATGGCGACGGCAATACGAAAATTCCACAACAGAAAACATCACATCAAATCACACAACCAAACCCTAGCAGTCGTCACATCATTCAACACAAAATTCAATATCATTCGTTCATTATTTGTAATCATTAACTTGTTTTAATGAAATACATTTGAATTTAAACTTTGTTCATTCATTAATTGTGTTTCTTTCACTGTGTTCTTGAATTTTTATTGATATTGAAATTTAATACAAACAATTAAACCAAGCCAACGTTGTTTCCGCAAACGTTGACTTGATTTCAACCAACGCTAATAATTCCTGATTGTGATCCTTAGATTCACAGGTGGTATCAGAGCCAAGTGCTCATTGATTCAGATCGATTGATCTATCAGTGTTAGTTGTGTTTAATTGTTTTCTGAATTGTGTAGATTTGTTACTTTTTACTGATTAGATCTATTGTTTTTAAGCAAAGAGTTTGTGTGAAACTTGATTTGCCGTTTAGCAGTACACTGTTAGATTAACTTGGATCTATATTCAAATCGATTGAATAGCAGATCTTAGTTATTGACCAGCATCACTAACTTTTAACAAATTCATTAGGTAACATCTCAGATCTTAACTAATCATGAGCAACTTTAGTGGATCATCTTACCAACCGCCGAAGTTGGAAACAAAAGCATATTTCAAATCCTGGAAAATCAAGTTCAGGAATCATGTAAATTATACAGATTCTGACTTATGGGTCTCTATAACAGAATGTCCTTATATTCCACCCACCCTCGGGCCGGACTATAATGATAACAATCAACCCATAAGCACGAAAGATCTGTCACCTGATGATATTAAGAAGGTTAAAGTTGATATCAAAGCATATAGCTTGCTTAGGGGCTGTTTGATTGTGCTGACCCAGTATGAGCTGACTGAGTCAGAAGCTGACCCAGTCAGAAGATCTGACTGAGTCATACATCTGACTGAAACTTGGGTGTTTGATTATGTATCTGACTGACTCTGCTGACTGAAACTTGGGTGTTTGATTATGTATCTGACTGACTCTGCTGACTGAAACTTGCCTTTGTATTTTAACTTGTGTTGTGTAATCAATAGAAATTAACGAACTTTCAAAAGAACATAATAGCTTAAAATTCAAAATGTCATACAAAATACAAGTTAAACATAAATCAACTTAAACATAAATTACACATAATCCGAATAAAACACACCGAATTTCAAACATATTGCAAGAGTTTGCATACAAATCAACTTGAAGCATTTGAAAGTAGTTGATTAGCAATTTGGTCTCGCAAAGCAGTCATATATTCAACGCCTTCTGAACCCCACTCCATGCCTTGTGTGTTTTCACCATCGCTTCCTCCACCTTCACCATCAGGAGTAAACATAGTGTTTTGTTCAAAGTTTGTAAATAATTCGTCTTGAATATTGTATTTCCTTATAAAGTTATGGACTGCAAAACAAGCAATGACTACGTCTCTTTGCACTCGAAAAGGATAAGGAGCCATTTGTTTTAAGATTGGGAATCTTGCCTTCAATACACCATAAGCACGCTCAATAACATTTCTAAGGCATGCATGAGCATGATTGAATCTTTCTTCTTTAGTTAACACCCTTCGCCGTCGAATATCTGCTAACCAATACCTTGTATTACGGTACGGAGTCATAAATCCACGAGTGTTGGTATATGCAGCGTCACAAAGGTAATATTTATCTGCAAATGTGAGTGTGACATGTATTATATAAAGAATACAAATAATATATGTAGTAATAAAAGTTATAGTTATATTATAAACCTGGGGGAGGAAATCGAAATCCATAGGTCGGATTAAATGCCACTTCTTTTAAAACTCGTGAATCATGTGCTACGCCTTCCCATCCAGCCCATACAAAGGTGAATATCATATTAAAATCACATATTCCTAGCACATTTTGATAACATTCACCTTTTCCTCTTCCCCTAAAACAAGTTTGTTGATTAGCGGGCACAACTGCATGTACAAGAGTTCCATCTAAAGTACCTATTGCTCCGGGAAATATGCTTCTTAGCCTTTGAAGTCTCTCCGAGGTATCTGTAGTTTCGTCTGAAGATGTTGGGACTATAATTTTTTTAGCAAAACACATCATTGCAACTAGAACCTCGTGAAAACATTTATGAACTGTTTGATTGGAGTGTTGAATCGTCGTTTAACCACACGAAAACGTTCATTATGCTCTATAATATGTAGGAACATAGCCATTTTCTCTTCAATGCTTATAGTCCTACTAGGTCGCAACCAATTTCGTTGTGAAAAATGACTACATAATAGTACAAATGCTTCACGTGAAAGTCTCATCATTTCTTGACATTGTGTAGAAAATCCATGTAATAATTCATATGTATATGCATGCCCGGTTAAAGCAGAATCATTATCTCTTATTCTTTCAATTCTTTCCTCTCGTTTTCTTTCCGGGCCAACATCAACCAATACCATGAAAGTAGAAAGAATGATAAAATTTCACCATCCGTATACATATTTGACCTGTTAAAAATCATTCAAAATATTTATACAAAAGTCATCTTATAAAATTCCTACAATATCCATAATAAAAATCATACAAAAACCATACATAAGACATACGATATCCATCCAAAAGTCACACAAAAGCCATACGAATGTCTTATAAAAGTCATACAATATCCATAACAAAAGTCATACGCAAGTCAAAAAAAACACAAAAGTCAACCAAGTAATCCAAACTTCCTCCCAGCATTTCTCACCCACGACTCGCACCTCACCGGCTTAAGACGTAACCAAACTTTTCTAATATCAGCACTTTCACCAAATAGCAAACGAGCCGTGTTGTATCTCGGATCTTCTTCCCCCCATTCCATTTGTTCTAGCTTCTCCATGCATGCGTCCATTTCTTTATCAACATTATCTTTTTCCCACCAACACTTTGCAAGATTGATTATTTCATTCCCAACTTCTCTTAAATCATCATCTGTTGTTTTTCTACGAACTTCTTTGCTAGTTTTAGTACTTGCCTTGCGTTTTGAACGGCCCGAGGATTCTTCACTTACAGGTGGGAGATCTGTTTCCATCTGAGTGTACTGAACATCATCCACATCATACTCAGAAGAACCTTCAACGTGATGAGGTAGTGTGGATGATGGCCCCCAACTAAAAATGCCGGTCGCGGTCACCCCCTCAAATAATTTCGTACAAAGATCAGGGCAAGGAAGGGGTGCATTTCTCAACTTTTCCACAAACTTGTTCAACTGTTTGAAAATTTTTATAGTTATAATCAAGCTACTAACATTAAATAATCTTTTATTAAAAAGGTTTTCATATTAAAAAAATACCTTTGCCTCCGCTTCCCATTCTTCATCGCTCATATTGAAAGTGTTGGTTATAGGATCATAAATATTCCCTGTTTTGTTTTTCAGTTTCACCCAAGCCCCGTACTTTGATCTCAAGTAGTCATATCGATTCTTCATTTGTTTATGTTCAACAATGATATTATGCTCATTTTTCAGCTTTTCCGCAACAACTTTCCATGAGGATCCTTTAAGGCTACTACACGCTTCGAGAAAAGTTTTGTCAACACATTCTAACTTCCAAATAACTCTACTTTTTTTTCTGCCATGTCTATATACAAGTAATCAAGAAGTAATATCAAAATCGATTTCAAGAACCCATATAAGCAATACCATATGAAATCAATAAACCATTTAACCAATATCATACCGAACCGAACCAAACTTCTTACCCAAGCATGAAGAACTAATACACACATCTAAACATTGTCTCAAGTATACAAGTAATAACTAGAAATTGAGCAAATTAGCAACTAATCATAAGATCAAGAAGTAATATCAAAATCGATTTCAAGAACCCATATATCAAATTACCAACTAATCATAAGATCAAGAACCAATATCAAACCGAACCGAACCAAACTTCTTAAGATCAATTAAGATCAAGAACTAGAAATTGAGCAAATTACCAACTAATCATAATATCAAGAACTAGAAATTGAGCAAACGTAACAACAAAGATGAAGTAGTAGGTACTTTACCTCGGCGGCAGGGGGCAGACGGCGGCAGGGGAAGGCGGCGACGGTGGCACAGGGGCGGCGGGCGGGGGGGGGGGGGGGAGGATGGAGGCGGTCGACGCCGGCTGGGGGCGGGGGAAGCCCGCGACGGAGGCGCAGGGGTAGCGGGCGGGCGGGGGGGAGGATGGAGGTGGTCGACGGCGACTAGGGGCAGGGGAAGTCCGCGACGGAGGCGGAGGGGCGGCGGGCGGGCGGGTGGGGGGGAGGATGGAGGTGGTCGAACAAGGAGAAAGGGGGGAAGAGTTTGTTAGGGCTTGTTTTTGGGGTCAGACCTTTTGGTCAGACAAGGAGAAAATAAAGACTCGGTCAGCCCTTCCTTCCGGGTCAGACCTGCCAGTCAGACGGATCAAACGCACTGACTTCAGCCAGTCAGTGGTCAGAACCTTGGTCAGACGAATCAAACACCCCCTTAGTATGGCTTTACCAGAAGAAATATTGATCAGATGTGAAAATTATAAAACAGCAAATTCCTTGTGGAAGATTCTACATACACTCTGTGAAGGGAGTGATGAAATCCGAAGCATTAGGAAGGACACCCTGCGTTCACAATATGAAACATTTCATCATATTAAGGGTGAATCAATTCCTCAACAACTCCACAGGTTTATGCAACTTGTTACAGAAATGAACATTCTGGAGTTGAAATACACAAATGAGGAACTGAACAAGAAAATGCTCCATACTTTACCAGAAAGTTGGAAGCAAACTGTATCCATCTTCAAGAATACCATAGATCTCAAAGCAGTCGGACTAGACACTATAGTGGCTAAAGTTGAGGCTCTTGAAATGGATGAGAAATCAAGAAACAAGAGTGTAAGAACTCATGTATCACCATATCACTTTAAAGAAACAAGAAGTGCTGGAAGTGCTTTCATATCCAGTATGATGGTGATAACTCTTGTACTTTGAGTGAAGATGAAGAGGAAGTAAGTTTCTATGCTTCAAAACCTCCTAAGAAATCTTCCCAAAGTAAGTCAAGAAAAGAGAAAGAAAGAACAGATGATCAAAGAGATAAATCATCTGAAAAACCATCATCCAACAATCAATCAGAGTCCATCACTGTCATTCTAGACTCTGAAGAACAAAAGACAGCTTTTGCAGCTTTCAGTTCAAGCTTTCAAGCTTACCTAGGAAGTTCATTGCCCACTGCTAACATGTGCCAACAAGATTTATAAGAACTGCCTCCGGATGTAGTGGAGGAGATGGATCTACAATGGCAAATGGCAATGATTGCTTATAGAGCCAAACAATACCTAAGAAGAAACAAGAATTTGGCTGCTGCAAGTAAATCATCACGTATTGGAGTTGATAAGTCAAAGGTAAGATGTTTCAAGTGCAATCTCTATGTACACTTTTCTAGAGAATGCAATCAACGAAATTCCGACACAACACAACATCAGAATCATCATACCAAACAACCTTCATCAACTCAAAGATTTTTTAGACAGCCACAACTGACCAACTCATTCCCACTAGCCACCAATACACCAGCAGGAACTAGCAACTCTAAAGAATTTAGGCTGATCATTCTTCAAGATGGAACCTGTCACTGGAGTTTGTATGAGAAGGAAGTCTTAGAAGAAAATCAAGCTCTAATGGCTCACATGGAAAACAAAGTTCCACCCATGGCAAGTGAGGTAAGAGACAGGTTATGTTCATCAATATGTCTTGAGGAAGTAGAAATATATAGAGTCCATGCTCAACAATTAGCTGATAAAGTTAAAGAAACAATAATTTTGAATGAATCTCATGTAAGAGAACATAAACTATATCAAATTAAAATTAACTCTTTACAAAAGGATTCAGACAAAATTGTTTCTGAAAATTACAGTTTGAAAGCACAAAATGAGCATGTGACCACTTCCTTAACCAAATCCATGGCTGATCATGCATCAACTGAAGTGAAACTTCAGAAGTTTCAGCTCTCATCTCAGCAATATGAGAAATTACTAAATTCTCATATTGAATCAAAGAACAGGTCTGGGTTGGGTTATAATGTTGTGGCACCTCCTGTTAACAATAACTATGTTCCTTTGCCTGAATCAATGACAAATAATTTGTCAAAACATTTTATGCCTAGCACCAATATAGGAACTAGCTCTACTCAACCAAACATTGATAATAAATCTGAGGTGAATGAAACTGAGTCTTCTGAATCAAAAAAGATTAATCAATTGAATTCTAAATTTGACTTTGATGAGTGGGATGACTTGGATGATTCTGATGAACATGATGATGATCTTCTCAATAAGGGTAAGAATGTTGTTTTTGAAACAAATATTCCAAAAGTGCTTGAAGAAACAAAGCTGCCATACCCTCCTAAACAAAGAAACATGCTGAAAACCATCTGCAAGAGAATAGCTCAGTTAAATGAAGGTCTTCAAGAGCTAAATCAGCAACAAACTTCTTCCAATAAAGTAAATGAGAAGTCTGCCTCTACTGAGGAAAGACACAAATCCATGGAAAAAGGAAAGAAAAAGGCATCAGCAGATCATCAGCAGAAGAAGAACCTCTCTCCAGTACCAGATCTGCGGAAAAAGAAAACTTCAGTAGAAGTTAATATTGATCCAGTAGATGATCTATGAAGGAGGAATTCAGCAACAAACAATCAAAAGCTGCATAAAGTGGAAACGAAAGAATCTACTCCAAAGCTGAAGAAGAATGAAAAACCTCAAAAGTTGACAAACCATAAGAATGATTCAGAGAAAGAATCAGATGAGAAGTATTGCAAATGGTGTGACATGAAAAACCATAATACTGAAGATTGTTACTTCAGTAGCTACTGTTCTATTTGCAATATGAACAATCACATGACTGCTGACTGCTACTTCAACAAACATTGTGCTATATGCAACAAAAATAACCATTCCACTTAGGAATGTTATTTCAACAAAAAGAACAAGACAAAAGGCACAAAGAAGAAAGAATCAGATAAGTCTGAATTAGACACTCAATCTACTGATTGTGATAAGGGTTCAAAATTGAAGAAGTCTGAACTAAAATCAAAGTCAAAATCAAAGGACAAAACATCCTCAAGTGCTTATCCATCAAAGAAAAGATCAACTTTCCAGCAATCAAAAACACCTCACAAAAGGGTAGATTTGACTTATAAGAAAACAAAGGATGATAATGTATTCTTTGATAATTTTGAAAAGGGAATTCATGTACCTCATTCAAAAACAAAAGATTGTGAGACATTTAATCATAAAGTTTCATTATCAAAACCAAAGCCTCAAATGAACAAAATCAAGTTGAATCAAGAAGAAATTGGGAAACAAGAACCTAGTTCATCAACATCCCCTTCAACAGAATCATCCTCATCTGAAACAACTCGGAATGAATCAAGCAAAACTAAAACTGAATCTTCAAGACTTATTCATGAAGGAGTAACTATTTTAGACACTGCTGACAAACCCAAGATCATTAAGGCTTGGGTTGTCAATTCTAACTTATTTATTTCTGAATGCAGGAACAATATTGGAGAGCGACAACAAGTGGTATGTTGACAGTGGTTGTTCCAGGCATATGACAGGAAACTGTTCACTTCTCCATGATTTCAAACATAAAAATACTTCTTATGTGGCATTTGGTAGGGATAAAAAGGGAGGTAAAATTGTTGGTGAAGGAATGATAACAAATGGTGTGCTCAAATTTGAGATAGTAAATTATTGTGAAAATTTACAGTATAATTTACTAAGTGTGTCTCAATTTGTGATCAAAATTATACCACATTGTTTGATAATACTAACTGTTACATTATTAAGCCAGGTTTTCTGTTCCAGAAGATTGGGTCCTCCTCAAAGCAGCAAGAAAAGGAAACACTTATGTTTTCGACATAAACAACACCTCACTCACAAAACATGAAACATGCCTTCTATCTAAGTTATCAGAAGATGTATCTCAATTGTGGCACAGAAGGCTTGTCTATTCTAATATGAAGAACATGAACAAATTGGTGAAAATGACTTAGTCATTGGATTGCCAAACAAAGAGTTTCATTGCTCAACTCACTGTTCTTCTTGTTACAAAGGAAAACAACATAGAGTGTCACATAAATCCAAAATTATCAATACTAATACTACACCACTCAAATTGCTTCACATGGATCTGCTTGGTCCTACCAATGTGATGAGCATTGGATAAAGGCAATATTGTTTGGTGATAGTTGATGATTTCACAAGATTTACATGGGTCTTTTTCTTAAAACAAAAGAGTGAAACATCAGAAACATTAATAGACTTTGTGATCAAGATTGAGAATCAACTTGATGCAAAAGTTAAAATTTTTAGGAGTGACAATGGTATTGAATTTGTCAATTTTGAACTGAATTCCTTTTGCAGGAGCAAAGGTATTGCAAGGCAATTCAGTGCACCAAGAACTCCACAACAAAATGGAGTGGCTGAAAGAAGAAACAGAACTCTCATTGAAGTAGCCAGAACAATGCTAGCTGATTCACAATTGCCCATCACCTTTTGGGCTGAGGCAATGAATACTGCATGCAATGTTCAAAACAAAACATTAATTGTCAAAGAATACAACAAAACTCCTTATGAGCTCTTGTTTAAAAGAAAACCATACATAGGATATCTTAGAGTTTTTGGACGTCATGTATCTGTTTTAAACATAAAAGAGTCATTGGGAAAATTTTCAGAAAAAGCACATGATGGTTTCTTTGTTGGATATTCAACAACATAACGTTGTGGAAGAAACTCCTAATGTATCCTTTGATCAATCTGTATTCACTAAGTCAGTTAAAGGTTCATCATGGTTGTTTGACATAGATGCTCTAACTGAATCATTTAAATATGATTATTTGAACACTGCAGGATCTGATGAAGTATGTTATCCATTTGTTCCACCTCATATGAATGAAGTAACATTATCTGCTGATCCTCCAAGAATACACACATCCTCAGGTGGAAACACTTCAGCAGCAGCTAATAACACTGCATGTGGAAATGAACACTGTGCATCCGGAGATGTCAATGTTGTCCCTGCAACAGATCCATGCTCTCAAGTGAATACAACTAACATTGAAAATGTTTCAAGTCCTCACTTATCATCCGAAGAAATTGTTGTAACTCCTACGGAAGAACTAAATGATTCCGGAGAAGCTCCTATAACTCCTACGGAAGAGCAAACTAATTCCGGAGAAGTTCCTATAACTTCTACAGAAGAGCAAACTGATTCTTGAGAAGCCCCTACAGCTCATGCAGAAGACACTCATGATGCTACTGATAATCAAGCTACTGAAGATCATTCACCACCACATGTTGAACATTTTGACTACTTCCTAAAATCTCAACCTGGTTTGGATCAGTTTGAGCCAATGGAAATGACTAACCTGGAATCATCTATTCCAGTTGAATCAACTCCATCAATGAGAATCCATAAGACTCATCCAGTCAACAACATCATTGGAGATCTTACAACGAGAACTACAAGAAGCCAGAGTGGTACTGCCAACCTTTGTCTCTTCAGTTGTTTTCTTTCACAAATGGTTCCTCCAAACATCACTGCTGCTTTAAAAGACAATAGTTGGATTGAAGCTATGCAAGAAGAGCTTCAACAATTTAGAAAGCATAAAGTATGGTCTCTAGTTGATTTACCTGAAGGCCAACATCCTATTGGAACAAGGTGGCTATACAAAAACAAACTTGATGATAGATGGATTATTGTAAGAAATAAAGCAAGGTTGATTGCACAAGGATACAAACAATAAGAGGGAATAGACTATGATAAAGTTTTTGCACCAGTTGCAAGAATTGAAGCCATAAGAGTGTTCCTACCTTATGCATCATATAAGAAGTTCATTGTGTATCAGATGGATGTCAAGTGTGCATTTCTATATGGGAAAATTGATGAGGAAGTTTATGTGTCACAACCCCTGGTTTTGAAGATACTCATTATCCATATAGGGTATACAAGCTAGATAAAGCCTTGTATGGTCTTCACCAAGCACCAAGAAAGTGGTATGAAACACTATCATCTTTCTTGCTCAAGCATGGCTACAAAAGAGGAACCATTGATCAGACACGCTTTCTCAAACAAGAATATCAAGATCTCTTAGTTGTTCAAATATATGTTGATGACATTATATTTGGATCAACTAATAAGAGATTGTGTGTAAATTTCGAAGAGCTGATGAAATTTGAATTTCAGATGAGTTCAATGGGTGAATTAACTTTCTTTCTTGGTCTTCAAGTTCATTAAAAACCAGATGGGATATTCATCAATCAAGAAAAATACATACATCACATTTTGAAGAAATACAATCTTGCTGATGTATCCTCATGCAAAACACCAGCATCAACAATTGATAAGATTGTACCTGATCCTTCAGGAAAATCTATTGATCAAAAATTATATAGATCAATGATAGGATCACTTATGTATCTAACTGCCAGTAGAACTGACATTATGTTTGTTGTGTGTGTGTGTGTGCTAGGTACCAATCTAATCCAAAGGAGTCTTATCTGAATGTTGTGAAAAGGATTTTCAGATATCTCAAAGGAAAACCAGGACTTGGTCTTTGGTATCCAAAGGATGGTGACTTTACACTCTACTTATACTCAGACAGTGACTATGGTGGATGTAACTGTAACAAAAAATCCACAACTGGTGGATGTCAATTCATCGAACCAAGACTAGTATCATGGCAGTGCAAGAAACAAACCAATGTATCTGTATCCACAGCTGAGGCTGAGTACATAGCTACTTCAGCTGGTTGCTCTCAAGTCCTTTGGTTGCAAAACCAATTGCTCGACTATGGTTACAACTTCCTTCAAACTTCAATTTACATAGACAATTCTGCTGCTATGTTTATAACAACTAATCCTCTGCAACATAGTAAAACAAAACATATTGAGATAAGATATCATTTTCTGAGAGATTGCTCAAAAAACGGTTTGATTAAGTTAGTCAAAGTGGATACAACAAATCAGCTTGCTGATTTATTCACTAAAGCCTTTGATTCAGTCAGATTTAATTTTCTAATTGAGTCTCTGGGTATGATTAACTTAGATTAATCAATTTGAACAAACAAAATACTGTGTGTAATGTTGCTTCAGCATGACATATGCTTGGGAAATGATAGTACACTATATCTTTGCTTATTCCTGAATTCTTAAATATCATTAAATCTGAGCAAGTTTCATGATATGTGAGTAGGTTCATCCTGAGTGCAAACTACACTTAGTGCATGCCAAACATAATGCAAAGTGATTGTTTGGGGGAAACTTCATTTTGAGGATACAAAGTGAGTCTTATTCTGATGTGATCAAATCACTCATCTAAGCACACTATGTACCGACACTTTATAATATCTATCTTTGCAAATCATACTCCCTCTTTTTTGCGTAAACAAAGACCTGGGTGTATGATCACCATACTGTAAATCAGTTATCAAAGGTGAAAAGATCATGATCCTCATCATCCCTCTGTTTTGTGTAAACAAAGACTTGGGTTAAAGGCACCTCTATTTTACATGAGTAATTAAAGACCTGATGACCTGATGATGATCATATCTAAGCTCTCAAAAGAATCCTATATGATCAATTGTATATTAATCTAGAGCTTTTACATCAATGCATTAATGAGATGCCCAAGTATGGCTGGAGTGATCACCACTGTGAAACTGACTTCTCCAAACAGTAGGACACATAGACCACTCGAAATACGTACAATCAAGGGTATCGAGCATTCCAAGTAAACCATGTCTTTCAACATGCACCTCGTATATGCGCACAATATCATACATGGTGGGGCTACGCGAATATCTTTTAGAGTAAGTCGACACGATACCTACGAAAGTTTTCAAGTGAATCACGATACCTACGCAATTTTATTGGACATTTGTAAATACTCGTCCAATGCATCCGAAGTAACACCATACGGTAGTTGTCGAAGAGCCGTCGTAACTTTTTGAAAGCGGTGAATCTGGCCATATCCATTTAGCATCTTATTTTTATTGGAAAAACGAATATCGCTCCGACAAATCATTTGATATATGCAAAAATAATTCTCTATCGGGGGGTGGGGGAGGGGGCAGGATAGTGCTTCGACAAATCATTTAATATATGCAAAAAAAATGTCATGATTTAGAGGTAAAGATCTCGTGAGTAACCGTTGACGTTGAGACTGTTCGATCAAATGCTCGACCACCTTTTTTTCCAGTTTCAAAAATGGCCTTGTCTTTTTCAAAAGATTTGGATGAGGAGAAACTACATTCCATGTTTAAGACAAAGAGTTATTTTTAATAAAATGTTAGAAAGAAACTGAGTAAAATGGGATGGTTTATTTAAAATATAAAGATGGGTATATATAGGTAAAAATAAATAATTTATTTAATAAGCCTTTAACAGTTATTTTTTTGAAACTCCTTACCCCAACGGTCAATTCGAGCCGCTAGCCCCCTCACGCCCAACGAATCATGCCCCCTAATCGCGCAACCATGTTGCGGTGTGCGAGACCAAAGCGGATGGCCACGTGGGTAGCGCCCCTTGAACAACACCCGGTCTCATATAAACCACAATTGACACACATCAAATTACGCACCGCCACATTTCTTTTAGATAGAGCCGAATATGTTGGAATTCTACCATCTGAGGCGCTCCAAACAAAAATTCTACCCTTTCGGGTCCAATGATTAGAATAAAATTCAACATCCGAAAAAGAACAGCCATTCCCAACTTTCAATTGAGCCTTGATATGTTACACCGAAGACAAGATATCAAATATCAATTCATCTTCCAAAAAGAAATGAAGTACTTGCACCAAACAAAATCTGGAATTATCAATGAGGTTATACAAAATTTGATGATGATTTGCATGTTAACTATGTACCAATTCATCTCCAAATTGAAACAACTGGCACCAATCTTCATGCCATTTTAATTACAAACGATTGATCTGACACTTGGGTTATGCGCGTCAAGAAACAATACCTCTGAAGACAACTTACCATTCATTATTAATAATATTTTATAATTTTAGTACTAATCCGCCTACTTTACCACCATTAATTCGTAAATTTTTTTCCCTTTTGTTTGTGAAAATAAACCAAAGCGTACGAGACCGCAATTCTGAGTCAACTAGTTTTGATCCGGTTCCAGAAAAACCAATAACACCCTTAACAACATATTCTGACAAGAAAATACATATACAACAACTATATATATAACCCCACTTTTCCAACCCATGCTATAATTGTTTATAGAAACTTTTATTACAAGCAAGGGCAAGGCGGCAATTATGGTGGTGTATGTGCAGTATTAGGGCTTCTCCTTGAGGTGTGCAACAGGAACAAAGACGGTGCGACTGTGATCAACTGATGGTGCTGTCATTTTAGCAGCTCTTCGGTTTGGTGTTCTTAAGAGTATTAACTGTTGTAGTTTCTCTAACTTAGTTTTCAAAAAACAAAGTTTCTCCATTTGAGCTTCTACTTCTTGATGATCATCACCTTCACTGGTACCACCCACCACCACGCTCATTTCCTTTTCGTGTTCCGTAGACATTTTCATGCTCAAGTTATTTTCTCCAAGATTTACGCCATCGTCAACCTTATAGACAAATGAATGCTACTAAGATATAGAGAGAGAGGGTTGGATATAAAAGAGAACAGCCAGTACCAAACATTTGACACCCAAAAACATGTCTTCACTGGTAAAAAACATTACATGTGGTGCATTGTGCTCGCGAGTGAAAATAGACTATATGATCATGTCCCAATAAAGATCCGTTTGTAACACTAGAATATAAACTATATGAGCATGATGCCATTTTTGGCCTTAATGTTATACAGGTATTCACCTGATTATACAAGTAAACATCTATGAAAACACTGTTAGAAACCTTGGTTTTAAAAACACCACGTCGTGAGGCGACACTGGCAGATGCGCTTGGAAAAACGCATCAGAGAGGGTGATGGGGTAGTCTGGCGGTGCATCACCTGAGGCACACCGCGTGACTTCTGTAACAGGAAACAAGATGGACGGGAAATGGTTGGGGGAGATGAGGGAGAAGGCCAGGACTCCTGCCAAAGTTTTGCAACAAAACCTTAACATTACTCTTCTATTTATATGCTCACCATTTTTTTATTTCTTTTGAAGTGCTGCTTTAAAGTTAGGCTTCTATTGGTTGTACATAAATCTTCTTTAGTTGTACCTATAGCTTTTTTTGCATTTATTTATTTTAGTATCTTGTTTTTAGTGTTTAAAATATATGTTTAAATATTATCTATAAATAATATATAGTATTCTTTTAAAATTAAACGTCTTGTGTATGTAAAGCTATCATATCACGCCTCGGCTTTCGAGACCTAAGCACCTCAAAGCGCCTCGTGATTTTTTAAACCAAGTTAAAAAGTATAGTATAGTTACGCTGAATACACCATATGCATACATATATACGTTTATGTGTGTGTATGTATGTATGATATGTCTGTCTTTGTGCGTGTGTTGGTTGGTGACATGAAAAAAGTACCTTGTTAGCTGATACTGAAAGATGTGACTCTTCATTTTCTTGTGTTTTTGCAGTCTTGGTTGGTGACATGACATTCTTTCTCCTACGGAACTTTTTTGTGCGTCTGTCCACTGATGCATCGATGACGTTTAAGGACATACTATGGTTATTTGTTAAGGGAAATCCATCAACAGCTTTGTTCCTGGCGGATTCTGATTCAGATTCTTTTGAAATAGAAGGATCATTGTTTTGATTTGAAGTATCGTCTCCTCCCTGCGTATATAGTTATGCACCATGAAATTTTGATAAGATTTTAAGATATTGAAATAGATGTGGAAAATAGCAAGATCAAAACAACTTTCAGGTCAAAAAAGTAAGTTATAAAATGCTTTGTCCAAAAGGTTTACATTATTCTAGAAATAATCTTTAGCCTTTAGGTCCTAAAAGCCAAGGCATAAGGCGAGAGTTTCACACACGCGAGACGTTGCTCTAATTACAGCCTAAAAGTTGCATCTCTCTCATCTCTTTTATAAATGAGTCTTTTATCACAATTCATAATCTCTTAATCCTTAGAGATTTTTACATAGAACAGGGATATTCGACCAATTTTGACTGAAATATACATGAAGCTCCGGTCAAGGCACAAAGGTATTTTTCCGACTGCCTTGCGCACCTTGCGCCTCAGGCGCACTTTGTAAAACCAAAGAAATACCAAGTGATGCAAATATGATTAGAAAAACCAAATTATTTTACTACAAAATCTGTTTTTTGATTAAAAAGATACGAGGTTTTATGCATTAAAGATACATTTTGGGCAATCAGTCCAACCCATCTCATATGTATCCTTTTTAGCTATAACCTCTACAAACATAACCTGAATCAACGAATGGGTTAAAACTTGAAACCACCACCCCTCTTAGAAACAACTAAAAGGATACATATGCCATCAAGAAGATAATTCCCCCCATACTTTTCCTATAGAATCGGCTTAAATTAACAATTATCTTGCTGTCTTTCCATATATAAATGGATAATGATCGAAATAGCATTGCACGGCCTAGATTAAATAAACATTATTGAAAGGGTACATGACGGCATATTAAAAACTCATAATTTGAGGAGGTTTTTAAAGTGAATACCTAATTGAGTAACTGCTATATAGCATGGTATTCACATTAGGAGACACTATTAGCTGAAGGTGAAAAGAAAGGAAAAGGAACAAAAATGTTAGTTCATAACCATGTTTTTGAAGGAAACAGTCACATCATATGTCAATCGAGTCGTGAAAAATTACGTGCCAATTCTAAATTCTGAGCTTTTTATGATTTCATTTATTGTCTTCTGAAACTCACAGCGTCTCTAATTTGGAACAAATGAAGTACTATGTATCTCAGGTTTAAGTTAATGAGGGAAACACAAGCAAGCAAATAAAAATGTAGGACCGTGATACTAAATCAAACAATGCAACGAACAAACTCACCTTTTTAGTTTTAAGAGATAGGTAGCGTGCGTTTTTGAACCACTTGTTCACCTGAAAAATGTCACATAAATTCCATCATGCACCTAAGCCAAGCTGAACAAATGCTCTTTTCATGATAAACCCAAATTCATGTTTTTCCTGGTGAGTATTAGAGGCAAAACAATGGGTGGGGAACTAATGGGGTTGAACGCAGAAGTTTGCATTGACCTTGAACACTTTTTGTCCAAATTTTTTGAAATAGGGTGTCAGATCTTATAACAAGATAGTATATTATTTTGATGGTAATCTAATGTTTTAAACAAAATGCTTTAGGAGGCTTTATAGAAATACACTTTGGGCTACTTCTGATCCATTTTTGATAGATTTCCTTTGAAACATTCAAACATTTAATATAAAGTTAACCATTTGACCCGTTAGAGATTAAATATAGAGTGAATCAACCAAGTTAGAAGTAAATGCTGAGATTGGCACCTCTAGCCACTGGCACTAAATCTGATTTATATTTTGTATATGTTCCCACTTTCCCTCAGAAAAGAATTACCTTCTCAGTGTCAAGACCTAACTGTTTGGAAAGTTCTTCTTTGACAGCTCGAGAGGGGAGTTCATTCTTTGCAAAAACAAGGCGAAGCTTCTGATATACAAAAAGAAATAGCAATAAAAGAATAATTAGTCCCACCGGTTCTGAACAGTAGAAACAGCTTCAATAGAGAAACTAAGGATGGCAATTTCGACCCATTAACTTACAAATGGGTTGATTTGGGCTTTGTTCTTCCTTTAACAGGTTAAATGGGCAAAATGAAAATATTTAATAAATGGTGGTGTTGGTGTTGGTGGTGGTGGTGGTCAATGCATTTTATTAACTTATTGGGATAAAGTTTTATTAATTTATTGTGTATGGTAGGACCATTGTATATGATTTTAATTTTTTATTCAATTGTATTTTAGTCATTCCACACAACTTAATAGAAAAAGTTAACTGTCCATCCAACCCAAGGACCAAACATGTTACGTTTATGCATAATTTGGGACTGAGTTTGTCATTTCCCAAACTTGAGGACCAAAACCACAATTTGGACATAGCATAGGGACTATCCGTGTAATTTTCTTTAATATCAACTTTGTAACCATATTTAGCATATTACTTATTTTGCAAAATCATTTGTGGCCTGCAGGTTAGCCCAACCCAACTTTTTGCACTAGAAGTTACTCGTAAAACCCTGACCCATTGTAAAACCCGCCCAACCCTTTAAATTTGCCACCTATAGAAAGAAAAAAAATTTGCAAATACCTCTACAGCTTCAGCTGGAATCCTTAAAAATGACCGTTTATTTTCGTTGCACAATAAGTTTGAGTCAACCCTATCAGTTTCAGTGGTATCTTTTACACTTATTTCCTCGCTTTCACAAAGAGTCATTAGGGTACTGGCTGCATCACTCTCTTTTTCTCTTCGTTTTCTGTTAGTGGGTCCCCAATCCTCATCTTCACTTACTTGTTCATTTGCAAGAGCATCTTTCCCAAACATTTCCTGTATAATCAAACATAACAAAGGATAATTACATATTTTGTAATACATAACCATCTGTTATCTAAAACTAAACGAATTAAAAATATTCAAAGAACGCTGCTGTTCAGTACACCAGAAGTATTAACTACATGTCTGCATTGTAGTTTAATAATACGACAAAAGACACCATTCTTTTCTGGAATCACACAAGAGCATAGATACACATGACAGACTTTCTATAACAGAGCATTGACTGCATGGACTATAGCCCATTAGCCCCTATTTTGGTTATATGTCTATAATGAATCAAATAGGTAAACTTGAAAAACTTCATTAAGAAATGAAAATGGGTCAAAGCAGTCAAAAGACTCAAATATGGCCTAAAGTGTAGTGAAATGCTTCAAACCACGTAAATTGTTTTATTAAGAAAGTATAAATACCTTATAATAAAGTTCCATTATCATATTTAGTTATTTAATTTATAAATTCAACAAAAAGTTGATGCTGGGTCAACCTGGCCCATTTTGATCAGTACGAAAAAAATTCACCAATCTAACCTGAACACATTTCCGCCCTTACTATGTTCACCCATTTTGGCATATCTAGCAATCCATAGCAGAGCTGATGTTCATCTTTCACCTTTTGAAATTCCATACTATTCCAACTTCAATGAAAAGGATAAACAAAACACACATATATTTTGTACTCACATCATAAAGCTTCCTATAATCAACCGATTGACGTTGTCTGCGACCGCTCACGAATTCACAATCAGAACCAGAGCCTGAACCAGAACCCAGACCAACAAAATCGGAGGTACTTTCGAGACCCATTTTTCTAGTTAACTTGAAAGATTCATCATCAAGAACTTCATCGTCTAGTGACACTAAACTGTAGCTACTGCCGACATCAGAATCATCATTAGAAGATCCGTCTGCAGAGCAAACTCTGCTATTGCTGCAACTATTATCATGCTTTTCATTTTTTTCCGGATCATAATCATCATCACCAGAATCATCCGAAGGCCATTCTTCTTGATTGAGTATGGTATCCCCGCCATCAGGTAATGTGGCTTCAACCTTAAAGATATCCTGTTTCAAACACCATCAGATTTAATTTTTTTATAAAATCATGAGATTATAGTGCTTTCACCTGATGCTTCCAAAACAATCAACAACAGAGGGTGGCCATCTTGACCCATTTTGCTTATCAATTGGTCGATTTTAGTTGTATTTATCTCAAACGCTCACTTACCAATAAAAGAATTAGCAAGAAGGAGAACATATCAAATGGGTAGAAAGTCGACCAAATCCTAATTTTTAATGCATGCAACCTTCTAAATACTTCTATTCAAAGATTTAAACTATTGTAAGAATATTGTTTTTGTAATCACAGCTAGCACTTTAATTATTTAAGAACGTTCTTAGAAAATTGGACAAAAAAGGGTTTTCAGGTCAACCGACCCGGCCTGTTTTCACGCAAAGTTAAAGTGGCATGTAAAGTCAAGTTATCTGAACATGCTGTCTCCTTCAAGATGCAGAACGATTATTCAACATTGCAAGTTTCCAAGGTTATCAGTCCCATACCACATAGCATGGAAATATCCGGGCCACACATCCTATAAATATCTATATATTTCATTTGAATTTAAATTGCCACAAACAAAGTTCAAAACGTATTATAATGATTAGTCTTAATTATACATTTAGAAGAATGCTCACGGTTAACACACTTGTTCATTAAAGTGGATGGATGTTTGTTTTTGGTGTTAAAGTTTCTTAAAATAACCATTACACCCGAATCTAAAAAATAAAAAACTTGAAAAATTATCTCAACCCCCCCCCCCTCTATCTACGTTGTGCCCCTCTCCCCATAATAGTGATTTCTAGTGTCCTAACTCTCAAGCAATGTCAGTTGCAGCCATTCCCGGAGGAATTTTTGGTTCTTGTGGTATGTGCGGTGTGGTGTGGAGATTTCTTTCCTGATCATAGCTTTAGTCCGCACATAGACAAGACTTATGGACAATATAGATGGTCTAAAGGGCGATATGAGAGATTCAAGTAGTTGGGTGACAATGTTCTTGGTTCTCCATATATATATAAATCATACGCATTAAACCCACATTTTTGGTACTTTATTAGTAAGTCACATGAATTGATATTTTTTTCTTATTTATATTTGGATTTGCAGGTATAAACTCTCAAGAGATTGACAAAGGTGTAATAAGAAAATAATCATCAAGCCAAAGTGAAGAAATCAAGAATCAAGAACAAGAAATCGTCGTGTAAACTCGCGGAGATTGATTGGCCAATTTGAGTTTCGGGAGTTGAGTTGGATGACATAGTACATTTATTTATTATTATATGAGGGCTACCTATTATAACAAAATTGATCCAAGTCTTTTGGGCCCCTTAGGGTTGCTTAATCTAAGCTGTGTCAAAACTCTTTAAAAGAGAGAAGATTGAAGCGAGAGAAGCGTACCATCGAGTCATCCTTTTTTTCCATTTATGTATAATCTTGTATTAATTTTAATTAGCTCGTTTATTCACATGATGAGCTAAATATTTTGAATCACTTAGAGTTAGATGAAACTTGAACTTCATTGATAATTAATATGAATCCTATGGTGATGTTATGTTAGGTTTTATGTTATTACCTTATTCTTAATCTTTTAGTGATTGTGTATGCCTATTCGTAATGGTTAAAGGTATGATTTGTGTGGGATTGTTGATCCTAGCATGTTGGAAAACCCTTAAGTGTCGATGGTCTCATTCTTAGGTCTATGACTTCGGCTTATAAATCTCAGGCAATTGACTAAGAATGGTGGTGTTGATAAATTACGGCTTTAGATGGTTGAATAGGTGTGCATCTGTAGATATAAGTTTTGAAAAACACATAATTATGCCAAAAGTTTACCTTGTCATTATTTATTTAGGTTGTAGTTACTAGCATAAATCTATAATTCAAGTTCTCATGGTTTGACATTCTAAGCTTAATAGATTATCATTTTAGCAGTTACATGATTTGAGGTTTGTTAACATATGTCTATAGTGCTAGCATTTTAAATTTTGAAGGATTAGACAAGCCTTTACGGATCTATTTATAGCATGCCAACATAAGTTGTCGTTAATAGTTCATTGAGTGATTCCTCATAGCTAGGGTAATGACCATCATTCTACCTTTCCAAAGAGTCATTAGATTACGTGTCCTTGATGGGAGTCTAGTCTATAATCATGTTTCACGTGAAAAAAACGACCTCGCCATAGTTTGTATAGGTTGTCATTGTTAGTTTAAGTGGATTCGAGACCTAGGTAATTCATCTCGTTAATTGATATTTCTTTAATCTTTGTTTGCTTTGCCTTGCCTTGCCTTGCTGATAGAGGTAAGCTTATAACCGGAGAAATAGTCGTTGGATTTTCGAACAAGCTAGCCATTGTTTCTTGCGGGTTTGAGACAACACACAGATACGGGTCAGAGGCGTCAAATGGATCGGTGTTTTCGGGTCCTGAATTGAGTCATATGGAGCCCCACGATGGAGGTTGAAGATCCATGAAACAGGAAGAACTCCATGCACATTTTGCATGGGCCACGTTCCCATGTTTATTTTCAAGCTTTAGTATTTTAGGTTTTATAATTTGTTGCAGTTTGGTGTTTTTTTAATGTATTTATTATATTTTGAAAATGTCTAGCTTTAATTTAGGAACGTGGGATGTTAGTTTGTTTCTTTTTTTATATATGTAATCTTTATGATGCAATGGAAAACAGAGAGTTTTTTAGTATGAAAATTTATGTTGATTTATCTCATGTTGAGTTAAATTGATTTGTGTCTTTGCTAGCTCAACCGTGGCACGTTGGGTAGTGTTCTTAGACCCGATTCTCTAACGGTAGTGGTGTATCTGTATCTCCGGTTAGACGTTGCCCTATTGTTTGTTTCGGTGGTGAATCTGTATCCGAAACGAGCCTTAGATCTATCCGTTTATTTAATCGTTACGTTTGAATCGGTGTTATCCGGGTGATTTCCTATCATTTGGTATCAGAGCCGAACGATTCGTCGTCGACTCTTTTTATAATTTCCTTGCAAATTAGCAGAACTCAAAATGGCTTACGAGATAAGAACCATGGAACAACAAATCAAGGAATTGCAAACTCAGTTACAAGAATTAAGTCTTGCCTTGCACGGACGTAGGGATGGAGATCGAACTCCTCCCCGGTATCGACCCGATGATAATGATACAGATGACTATTCTTCCGAAGGTGATGACAACCCGTTCGGTCGGCATTCACGAGGAGAACAACGTAACAGTGACATTAAGGTTGATGTTCCGAAGTTCGATGGTAGGCTTGACCCTGATGTGTTCATTGATTGGTTACGCACTGTGGAACGGGTGTTTGACTACAAACACACGACTGAAGAAAAGAAGGTGAAACTCGTAGCTTTGAAGTTACAAAAGTACGCATCAACCTAGTGGGCTAACGTTTGTTACAAGCGGGAAGGACGCGGGAAAGACAAGGTGAGGACCTGGGCAAAAATGAAGAAAAAAAGTGACTGTGCTTCCAATGAGCTCAACAAGTACTCCATCTAATTCACGTACCTTTGCTGGATTTGTAGGGCAGAAAACTTACATTATAGGTACCAGTCATAGGATGGAAGGGATCAAGAAACAATCTACTACCCAATACCTAAGTGAAGTCCAATTCGATGAATCTGATCTCAAGAAAGACTATTCAAGTTTGAGGTCAAACTTTTTCGAAGATGGGGAGGATGATAGAGGTAAGCTTATAACCGGAGAAATAGTCGTTGGATTTTCGAACAAGCTAGCCATTGTTTCTTGCGGGTTTCAGACAACGCACAGATACGGGTCAGAGGCGTCAAATGGGTCGGGGTTTTCGGGTCCTGAATTGAGTCATATGGAGCCCCACGATGGAGGTTGAAAATCCATGAAACAAGAAGAACTCCATGCACGTTTTGCATGGACCACGTTCCCATGTTTATTTTCAAGCTTTAGTATTTTAGTTTTTATAATTTGTAGCAGTTTGGTGTTTTTTTATTTATTTAATATATTTGAAAATGTCTAGCTTTAATTTAGGAACGTGGGATGTCAGTTTGTTTCTTTTTATATATATGTAATCTTTATGATGCAATGGAAAACAGAGAGTTTTTTAGTATGAAAATTTATGTTGATTTATCTCATGTTGAGTTAAATTGATTTGTGTCTTTGCTAGCTCAACCGTGGCACGTTGGGTGGTGTTCTTAGACCCGATTCTCTAACCGTAGTGGTGTATCTGTATCTCCGGTTAGATATCGTTGCCCTATTGTTTGTTTCGGTGGTGAATCTGTATCCGAAACGAGCCTTAGATATAGGTGTTATCCGTTTATTTAATCGTTACGTTTGAATCGGTGTTATCCGGGTGATTTCCTATCACTTGCTTTTGTCTTTGTTTCTTATTTGTTGGTTTTAATCATTCAAGAAATTATACTAATAAATCAGCTAAATATTGATAACGATTCAATATCACGAGCTTATATTGCATTTTGATAGGTATACTTGACAATAGTGTGTAGGTCACAGTTGTCCATAGTGAATAGCGGTAAATAGCGACAAGCCACCTATATGCTACGTAGCGAATAGCGATAAATAGCACCCGCTATTTCGTGTTTAGCGATAAGGTAGTAGAAGCTTTATGAAATGTTTTACATTAAATGAATAAACATTTTAGCTATATAGTAGTAGAATTTATAAGCAAACACCACCAAATTAGCTAAATTACTCTATTTGTGTCAATTTTATAGTAATAAAGAATAGAAAAAATAAAAGTAAAAATACTGCAGCTCCTCGCTATATACCGCTATATACCATATAGCAGCCCTTGACCAATACACGACGTAGGGCGCGATCGCGAGTGCTACGGTCGCTATTGACAACTGGGGTGTAGGTCCCATGGTGAATACCCATTCTAAACTTAATTGTGTATTGTTTTTAAATAAAAAATATCATATAACTATTTACACACACCACTTATTTTCTTACATTCTTATTAGCAATCACTAAAGAAAGGTGACTGTGTCAGTTATGTCCATGGTTGCTTAGAATATTTTTGTAATCTTTGTTTAGATTAAATCAATACGATATTTGTCATGATTTTGCGAGTGTTGAAACTGTAAGATAATGAAAGATTGAATTGATTATTATTGAATAGGTTGTTTGACAATATATAAACATCATAAGAAAAACTAATTAACCTAGAGGCATGTGGGCTCTATACTAGAAAGCCTACTATAATAGATTCTAATACTCCATTGTAGTCGGACCAGAAGTAAACTACATGCTAGGACTGAAAAAAGAAACATAAAACCCAATAATAATAAGATAAACATGCTTCAAACGAGTCAAAAATCCAAACTTGTGCCAAGATATCCATATTGCGTTTGATTATGCTATCCATAGTCTTCACAAAAAAATTGCATAGCAATGGATCGTAGTCCTGGTCATCAAAGTTGGTGGTAGTGTAAAACCCTAAGTTAAAACCAAACTAAGGACACAACATCTGTAAGACAGTAGGGGGTTCGGGGGTGGCAGCCCCTGAAAGTAGGGTCCAATGGGCGGCAGCCCCTGATGGGGTCCAAGGGGCAAAGCCCATAGCTAGAAACAATGCATGTGAACGAGTCATGGCGAGTCTAAGGAAGCCATACGGAAATGGTCCAAAGGGAAAAGCCCCTAACTAGAAACAATGGATGGCGGGCCGCAACACCAAAAGGGGCTCGATGCAATGTATGTGCGACACATGTCACGTATGATAATGTTAGAGCAACCCCAAACCCTCCTAAGATCACAAAGAAAGGCTCGACTTGACTTTAAGGTAAATACATTTGTCTATGAAAATTAAAATTATGAATAAGATTCACATTTACACTTGAAAACGACATGAGTTATAGTTAATTTATTAACGCATTAGACTAGATTGTACGTGGGGTTTGATCAGAAATCATCCGCCTATGACATGTAGAACCCTAAAAAGGGTATTATGCCTAAGCATGGTGCCCACAGGATTACGACTCTCTAGGCATTGATTGTCCTACAAGCGATCCGATAACAAACTATTATTAATGTACAACAAAAGATCTTGATGTGTTTCATTCTATGGACCTAGCATGGTTAATCTTAAATTAATATTCTCATGCTTGATTATAAAAATGATTTGGTTCTAGCTGATATTAAATTTCAAAACCTTTTACACGTAAAAATGATTGAACTGAGAATTGCATTAGATCATGCTACTGTATAAACTCTATAGGTGCATCTATGTCAAATGTTGGAAATTACAAGATAAAAGTTGAGATGGACGCATCTCTAGAATAAAATCTTATGGCTTGTAATTATGGATATGATTTGTAAAACAATATTACAAATCAATAAATGATACAGAGAAGATTGACTTGATTTCTGTACAATAATGTTACAACATGGAACTCTGCTACAAAAATTCTTGGAAAATTGATTTTATGAATAAAATAATACTCGATTGCTTCACGCGGCCCGAGGTGACTCAAACCCAATGTGTGACATGTTATGGGGTCAAATTGAACATGGCTGGCTTGTAAAGCTATCGATCTTTGAAAAAATATCATCAAATTTGTTACGATCACACGGTTATAGTTCATTGTTTCATGGTTACCAAAATAATAATCACGATCTAGTAGACGCAAGTTGAGAACCTGAGACCATAGTCGTGTGGTGATATGTCGATACTAGTAGGTGGTGGTCTATTGAATTTTGAATCCATAGATCAAGAGATGAGATCCGTAGATCTTAAAAGAAAAAAAAGGCAAGACTGATGACCATGGTCAGACGATAGTCTCATGGATTCATATATCAAGATATGAGATGCATAGATCTAAAAAGAAAAAATAATCTAATCAGACCATAGTTTGACATCAATGGTCGTGGACTATGGTCCTTGGTGCTCCTGAAACACCAATAAGGGGATTTTTGATAGTCTCTTAATGATTCCACTAAAAGGCTATCTCGGAATCGGTCAAAGGTACAATGTGTTTGGTTCACTCAAAAGACACCTCTTAATGGTTCATGGAGCTTCTTCATGGGTAAGTTTTAGAAACATACTGACTGATTCAAAGGCCACCTATTCAATCTGGCCTCTTAATGGCTCAAGGTTGCCAAACAGCCCAAAAAAAAGAAAATAGGGAAGAAACGAAACAGAGAAAAAGGTGGGATAGGGCGGAGACGGCAGTAGCGGTACGCCACTCTCTCGATGGTTCGAACCTGGTGACAACAGCTAGAGTTTTTATTTTTGTGTCATTATGTGTTACGCAAGGAAAACTATAACCAGAACCCTAAGGCTCTATATGTCAATGAAAGACTAACTAATTATTATTAACTAGGTTGTTTTATAATATATAGGGATCATATGAACCTGATTAACCTGAAGGGCCCTAATTTAATACATTCCAATAGAAACAAGAAAACTTCATCGCTCATTTACTTAAATGTCGTTTTTGCTTCCCAATCTTGAGTGATTTGCCAAATGTCACCCTTTGTTGTTTTCTAACAACGTAGGGAGGGAATGCAACGTCACCAAACATTAATTGAGTGAAGGAATGTTAACATTTGATGTCTATATATTTACTTAAACTTTGTTGTGCTAAAATTTTCAATTGTATTCGTTAAAAAGAAATACATTTTTTCAAATATTTGTTATGTTGATTAATTCAGTTGGCTTTTTACTTTAAATGTTGTCATGTTGTCATGTTGTCATGTTATCATGTGTTTCGGCTAACTACGGTTCTTTTGCAATAAATAGGCAAATTGCATGGAAAAGGTGGACTGAGACAGAGAACAATTTTAGTAGTTTTGAACAGTACCTTGGGGTAAATTCATCATTTATAACAGCAGGTAATGGCTTTGAAAAGTTTTAATGGGGATAATAGTCAAGTCAACTACATATTAGCAACGTAGAATCATATATATAATTAGTAACATCTTAAATGGAAATAAAAACAAGGCGACAAGGAACAAATAGGTGAGTTTTGATGCCACCAACCTGCCAATTGCTGTCATGGGGATAACTTGTTCCAAGGTGCGCATTCATGGCATCTATGATTTCAGTCTTGCAAATGCAATACTTACAAAACCATCCTTGGTCTCCAGGTGGAACTGATTGAGCATATAAACAACACTTCCATTAAGTTTCATCAAGAAGAATCAGAATTCTAATACTTTCATAAATGGGAAATAGGTTAAGCTTTAAAAAGAGCTTACTGTTTTCTGTTAAAAGGGGAGGGTCGATGCACATTTGATGAAACGCACAATTGCAAGTCCCATCACACAGTATAATGTCATTATCAACATACGCCTCCCTCAATTTACACTTTGCACAATGTATCTAAATAAAATAGACAGAAAACAAATCATTATCACTGTGATTTTAAATCCAAGCTTAAACACTTATCAGAGTTTCTCAGAAGTGAATAGAACAAATTATACATTAAGTAACAAACGAAAAAATGAGACTTTGTGTGTCAATAGTTCAGAGAATATGCCTTAAGATTAAGAATGGTGAACACTTTTTCACATTGGTTTAGCAAAATTGAATGCTTCCATGGTAATTTATTTGATTTATACAACTGGACTTGTAATTAACTAGAGTTGGCACTAGATGCATACATTATCATGATGCACAGATCCATCTGCAGCTATTACAGATTCATCAATACATCCATCTGAGCTAAGTAAATCCAGTTGGCGTAAGGCATCACGGAGTCCAAGTTTACATTTTAGTATCTGCTTCTTGGCTCTTTGAAGTTCTCTTTCTGGCTTAATTTTTTCTCGGCTGGTATAATAACAAATCAGTGCAACAACAAGGTGATTGCCAATATGTGAGAAAATAACCCACTTCCATGCTTATATATATGAACTAAAAATAATCCACTTCCTGATTTTAAATTAAAGATAAGTATATAACATAATTCTATGTCTGTCTAACTTGAAAAGGTACATTTTCACCAAATTTATGTACTTTGTGTTTTGTCAACGCAGTTATAGATAAGTGATACAGAATATTAGAACGCTTTCAAAGTATAAATTGCTTCTTACGAGTTTTACAAAATTTAGTTGATTGCAATCTTTAAGAGTTAAGTGATGTTATGCGTTTAAATTCTTGTAGAAGTATCATGATAATAAGTGATTTACATCTTAATGATGACTACGCCTCATATACCCATGATCTGTGCAAAGCTTACTTAACCTGGGACAAAGGAGTAGAGTTTACCCTCGCTCTCATCTTCATATTTGACAAGTCTAACATTTCACTCTCACTCTTACAGGAAAAAATCTTCATATTGCAACATGAGCATTGGACTTGGTGAAACTAAAATATTTTGAAAATGGTAAATACCTTTGACCTTTCCAGCCTTCAGTTGAGTATGCATCCAGAAGGTTTTGTTCAACTTTCATTTTAATAAGAAGGTACCTCGTTCGCCTTTGCAACTTAGAAGCTTCATCAACCTCAACATTGTCGTTTGTCCCTTTTCTCTTTCGACCCCTCTTACGCTTCTCAGAAGATAAACCCCCCTTATGATTTTGGCAACTCGCTATAGACGGATGACTCAAGGATTTGGCCGCATTCGTATGCTCAAAGTCACTGCTTTTGCTGTTGGTTATTTGAGCGTTCCCATGAGATTTTAGTTTTCTTGAATACTGAACCTCTTCCGTCCCAGATCCAGTCATGTTGATTATCTATCTATCCATCAAACTGAGAACGAGACAAATGAGTTAATCAAATACAAAGTAATAATTCTGAAAGAAATACACAAAACTCAACTCAACCAGCATGATACCAATGGTTCCATCGATGACAACAAACATGATCCCAAAAGTTTAGAAGGATATTGACTTTCACAAAGCATATCAAGACTAAAAGGAAATAACAGCATTGCAATCTTCCATCTATTGAAAGATTATAGTAAGAGTACAGATTCAAAACAAATGAGCATACGCGTAGTAACTTGAGACGAAAATTTACCAAAACAGAAATTGAATCAATTAAAAAACAACTAGCTAGGGCAAACAAAGCTAAACAGAAGCTGACAATGGCGATGAGATTAGTAATTAGTAATAGTCATCATTCCAAACGTGAATCATAAAAGAAAACATTGAAGATCATGAACGTGTAAGAAGCAGAAAATAGAAAGTTCTCGAGAGAACCTGATTATATGAGGGTGATCTGAAGGCGCAAAGGTAAGAAAATGCAGAGGTATATGAGTACATCGGTTGAAGAAGAAAGTTGAAATCGGAAGTGAGATTTGTGAATTTGGTCATACGTTGGTGAGTCTACTTTAACTTAAGTTCCATTGTTGAGCTTTGTAGTTGCCGTCGGCTAGACAACGGTCAGCGTCTTGAAGAAGAAACTGGTTAACTTGAGAAGCGTGGTGCGGTGTGCGTGTAACGTCGAGCCAATGGCGTCGCAATTGTGGGGTTAAAACTTAAATGTTAGACCCCCACCGATACGTTTGTTTTAACACCCAAGTTGACTGACTTTCCAACCATAGACATAGACTTTGTATGTCATTATAATCGCAAGGGAAGACAAGGTGAACTAACCCCCTTGCATAGAACCATCGATTTGGATCAAGTCGGGTGGGATGTGGAGATCTTCATCGGCACGGCATTTCTTGAGATTCGATACGTGAAACGTATGATGAATATTGTTGAGTTATTAGGGTAGTTCAAGTTTGTAAGCTACACTTTCCCAATACGCTCCAATATTTTGAATGGACTTACATAATGATGTGTCATCTTGATGCTGGTGTGATAATTGTTATTGTATGAAAATTCGATCAATTGTAGATGAGAATTCCAAGAGCCATTAAAATTAATGAAACATGCTTGAAGCATATCCTTAAAAGTTTGTATCGGTCTCTTAGTTTGACCGTCGATTTGAGAATGATAATTGTGTTGAGATTGAGTTGGGTTCCCAAATATGATGGCATAGGTTTATACACATTTTATCCACACCATGATGAATGAAATACCGAACCTTATGAACCTTGTTCATGATGATGGTTCGGAGATTGTCACGGTTGGCATGTCGAGAGGGCATTCGTTGTTCTTCAAGCTCAATGGCACATTATACAAGGGCCAACAAAAATATGGAACAAATTGTTAATATGTGATATATTGTATGCCTGCATTATACTACTAATATGATTGTAAAAGATGATGGAGACGTAATAACCGATTGGTGGATGATGAGGGTGAATAACTTGAACCAGCAAACCATTGACCGACAGTAGATTTCGAAGGATACTTGCCAAGATTTAGGAATATAAGTAACAATGAAGCTCATCGTGCGTTTCGAAATGGTTTGGTGGAGCATATATGGTCTATTAAACAATAGTCGATTTGAGTGAGGTTGATTTTTATAAAGTTAGTTTATATAAGTTTTTTAGTTTGTGTTTGCGTGTGGTTTTTTTATATATTATTTATGTAATTTTTTTAATTTTTAATTTGTTTTTTTTATTTATACAACTTTTATTATTATTATTTTAAATTTATTTACTAGAAATTATTTTATTTTTAAATAATTTGAAATAAAAAATTAGATACTTATAAAAGTATTTTAGTTTATAGAAAGAAAATATAGAAGTAGGTGATTATGTGGAATACAGGGGTGTGTAAAAGTGGATGTAGTGTTGGAAGAGAAATGAAAGTTTTTGTGTTTGAAAGTGGATGAGTGGAAACCTGATGCGGCAGCTGATGTGACGAGTTTAGTTTCTTTTTACTCATCCACCATAGTGGATGCTCTTATGTTATATGTGTTTGTAAATGTTATGCGGTTAACTATGCCACATCCTCAAATTCCATATGCGATGTATTATCACGAGCTGTGTGAATAAATCAAGATCAACGTTACTAGTTACTCGGAACAACCATTATATGAGTTTTAAAAATAATCGTCAGAGGTTAATTACTAAAGTTTGCAGAAGCGTAAAACAAATTAGTTCAAACAAAATTAATGTAAAAGTAAGTGCGCAAAGGTTGGTGAGTTTATCGGTATACAAAACAAGTAAAAGCGTTTGAGTTTTAGTATCATAAGCAAAGTGCATAAAAACAGATAGCTAGTTTATACAAAAAAATATATTACATTAGTGTTTTCACAATCGTAGATGAATGAGTTCGTTTGTTTTTCTTCCGCCATGTCTTACCAAGACCTGGCATTATGCTTGTTGTTTATGACAATGTTGCACGTACTTGACCTCCAATCGCATGGTGGGGTTTTGTCAAGCCTAGTAGTACTACCAGCAGGATCGTTTAAGGTATGGTCAATACAACTAGTTTCACAATGAGAAGAGTGTTAGAACACTTAAAAGATCAAATAGGAAACCGGGTTTAAGTAAATGATACTAAGAACACAAGTAATGAGACATAACAAAGAACAAGAACAAGATAAGTATGGCTTTCAAGAACGTTGTATAGATACAAGAACTTGAGATATTTTATACTATATTCTACAGCCAGCTATACTTTGAAAGCTAGTTGGAAGCACTAATCTAGATAACAAGATCAATGTATAGTCAAAAGGCGAATTGTTTTTTGACTTGTGACTATGACATATCATAGTTCACATCCTAATATATTACAAAAAGGATAAAAGGTACAAAGTAAAAAGTTACAGACCGTAGACCATAATCTATAGTTGACAAAAGCATGAACCTTTTCACCAACTTATATAAGTTGGTGAGTCTTCAGAGTGGCCAAAGACCAAATCTTCTGAAGCCAAGGATGAAGTCTTTCGAAGAATCAAAGACAAAGTCTTCCGAAGCTAAAAGACTGAAGACTGATTTCTTCCAAAGACAGAGAATACATGCTTTCTCTGATCACCTTTTGATATAAAGCTAAACAACTTTTCGCTGCTTCGGAAGATTTTACACTTAAAATATTTTCTTTGAGTTCTGTAAAACTTCCAAAGTAACTCTACTCTCCACTTCAAGATTTGGTCTTTGGTTTCGAAAGATTTTACACTTAGTCAATCCCTTCTTCTTGTGTGTATCCTTGAACAATGTTATATTTTCTTATCCTTTGACAACTCAATGTCAGCCAGTTCATTTAACTCTTCTATGGGAAGAGAGATGAGTTCATCAATGTTATATTTTCTTATCCCCAAATAGTTCAATCTGGCTGCCCTTAACTTATCTTGAGTACTAGGCCTCGGGGCAACCCTGATTGCAGCTTCTATGAAGCCTGGGGTCTCACTTGAACTCTCTCCCCTTGGCTTCATCTTCCTCTCTCTTTCCTCCTCCTCAATCTCCTTAGGAGTCAACTTCCTTTTCCCTTTGTCACTCACAGGCTTAGGTGACTTAGGGTGGAGAGAGCTTTGGCCTTCATTACTTGGTTCAGCACTTTAGCTCTGACTAGAGAGAGGTTGTGAAGCACGTTCACTAGCTGGTGCCTCACTGAGGGTAAATGGTGTTGAAGCAGTTTCTGTCTCAAGGTTCACAGGCTCTGCTACTGGGCCTTCAATTAAGGTTTCCCCTTCGAAGTTAATCTTAGGGTCCACCTCAACATCTAGTTGATCAATGATATTGCCTGCTAGCCTTTGTCTATGTAAGGAAGTTCTCAGTCTGAACTCTTGTAAGGCGCCGTTCCCGGGACGCTCACAATTGGACAATCATCGCACATAAAACGTAAAACATACATTCACATTTACACATTGCAGCGGAATACTTAAAACCATTTCATATATTAATAATTGCTTTTGCAAAATAATACAACATTGTCAACCGTTACAAAAATATCATTTATTTGTATTACATCACAAAAACGTCATCGTTATATAAAATTGAATGCCATCCCAAAATCTTGCTAAGTAGCTGCGCCCGTGCCATCCTCAACAATCCTTACCTGCCAACTGGAAAATACATAAAAGTCAGCGTTGCTGAGTGAGTTCTAGTTTTATAAAAATATATTACATTTCCTTTGTTAAAACATTTTCTTTACTATCGCACGTGATCATACATCGTACATACATAAAGGTAATACTTTATTATCTTCCGTCATCGTTCCTTTTTGTTCATATCGCACATATGGAGCAGTCATCATGACTGACTCCTCCTGTGTGTGATCCCTCATGGGTTTAGCCAAAATCTCATGCCACATAAAACACAGTTAATACCATATCACACGTATAGAGAGTCACCAAGACTAACTCCCACTGTGTGTATGAACCCTCATGAGTTAGCCAAAATCGCACGCTGTAACACACAGTTGAGCTGACAACCCTCATAGAGTTGTTTTCATACGCATGCACGTTTCGTACATTTCGCTCTTTACATTTGCTTGCAAGACTTTCATACATTCTTTCATTATGTTCCACTTTCATTATCTTAAATCTTTCGCTTCGTTAAGATAAAACTTTACGTTCGTTAACGTAATCACACCACGTAAAGCTACACAATAATACGTATAAGGAACATAAAGAAAACATAACATATACATACGTAACATCATCACACATCATCATATAATCATCACACATCATCCACTCACATACACATATGCATACATAACAAGTACAAGTCATCATAGAACATAACTAACCCTCCGCGGAACAGCGGGGGTTTGGGGGCGGCAACCCCTGACAGCGGGGTCCTAGGGGCAGCAGCCCTAGTGGGGTCCAAGGGGCAACGCCCCTGGCTGGGGCCGTGCTGCCAGGTCAGTGCGAAATTTTTTTTATTTTTAAGCAATTACATAGCACATCTTGTTATAGAAAAATGGATCTTCCTGTTAAAACCTCTTAAAATCTTGGTCATCTAGAAACATATATTTAGTTTGCATTTCCAGCCCCAAACAAGTTTAAAACCTTTAAAATAGGAGATCTAGAACTCACCTGGACTTATTGAGCAGCTTCTTAATCAAGCTTTCTAAGCAAGAGTCACACTACGCAGCCTGCAGATAAGTTAACACTCAAAGGAGTCAATTTCTGCCTAATTTCGCTGCAAATTTCGCTGTAAGGTCAGCAGTTTCGCTGCCACCTTCGCTGGCAGTTTCGCTGGCATCTTCACTACCAGTTTCGCTGCCAGTTTAGCACAACTTTCGTTGGAAATTCAAGTCTGCGAAACTACAGTTCGCAGAAGGTCTTCATAGTTTCGCTGGATGACTACATAATTTCGCTAGATGAACACCCAGTTTTGCAGAACGAGCTGAAATTATGAACCAACCCATTTTTGACCCAAAACTTCAATCTTTTACACCCAAATCCTTGGTTTATCACCCAAGAAGCTATATCTAAGCTTCTTACATGTTTTCTTACACAAAAACGTGAGTTTTGGGCGATTTTTTGCCACTTTCAAAAACCCCAAGCCCTAGAATCCGGGTTTACCCTCAAAGAAAAGATTAAACGATGTTTCTTACCTGGATTCTTGGTCTTTTCTTGTTGTTTGGATGCCCACGAACACTGATCTTCAATCTGTTGATCAACCAAGCATTAAATTACCACTTTCTCTCCACTTTTTCTCTCTACACTCTCTCTCTAGAAGTTGGGTGTTGAGTGCAAATGAGAGTGGCTCAAGCTGATCCGTTCATATATACCAGGCATTCCCGGGACCTTAAACTTTCCGAACGCATAACCCACGAGGTCTACTCAGTCCATACTCCATTTCCCGCGTATTTTCTTTAAATAATCCCGGCTAAGCCCATTATTATTAATTGGCTCTTTTCGTCTTTATTCCGGGCGTTACAACTCTTCAAACACCCTATCTTGAATCCTTTGAGCTAGTCTATCAGTTTGCCTGTTTTGACTTGGGTTGGCAAGTGGCATGTGAACTAGAAGAAAACTCTCATAGTACTTCAGGGTCTGAAAATTGAAAACTTCTTGTTGTCCCTTAAGTCTAAGGAGTATCATGGCTCTTCTATCTGCATCATACCTCCATCCTAGTATTTTGTTCTCAGCATCATAGGATGGGGTAGACATAGCTCTTGGAATACCCTCCTCAAACAAGCTTTGAATGAGTGGGTCCACATCAATGTGGACCTAAGGAGATTGTTGAGTATGGACAATTGCAAGTGAGGGTGGTGAATCCTTTATGTCCATACTTTGGGAGGAACTCCCAAGTTCTGTGATTGTAGGTAGGACTTTCTCCCCTTTTTTTGGTAGCATCACCCTCATGCACATGGGAGCTAAGGTTTAGGTCCACCACATCCACAGGTTCTTGTGACCCTAGTTGAGTTCTCCTGTGGGATCTCTCAGCTAACTTGCCCTTGAGATCGGTGATCTCAAGTTGCCGATCATTGACCCTACTTTGTAAGGTATCCACCTAAGATTCCAGGTAACTTACCATTGAAACTAAATAGGTGCGAGTTTTGGTCAATTGGTGCACCTTTAGTTGCAGACTCCCCTCATCTTCATCAGAAGATTCATGGGGGATGAGAGAATAGGACCAAATTATTCTTCGTCATTGCAAGCATTGAGGAAGAAAGTAGTTTTGTTGGAAGTTGAAAACTTTCTGAAGGTAATTTGTCTTCAGAAGTTTTGATAAAAGCTTCTGAATCCAATTTGACTTCGGAAGATATTCCTTAGCTTCATGAGAATTTGCTTCAGAAGAAAAATCCTTAAAGTATTTTTACTTCAGAGATATATTTGGTTTCGGAAGTGATTAAATCTCAAAAGCTTGATTCATAAGAGAATAAAGCTTCCGAGGCTTAATTGCTTTGGGAAGAAAATTGTCCTTCAAAATATATAAGTACTTATAAGCATATTTAAGCTTCCGAAGATATATCAGAATTTCTTCCGTAAGTAAATGTCTTAGAAGTAGTTATTAGATTTGAAAATATAATGTTCTTCCGAAGACAACTTAATGTCTTTCGAGAGAAAATATATCTTAAATTCTTAAAACTCTAAGGAATATCATATTGAAAATTTTCTTCTAAAGTAAACTAGGCTTATGTAGATGATGATATAGACAACTTAACACACACATATTTAAAAATAATCTTGAGTTTAGTTTAAGAAAATCTACTCAAAGTTAATCATCGTAATAGCTGATACAAATCTATGGCACTCATTTCAAATCTATTGAGTTCCCCCATAACACTCATTTCAAATCTAATCTTCATCAGCTTCTCAAAGTCTTTGTAGATCTTTGGATTAGTTGACCCAAAGATAATGTCATCCACATAAACTTGAACCATGTTGGATCTAGAAAGGCTGATGCAACCAAAACCAAATCACTTAGACTATTTTGGTGCAACTAATAAAGGACTTCTGAAGCTAAGTGTGGAACTTCTGAAGGAAAAAGGAGCTCTTCCGAAGACAAAGTGTAAGACCAACTTCCGAAAACTCCAACTTCCAAAGACAAAGTATTCACTTCCAAAGATCAAGACTTAGAGTGAAAGATCAGAAGTCAACTTCCGAAGTATGAAAGAAGTCCTCAAGCCTCGGAAGTATAGAAGCCTCTTCCGAAGTATAAGTGGCTTTGGAAGAACTTGTTCTTCCGAAGCCAACTTACCTTCGGAAGACACTACTATTATCCAGTGGACATAAGTATGGTCTCCCTGACACTCCGTTGTAGACCTCTGATATACTGCATGGCGTTTTCTCAAAAGCCATGTAGTTGACCTGCAGGATTGTTTAAGGGCTTAAACACAATTACAACACAACAACACAATGAGGAGATTAACTAAACTTTAATCAAACAGTGAACTGGGTAACCAAAGGTGATACAAAGAACACAAGTAAAGCAAGAGACAGAACAAGAGAGTATGGGTTTCAAGGAGGCAGTATATTGCTTTCTCAAGTTCTTTTACAAGTGTTACAAAGCATAAAAAAAGATACAAGAACTTGAAATACTTATACTACAACCTACAGCCGGCTATACTTTGAAAGCCAGCTGGATACAATTGACTAGACACTAACAAAATCAATTGTAGGATCAAAAGGCATATCTGCCTTTTGACCTTGTGACTATGACATGCCATAGCTCACATCCTTATACATTACAAAAAGGATAAAGTACATGAAGTGGAAAGTTACAGACTCAAGACCTCAATGTACAGTTACCAAAAGCAAGGCCCTTTTCACCAACTCATGTAAGTTGGTGACTTTACAGAGATGCAGCGGAAAAGGTGCTTTATGGAACAGTACATCAGATAAAGCATGTGTACTAAAAGTCTTCGGAAGAAATCTGTCTTCATAGGTTGAAGCTTCGGAAGAATTTGTCTCTGAAGCTTCGGAAGACTTCATGTTTGGCTTCGGAAGATATTGGTCTTGGCTTCGGAAGATTTTACACTTAGAGTATTTTCTAATGCTTTGTGTAAAACTTCCGAAGCATTCTTCACTTCAGTACTTAGTGCATGTTGCTGAGACACTTAGGCTGTTTTGGGTTGCATCAAACTTCAGGAATCCTTACAAACTCCTCCTAGGCTGATGCTACCAAAACACTTAGAAGATCTTCAAATGTTGGTAGTCTTCAGTACAATCAGGACCATTCCTTTCTTCATGAGATGGTCAGGATCATCAAGACTCTCATAGTATCTTCTCATCTCAAAGAGATCATGCAGAGGTAAGTTGATTATGTCTTGCCATGAGTAGACATTCTCAACACCTTGATCTATGATAACATTCCATCTTTCTGGATTGGTAGAGTAAGTCCAAGACAAGACGGGTGTCTCACTAGTTAGAGGAGCCACTTGAATAGGAGTTGTTTGGGCTACCTCATCATGCACCTCCTCAGGTTGATCTGATTCAGCCTGAGGTACAGAGGTAGATGACTTTGGCTTCTTCTTCTTAGTCTTTGGTTTAGAAGCCATCCTCTTCTTCCTCTTGGATGTCTTTAACTGAGAAGACTGGTCTGCAGCACCATGTTGATCATCAATGTCTTTCTCAGTTGGGTGTTCCTCCCTCACAGGTTCAGAAGGAGAGGGAGTTTGACCCTGCCTAGGATCAGAAGATGAAGTTTGCTGAGGCTCAGCTGGAGGTGCTGGTTGAGGTGTCTCTGGTTGTTCAAACTTGACCTCCACTTCAGGTGGGACTTGACTTGGAAGAGAGTGCAAGTCAATGAGTTCTCCACTTTTAATCTTCTGCTTGATCACCCTAATATGCTCATCCATAGTGGATAGAGACATGGGGCCAAGTCTCCTTCCAGAGAATCATACAGCTTCAAGAAGCTCACCATTCTTTGTCTGTCAGCAGACTTCTTTGCATTCTTTTGAATGATGGCTCTTGACTTTGCAGCTTCTTCCCTTAGCTTCCTTTTAGTTGTCTTTCTTTCCTTGACTAACTCAAGCTCAAGTTGCTTTAGATACTCGAACTCAATGAAGTCATAGGACAAGGGAAGAAGTGCATCTGCCTGATAGAAGCCTGTGGCACTCAGGTAGTTGATCATCTTGATCCTATCTTCTTCTTTATCTACCTGAGGTTCTTGTGGAGCCACATCTTCTTGTGCAGGACTTTCTTGAACTGGTGAGAGAGTGGGAGCATGCTTGTAAAGTCTTTTCTGTCTCTTCTCCTCTTTGAGTTGGAGAAGTATCATTGCATCCTCTTTCTCCTTCAACTCTCTTGACACTTCCATGTCAGCCAGTTCATTTAACTCTTCTAAGGGGAGGGAGATGATTTCATCAATGTCATAGTTCCTGGTCTGTAAGTAGGTAATCCTGACTGCCCTTAACTCATCATCTTGAGTATTTGGTCTGGGAGCAGCCCTGATTGCAGCTTGCATGAAGCTAGATGACCCAGTAGAACTTTCTCCCCTTAGTCTCCTTTTCCTCTCTCTCTCTTCCTCCTCAATTTCCTCAGGAGTCATTATCCTTTTCCTTTGTCACCAACAGACCTTTGTGACTCAGGGTGGATTGAGGCTTGGCCTTCATTGCTTGGAGTAGCTTCCATGCTCTGGCCAGAGAGAGGCTGAGAAACACCTTCACCAGCAGGTGTCTCAGATGGAGTTTGGACCTCTGCAGCAGTTGTTGATGATGAGACAGGGGTCTCAGGTTCTGCCACTGGGCCTTCAGTCAAGGTTTCCCCTATGAAACTAATCTTAGGGTCCACCTCAACATCCAGTTGACCGATGACATTGCCTGATTCCCTAAGTCTCCTTCTTAGAGTAAACTCTGCAAGGATCCTGTCTTGGATTCTTTGAGCCAGCCTGTCAGCTTGTCTTGAATTGCTTGGATTGACAAGTGGCAAGTTGACTAAATCCAGTCTTTCATAGAAGCTCAGGCTTTGGAATTGAAAAATTTCTTGTTGGCCTTGAACTCTCTGAAGTATAAGGGCTCTCCTGTCATCATCATACCTCCACCTTATGATGTAGTTGCCAGTTCCTTGTGGTGGAGATGAGACAGCCCTTGGTATACCTTCCTCAAAGAGACTCCTGATGAGAGAGTCTATAGAGTCCACATTAATGTGAACTTGAGGAAGTTGCTGAGAATGCACAACAGCAAGTGAGGATGGTGAGTCCTCTATGTCCATTCTCTCTGAAGAACTCCCAGGTTCTGTGGTTGTAACAACTTTCTCCCCCTTTTTGGTAGCATCACCCACTTGCATAGGTGAGCTGGAGGATAAGTCAATCACTTCCACAGGTTCTTGTGTTCCTGGTTGAGCTCTCCTTAAAGGTCTCCCAGCTAGTTTTTCCTGCAGATATGAAATCTCGAGTTGCTGATCATTGACCCTGTTTTGCAGGGTAGTCACATGAGATTCCAAGTGACTAACCTTAGAGACTAAATAGGTGCATATTTTTGACAATTTTTGCACCTTTAGTCTCAAATTCCCCTCATCTTCATCAGAAGATTCATTGGGGGATGAGATGATTGGACCAAAGTCCTCTCTCTCACCACCAGCTTGAGTTTCTTGGCTGCTGGTTTTCCTCTACTCACTGGCAGCCTCAGTTGAGATGCCAATGGGCTGAGTTGCCATGGTTGAGGTCTTAATGATGTAATCACTTTCAAAAGTGAGAGCCTCTTCCATATGGACATCCTGAACAGGTTCAGAAGTGTCCACCTCAGTAATAGGTGACTGATGGGGGATAGACTGAGGAGAGTCAGAGGTACTCATCTCTCTTTGAGTAGGGGAGGAGAAGAGAGACTCATGGTACTCACTGAATCCTAAGTCTTCATCAATGTAAAAGGATAGGTTGGGAATTGGTTGGTTGAGATCCAAAGGTTGGGGATGGTAGCTGTCCCCTGAAGGTTGTTCACTTGAGTGTTGAGACTCAGAGTGAAGGCTTAAGGCTGTTGGGCTAGTGAGCTCATCAGGTTGAGCTTGAGGAACCTCAGCCCTGATAGGTGAAGTAATGGGAGTGGTTTGCTCCTCAGGAGAAGTGGGAGCTCTAGTGTCCACTTCTTCCTGTAAGGTTGAGTATTTGGGGGCCTGCACAGACTCAATAGCCTGAGTAGGGGTTCATTTGGATTTTCTTTGGTAGGTGAGGGTGATTTCTGGTCTTTTTAATGGTAAGGACAAAAGAGGTGTGGGTTCAACACTAGCTTGTGTTGCTAGGTTGTCACCTTGAGCAATGAGCTCTAACATTTTTGGGACTAGGGCTGTTTCTACCCCTGAGAAGCCTACAGTTGGCTTCTTCATTATTTTAAAGATACCGGGCTTCATCTGTCCCAATTTAAGAATATTACTTGTTTCCCTCAACTGTGAGCCCAGTTCACAGTTGAGAATGTGTTGAACATATCTAGGAAACATGTAATACTCTAAGGAGTCTAAGTTTGCAAGTAAATTAGTATAAACAAATTGTGAATACCAGAACTTGACCCCCTGAACCATTCCATGAACTATAAAGGAGAGATCCTCAGGAATCTGGTCCCATCCACCATGCTTGTTTGACAAGCTGTGGATAACCACATGGAGCAGGAATTTCCATTGGGATGAGACCTTCCCTTTCCTAAAGGTCTTTACAGAGAAATCTCCCTCATAGCCCATCTGCTCAAAAGAATGATTAACAGCTTCTTTTGGGAAGGACACCTCACCTTCTTCATCATCCAGCTGCAAATGTTGATTAATGATGGCCGGAGTGATGAAGATTGTCCTCCCTTGCACTGTGGCAGACAGTGCCTTCTCCCCATCCATAATGACCTCTTAGCAGGTCTTCCAGAATTCAAGCAAGTGATCCTCATATAGAGTAGGATCAATGGTCAGGGAGGTGAAGTAGTTTGACAGAGTCAAGAATTGGCAAATCTCTGAGAAACTTGCATCTTTCTCAGAGCTTAACAGAGCAACTTGATTATGTTGCCTGTGAAGTTGCATGGAGAAATCAGGGTTGTTTCTGCGGTTAAGGTTGGCCATTTCAGAAGCTTAAGGGTGAAGAAAGGTAGAAAGCAAAGGCGGTTTAGAGAATTAGGTTAGAGAAATAGTAGAATTGAGGAAGATAGTGGGAAAGAGGGGGAACCGTTGGGTATTTATATGAAAAGGGATTTGGACCAAAGTTAATGAAAGAGGATAACTTTGAAATCCGGAAGTCGGTCCCACCTCTGAAAAGGTAGTTTACTTTTGCTCAAAAAGTAGTTTTCTTGGAATTCGAAAAGCTTCCGAAGTTTATTTGTCTTCGGAAGTTTTGATTGAAAAAGCTTCCGAAGCTAAAATGGCTTCGGAAGATTTTCCTGAGAGTCTTGAAGATTTATGCTTCGGAAGAGAAATAAACCCTTGGATGCTTTGTATAGGAATAAACAAAGCTTCCGAAGGTTAATTTTGCTTCGGAAGGAAAAGGTCCTTAAAAATAACTAAGTGTCCGAGATAAGAATTTTAAGCTTCGGAAGATGAATTTGACTTCTTCCGAAGGTAAAATCTCTTAGACAGTTATGTATTTTGAAGACATGTTTTTCTTCCGAAGATAAAATTTTATCTTCCGAAGTATCAAAAATTTTCAAGAATCTAAGGAAAGTCTTCAAAAAGAATTTTACATCCAAAGAAAACATGAGCTTATGAAAATGATGAACTAGACAACTTAGGACACACATATTTTTTTAAGAAGAAATAATTAGAATTAATTTTAAGAGAAAGTCTACTCAAAGTTAATCATCCCAATAGCTGATATCAGATACTTAAATCTCTGTTCATCAAAAGCTTTTGTGAATAGATCAGCATATTGTTCATCTGTATGAACTTTGACTAGTTTAATTAATCCCTTTTCATAGTTATCTCTTATTAAATGATACCTGATGTTGATGTGTTTGGTCCTTGAGTGCTGCACAGGGTTCTCAGTGATAGAGATAGCACTATTGTTGTCTATGTGGATAGGAGTCTCTTTGAAGTTAAATCCATAGTCCAGCATCTGATTTTGAATCCAAAGCACTTGAGCACAGCAACTTGCAGCAGCAATGTATTCAGCCTCAGCACTTGATCCAGACACACAGGATTGTTTCTTGCATTGCCATGAGACTACCCTTCCACCAAGGAATTGACATCTCCCAGATGTAGACTTTGCAGTCATATTGCAACCACCATAATCACTATCTGTATAGGCATACAGATTGAAATTTGGATTCTTTGGGTACCATAGACCAAGTGTTGAAGCACCTTTGAGGTATCTTAGAATCCTTTTCACAGTGATTAAGTGAGACATCTTAGGGTTGGCTTGATATCTTGCACAAATACATGTAGCAAATATGATATCAGGCCTACTAGCTGTAAGATACATAAGAGACCCAATCATAGCCCTGTATAAGTGCTCATCTACACACTCCCCCTCAAGATCTGGACCAAGGGAGTGATTTTTGGCTATGGGTGTCTTAGCAATCTTACCATCAGTCATGTTGAACCACTTGAGTATGTCTTGAACATACTTTGACTGACTTATGAAGATGCTATCTTCAACCTGCTTCACTTGAATTCCCAGAAAGAAGTTGAGTTCTCCCATTGAACTCATCTCAAATCTGTCTTTCATCAGCTTCTCAAAGTCTTTGCAGAGCTTTGGATTAGTTGAACCAAAAATGATGTCATCTACATATACTTGAACCAGCAATAAGTCATTTCCCTGTCCTTTGATGAAGAGAGTTCCATCTATAGTACCTCTCCTGTATCCATGTTTACAAAGATACTCAGATAGTGTCTCATACCACTTCCTGGGTGCCTGATGTAGCCCATAAAGAGCTTTGTCAAGCTTGTAGACATAATCAGGATGATCAGGATCTACAAAACCAGGTGGCTGTTTGACATAAACCTCCTCATCAATCACTCCATATAAGAAAGCACACTTTACATCAAGTTGGTAGACCTTGAAGTTCTTGGATGCAGCAAATGCCAGGAATATCCTAACAGCTTCTAGTTTTGCTACAGGAGCAAAGACATCAGTGTAGTCAATCCCTTCTTCTTGTGTGTATCCTTGAACAACTAGTCTTGCCTTGTTCTTGATGATGATTCCTCTATCATCCTTCTTATTTCTAAAAACCCATTTGGTTCCAATGGTAGTCTTCCCATGAGGAAGAGGACAAAGGTTCCAAACTTTCTGCCTTTTGAATTGAAGCAGCTCTTGTTGCATAGCTTCAACCCAACTTCCATCCTTTAGAGCTTCATCAACTTTCTTAGGCTCTATCTGAGATAGGAAACAAGAGTGAAGACAAATATTTGCTTCATGGGTTTGTCCTCTTGTTCTTACCCCTGTGACAACATCTCCAATGATGTTTGTGGTGGGGTGAGACTTGTGGATCCTTAGCTGAGGGATCACAACAAGTTGTTGAGAAAGATCCAGATTTGAGAAATTTAGATCTGGTCTGGAAGATTCACCCTCCACATTATCACACTTATCAAGATTAACTTGATCCAATGAGTGTGAGACATCATTGATGCTGTCATCTATGGTATGGTTATTAGCATCAAGAAATTCCTGATCACTATCACCATCACCATTGTTGTCTTCTACAAGTGAGGTGTCTTTATCTGGTTGAGAGGCCTCTGAGCTGGAATTTGAAGGCATGCCAGATGTATCAGCTGAATTTGTCATTGTTGTGCTGATAGAAACCTCATTTGCTGAAGTAGTTCCAACTAGAGCTGAAGATGTATGAGTTGAAGGTCTTCCTAGCTCAAATCTTGGATCAGGATCACCTGTATTTAGATTTTCTACAGATCCTGAAACATGCTCACAAGATTTGTTAAAACAGTTGCTAACTAAATCAAGATCAAACAGCCAATCCGGACCAGAACCAGCCACACAAGGAGTGTGCTCATTGAAAGTCACATTGGCTGACTCCTCAACAATTCTAGTTCTGAGACTGTATACTCTATAAGCTTTAGCTTGGGAAGAGTATCCAATGAAATGTCCATCATCTGATTTCTCAGCAAATTTGGCAATTTGATCTTTGGTATTCAAGATGGTGCAGGGACATCCAAATGACCTGAGAAAACCAATGAAAGGTTTCCTCTTGTGCCAAAGTTCATAAGGAGTCTAACCATGTGTCTTAACTACTAAAACTCTGTTTTGCACATAGCAAGCAGTGTTAACTGCCTCTGCCCAGAAGGTGATAGGCAGTTTAGAGTCAGACAACATAGTTCTTGCAGCTTCAATAAGTGTCCTGTTTCTCCTCTCAGCAACTCCGTTTTGCTGAGGAGTCCTGGGAGCACTATATTGTCTTGTAATACCTTTTTCATCACAAAATGTATCAAGGATTTGGTTCTTGAATTCAGTTCCTTGATCACATCTTATGGTTTTGACCTTGTGATCACATTGATTCTCAATTTTTAAGATGAAATTCTTCAGAATCTCAGGGGTTTCATCCTTAGTTCTAAGGAAGAAGACCCAAGTGAATCTTGTAAAATCATCTGTGATCACTAGACAGTAAGAGGTCCTTCCTAAACTCATTACACTGGTGGGGCCAAAGAGATCCATATGTAACAAGTGTAGGGGAGTAGTGATGGAGTTCTTTTCCTTAGGCTTGTGAGATACCTTGTGTTGCTTCCCTTTCAGGCATGTAACACAATGATCATCACTAGTAAACTCTTTCTTTGGCATTCCAGTTACCAGATCATGTTTAATTAATTTATTCATGTTCTTAAAGTTTACATGGCACATTCTTTTATGCCATAGGAAAGACTCATCACTATTTGCTTTAGATAGAAAGCATGAAACTTCTCCAGAGGGAGATGTTTCTTGCAAATCCATCTTGTACATGTTCCCTTTCCTGGGGGCTCTGAGCAGGATATGCTCATGAGGAATGACCACACCAGGCTTGAGAACAATGCACTCATGCTCAGTAAAGAGCATGTTATGACTCTGATCACAAAATTGGGATACACTCAGAAGATTGTACCCAAGCTCCTTAACAAAGTTTACCTTCTCAATGCTGAGCTTACCATTTGTGACCTTGCCCCTTCCAGAAATGTAACCACCTTCATCTCCTCCAAAAGCAACTGGTCCTCCATCAATTCTCTCAAAATTATGAAGTAGAGACCTATTGCCTGTCATGTGCCTGGAACAGCCACTGTCAATTATCCAGACATTCCTGTTTGTCTTGAGTTGTTCCTGCACAAAGAAAATGATTAGTTACATTTGGAAACCCAAGCCTTACTTGTCTTGGGCTCATTAAGAGTAATAGAAGGTAATGCAACAGTAATAGATCCTATGGTTGTACTATGGGGATCTTCAGCTGTTGTTGATGGAGAAACCTCAGTGAGTGAGGAGAGCCATTTGCTGAACTATCTCCATGTATTCCAGGTCATCTGGATGGATACAGTCCAGGTCTTCAAGAGTGAAAAGATAATTCCCACAGCTTTCATCTGCAGACACAAAGGCTTGAGAAGAACTTGTCTCTTGGAATGGGCTCCCTTGAGTAAAGTTCTCCCTTGGTGTCTCCGGGAAGGTGATGAAAGGACCCTTTTGTGAGTTGTCAGGGTAGCATATGAGATGATGTTGGGGTTTTATGCTGTCCTTTTCAACCACATGAAGGGCTGAACCCATTTGATTGTTGGAGTTGCCAGATGAACCTTGCATGTTCATCTCCATTTGGTATCCACTGAGAATCCCATACAACTCTGTAAGAGTAAGAGTCTTAAGGTTCTCAGTCCTCTTGATCACCACACAATAGTGTGTCCATTGCCTAGGAAGTGAGGACATGAACTTCCTTACAATGTCCCTGTTCTTAAGAGGAACTCCTCCATCCACTAGGGTATCCACAATCTCAACATACCTGAAGTATTGTTGAGTCATGGTTTCACCTGCTTTGAAGGTGAAATTCTCAAACTGCTGCTTCAGAAGATCTTTCTTGTTCTCCTTGGTTTCAGAGGAGCCTTCATACATCAGCTTCAGTGCATCCCACAGCTGTTTGGCTGTCTTGCACTTCTTAAAACCTCTGTATACAGAGTTTGGGAGAGCAGTCTGAAGAGCAGTCATGGCCTTCCTGTCAATCTCTACTCTTTTTCTATCTTCATCTGAGTAGTTGGCCACATCTTTAGGAATCATACCAGCACCAGTAGCAGAGGGGGTGCTGGGTATGAAAGGTCCATTCTCAACAGATTCCCACATTCTTGAATCAAGAGACCTGATGAAGCCTTCCATCCTCATGCACCAGGTGTCAAAATCATCAAGAGTGATCAGTGGGGATTTGTTCATGGTTCCAGTCTCCATATCAGTCTTTGAGATGGAAGCCATTTGAAGAGTTTAGCTTTTGTGTGTGTGAGGGATCTTAAGATGGTTAGATCTTATATCAAGAGCCTGGAAAGCTCTGATACCAATTGCAGGATCGTTTAAGGGCTTAAACAAAATTACAACACAACAACACAATGAGGAGATTAACTAAACTTTAATCAAACAGTGAACTGGGTAACCAAAGGTGATACAAAGAACACAAGTAAAGCAAGAGACAGAACAAGAGAGTATGGGTTTCAAGGAGGCAGTATATTGCTTTCTCAAGTTCTTTTACAAGTGTTACAAAGCATAAAGAAAGATACAAGAACTTGAAATACTTATACTACAACCTACAGCCGGCTATACTTTGAAAGCCAGCTGGATACAATTGACTAGACACTAACAAAATCAATTGTAGGATCAAAAGGCATATCTGCCTTTTGACCTTGTGACTATGACATGCCATAGCTCACATCCTTATACATTACAAAAAGGATAAAGTACATGAAGTGGAAAGTTACAGACTCAAGACCTCAATGTACAGTTACCAAAAGCAAGGCCCTTTTCACCAACTCATGTAAGTTGGTGACTTTACAGAGATGCAGCGGAAAAGGTGCTTTATGGAACAGTACATCAGATAAAGCATGTGTACTAAAAGTCTTCGGAAGAAATCTGTCTTCATAGGTTGAAGCTTCGGAAGACTTTGTCTCTGAAGCTTCGGAAGACTTCATGTTTGGCTTCGGAAGATATTGGTCTTGGCTTCGGAAGATTTTACACTTAGAGTATTTTCTAATGCTTTGTGTAAAACTTCCGAAGCATTCTTCACTTCAGTACTTAGTGCATGTTGCTGAGACACTTAGGCTGTTTTGGGTTGCATCAGACTTCAGGAATCCTTACATGACCATACTTTATTCCACTGTTTACCTTTATCAGTTAGTACAGTTGCCAACTTTAGTTGGTGACAAAAGGTAAGTCATGGACATGTAATGACTACCATATCTTAGATAATACTTTATCTAAGATACCTTAACTTTAGCATTGTAGTATATGCTTTAGTCTTAGGTTTCCAGCTGGTATCAAAGTATATCCGGCTGTAGGATCTAGTATATATAGTTTCTCATTGTAACTCATGTTCTATGCTTGTAAGAGTCTTGTAATACTTTGAGTTTAGAAGTAATATATACAAGTACCTTGAAAATCATTTCTGTGTGTTCTTTGTTACTTATTATATTATTATCAACTCTTATAAAAGACTCTACTTCATATGATTTGAGTGTTGTTTAAGTGAGTTTGAGAGAAATCCAAGTGTTTAAGTGACATACCCTATCCTGCAATTGGTATCAAAGCTTTTTAGGCTCTTGATTGTGAGATCTTACCATCCTAATCAACCTGTTTTTCACTCCTCCTTATATCACACTCAAAATGGCCCTCAACAAATCTGAAGTAGAGATGGGGACGATGACCAAAGCACCCATCATCACCCCTGAAAACTTCAGGTCATGGAGCAGACGAATGGAAGGCTTAATCAGGTATCAAGACAGCAAGATGTGGCAATCTATCGTCAATGGCCCGTATAAGCCAAAGGTGGCTGGTAGAAATGGTGCCATGATAGAGAAAGCCGTTGAGATTACTCTGATAAGGACCGGAAGAAGCTGGATATTGACAGCAATGCTATGACTGTTCTCATGACTGCAATTCCCAACTCCATCATGGTGGGGTTTGAGCTTTGCAAGTCAGCCAAAGAACTATTTGATGCACTTGCTCACATGTACTCAAGCTCAAATGACTCCAAGAAGGACTCACTGAAGATGCAATTCGAGAACTTCACCTACATTGCTGGAGAGACCCTCAGCCAGCAATACTTCAGGTACATGGATCTCATTTCTTCCCTTCAGTCTGTGGGAATTGCTCTTGAACTTAGAGACCTCACAAGAAAGTTCATGAGTGCACTCCCCAATGAGTGGACGTTCTACTGTGTCTCTATCAAGAGAACAGAAAATCTGAACACACTCACCATGACGGAACTCTATCGCATCCTTGATGGATACCGTTTGGAAATGGAGAATAAGAGAGGTCATCAGACATGCAGACCCTTGAGTCTTCCTGCTAGCAACGCTTTAATGGTTGCTGAAGGCTCAGGACCCTCCCAACCTCAACAGTAGCTGACTTAGACCCAGCAGCCATCCTGTTCTTCTGGGCCATATATCACATTTCCTGAGACTCCAAGGTCTCAACAAGCTCAGTAAAGTTCCTTTCAGGACAGCTGTGCTTTTGTCTCAGGAAGTGGACACTCTAGTGATTATCAATATTGCTTTGATGATCTAGAGTGCTTCAGCCCAGATGACGTGGAATACGTGGACATAGTCCAACAAATGGCTCTCTTAACCTACTGAGCAAAGAAGTTCTTCAAGAGAACTGGAAGGCAATTTCCCCAGAACCCAATCAATAGCAAATTTGGGTTTGACAAAACCAAGGCCAAATGTTACAACTGTAACCAACTTGGTTATTTTGCAAGGGAATGCAAGGCTCCCAAGTCGAATCCGGGAACCCTATAGGCCTCCACACATCCCTCTACACCAAAGCCCACAGGAAAGTCAACAGAGACAACTGCAATGGCTCAAGAAGTTGACTGGAGCTTCATGGTACAGGATGTGAATCCTGCTTAAGCACTCATGGCCGGAACTGATGACAATAAGGTATATGAACATCTCTGTACTCCTACCTGTATTGCTAAGGTTAAATTGTATCAGGACTACAATATGGAGATTAAATCCGATATTGAGTCTTTAAATATTTTAAAATCTAATTTTAAAAGGGCTGAATCTGACTATCAAAGAAAAATTGAGGAGTTGGAGAAAACTGTGTCCTTATTAAAACATGAACACACTAACTATAAGACTCAAATAAAGGATTTAATATCCAAATTGTCTAAGGCTCAAGCCCAGCTTGTCACAGCTGAGGCTCAAGCTAGGAAGTATGCTATTTCTGAGCAAAACTTCTAAGCCATTCTTGCATCATCCTCTCACTCAAAACTTTGTTACCAAAACAAAGGTGGGTTGGGAACCAATGAAATTGTTCCACCACACTTTTATGAGTCTATAAGACAACCAATGTGTGATACTGAAGAGCAAGAGGTTCCATCTGCTGACCCACCTTCTCATGAGTCAAAGAGTGATGCAACCATGGAGACCATCACAGGAAAGAACTAGGTAATTTTACCCACTCCTACCGGTGATGATCAACCCCTGACCACTAAAGCCAGAAGAAGCAAAGCTAAGGCAGCCAGAAAAACTACCAAGAAAGTGGCTGAGTCTAAGCTAAAGATAGACCCAAAGCAAAAGGGTGCATTCATCTCAGCTGGATTCCAGGTGGTAGGAAACTCTGATTCAGGAAAGGAGTGTAGTACCAGCACTCCTGCCCTACCAAAGGATCAGAAGTTAAAGGGAAAGGTTACTGATGAAGAGAAAAGGAAAAAGAAACAGCAATCCTCAAATTCCCAAAAGATTAACATTGCATGCACAATGTGTGGTCAGCAAAACCACATGGCCAAAGATTGTTACTACAATCCTGCTAGCACACATTATGCAAATAATGTTAAAAGGGAATGAGTCAGGGAAGGTTTCTCATTTGGACCATATCAAATAGTTCAAGTGATGAAAAAGGGAAAGCTTGTTTCCGAAGCAAGGTTGCTTTCTTCTTCCGAAGGGAAAATGGCTTTGGAAGCTAAAGCTGTCAAGACTCAAAAGAATAAAAGAGTCCCCTTGAGACTATCCCAGAAGAAGACTACTTCGGAAGAAAAGGTGGTGAAGGCTTCTTCCGAAAAGAAAGAAGTTTCGGAAGAATGCCAAGCTGTAAAAGCTTCAACAAGCTCATCCTCCATGATCAACCAAGGGATGGAATGGAAGATCAAGGAAGATGTTGCAGCCCAAAACTCTTCTTCAAAGACATCCATTGAACCCTCATGCTTAAATTTTGGTTCAGTTATGTCACTATCATTGGAAGAACCCAAGACCAACAAGGCTTGGGTTTCCAATCAAAACTAATCATCTTATCCTATGTGTAGGGACATCAATATGACAAGAATAACAATGTTTGGATTATGGATAGTGGATGCTCCAGGCACATGGCAGGGAACATATCTCTCCTTCAACAATTTCAACATTATAATGGAGGTCCCGTCCAGTTTGGAGGTGAGGCCAGAGGATATATTTCTAACAGAGGAAGTATATCCAATGGAAAATTAAAAGTTGACAAAGTTCACTTTGTCAAACAGCTTGAACATAACATGTTAAGTGTTTCTCAGTTCTGTTATCAAAAGCATCAAATGCTCTTCACAGAACATGAGTGCATTATCCTCAAACCCGGGATGACAATTCCTCAGGAATTGGTGCTTCTTAGATCTCCCGGAAAGGGTATATGTACAAGCTGGATATGAACAATGCTTCCCCAATGGGAGAAGTATCATGCTTTCTTTCCAAAGCTGATGGTGATGAATCAACACTATGGCGTAAATGAATGTGTCATGTAAATTTTAAGACAATGAATAAATTGGCTAAAAATAACTTGGTACATGGTTTGCCTAAAAATGAATTTTTCTGCAAAGATAACTATGTTGCATGCCTGAAAGGGAAGCAACATAGGGCATCTCATAAATCCAAACTTGTTAACTCCATCACCACTCCATTACACTTATTGCACATGGATATGTTTGGTTCCAAGTGTATAATGAGCACTGGAAGGAAATCATATTGCCTTGTGATTGTTGATGATTTTACTAGATTTACATGGGTATTCTTTTTAAGAACCAAAGATGAAACTGCTGAAACTTTAAAATCTTTTATTCTTAAAATAGAAAATCAAATTAATCACAAGGTTAAAATAATTAGAAGTGATCAAGGGACTGAGTTTAAGAACCACGTTCTTGACTCATTCTGTAACTCAAAAGGGATTGCCAGACAATATAGTGCTCCCAGAACTCCTCAACAAAATGGTGTTGCTGAGAGGAGGAACAAGACACTTATTGAGGCTGCTCGGACCATGTTAGCTGATTCAAAGCTGCCTCTAACATTCTGGGCAGAGGCAGTCAGCACTGCATGCTATGTGTAGAACAGGGTTCTTGTAGCCAAGCCACATGGAAAAACCCCTTATGAGCTATGGAACACGAGGCCACCGTTCATTGGCTTTCTAAGGTCCTTTGGCAGCAGGTGTACCATACTTAACACAAAAGACAATTTGGCAAAATTTGCTGAAAAGTCGGATGATGCTATCTTTGTTGGATATTCCTCTAACTCTAAAGCTTATAGAGTTTGTAATATTAAAAATCAACAATTTGAGGAATCTTTTAACATTATAGTTAATGAGCACACTCCTTGTGTTAGGGGGAATGGCTCTGATCATATCTTTGATTTAGAATTATTTCCAAACTATTCTAAACCATCTTGTGAGAATGTTTCAGCTAGAACAGGTGCTCAAACTGATTCTGATGATGACCAACTGTTTGAGCTTCCTAGACCTATTCCAAGTTTTCCAAGAGCTGCAACAAATCCAGTTCCCACTATTGGCAGATCTGACAGTATAACTATCTCAAGGAATAGTGGAGCTTCAACCAGCGGTTCACCTGTTGACCCTCAAACTTCATCAGGTGACACTGCACAACACCAAGCTGATGGAAGCAACTTCTTGAAGGAATAGGCAACTGTTAATGCTGCTTCACAGCAAACAAATGATGATGATGTTTCTCATTCATTAAATCATTCCTCATTGAGTGAGTTTGAAACAACAGCTGGACCAAGTGGTCAAGCTCCTGAGCAAAATATGTCCAATTTGGACCTATCTTTGCAACTAGAGGTAATTCCTAGACTTAGGATTCACAACACTCATCTAGCTGAGAACATCATAGGGGAAGTATCTGAAGGTGTGAGAACAAGAGGACAAACTCACAATAGAAATGTCTGCTTGTACTCATGCTTTTTATCCTAAATGGAACCCAAGAAGGTGGAAGATGCCTTGAAAGATAGTAGCTGGGTTGAATCAGTGCAAGAGGAGCTGCTTCAATTCAAAAGACAAAAGGTTTGGAACCTATGTCCGCTACCATCTGGTCAAGTACCTATAGTCACTATATGGGTTTTCAGAAACAAGAGAGATGATAGAGGCTTGATTATCAAGAACAAAGCAAGACTGGTGGTTCAAGGATACACTCAAGAGGAAGGAATCGATTATACTGATGTCTTTGCACCTGTTGCAAGACTTGAGGCAGTTAGGATCTTCCTTGCTTACACTGCATCCAAGAATTTTACTGTCTACCAGCTTGATGTCAAGTGTGCCTTTCTATATGGGGATATAGATAGGGAAGTCTATGTATGCCAACCTCTAGGATTTGAAGTCCCACAACATCCCAACTATGTGTGCAAACTGGATAAAGCTCTATATGGGCTGCACCAAGCACCTAGGCTGTTGTATGAGACATTGTCTCAGTTTCTCCTAAAGAATGGTTACACTAGAGGTACCATTGATAAGACTCTTTTCATAAAGAAGTCTGGGAAAGACATCTTGCTTGTTCAAGTCTATGTTGATGACATCATATTTGGTTCCTCAAATGACCAAATGTGTAAAGACTTTGAGAGCATCATGAAAAAGAAGTTTGAGATGAGTTCGATGGGAAAAATGGACTTTTTCCTTGGAATTCAGGTGAAGAAAATGAAGGAAGGGTTTTTCATCAGTCAATCTAAGTATGTCAATGACATCTTAGAAATATTTGACATGAAAGATTATAAAGCAGCCAAAACACCTATACCCAAAAACCATAATCTTTGCCCTGATTCTGAGGGGGATGATACTGATCAACATTAGTATAGAGCAATTATTGGTTCTCTGATGTATCTCACAGCAAGTAGACCTGATATCATGTTTGCAACTTGTATTTGTGCAAGATATCAGGCTGCTCCAAAGGTGTCTCACCTGGTTGCTGCCAAGAATATCCTCAGATACCTCAAAGGAGCACCTAAACTAGGTCTTTGGTATCCAAGAAATAGTGATTTCAAATCTCTATGGTTACTCTGACAGTGATTATGGTGGCTGCAATATCAACAAGAAATCAACATCCGGTGGATGTCAATTTCTTGGTGGAAGGATCATCTCATGGCAATGCAAGAAGCAATCCTATGTCTCTACATCAACTGCTGAAGCTGAATACATTGCTGCTGCTAGTTGCTATGCTCAGCTGCTATGGATTCAGAACTAGATGATAGACTACAGATTCAACTTCATGAGCACTCCTATCCACATTGACAACAATAGTGCTATCTCCATTACTAAAAATCCAGTGAAGCACTCCAAGACTAAGCACGTTGATATCAGGTATCATTTCATTAGAGATATTCATGAGAAAAATTTAATCAAGCTAATCAAAGTTGACTCAAATAAACAATACACTGACTTGTTCACCAAAGCCTTTGATGAACAAAGATTCAAATATCTTATTACAGCTATTGGGATGATAAACCTTGATTAGTCTATCTCATTTGAAAACCTTTTAATGTGTAAAGTTTTGTGTCAAAACAATCTAAACCCTGTTACAAAAGCTCCTTCTCTGAAATTTTCTCTAAGTATAAAATCTTCCGAAGAGGAAATTAACCCTCGGAAGAGTTGTTAAGTCTCGGAAGAAGCGATTGATTTCATATCAAATCTACTTCCGAAGCTTATAACACTCTCCATTCGGAAAGCAACATATACTCTTAGAAGTAAAAACTTTACCTTCGGAAGTAAATTTGCCTTCGGAAGACATTACCTTCGGAAATGCTTATACTCGGAGAAAGACTTTACTGTGTAACGTAAATCTTTTGGGCCCCACTCTGTAAAAAGTAAAGATTTTGTTAATGATGTCGGATTATTTAAATGGACTAAACCTTACCGCCCCTGTCACATCCTCCACTGAAACGTCCCATCATCTTATCCACACCCCTTAAACTGCCATTTCACTCATTTAAATAACTCCGGCTAATCACTTTCATATTTTTACCAAATTTACTGCCCTAAAAGCTTCCTTCATCCCCAATTCACTCAATTCTGAACTATCTTCCTGCAACTTACACAAATGGCACTAAACCCTCAGCACAACCAAGTCGCACTCCTTGATTCTTCAGGGGATGCTGACTCCTTAGATATCATCTCCTTTCTAACCCAATCCTCTAATTACATTGCCCTGACTGTTTACCCCACGGTTTACTCAAATCACATGGCTGAATTTTGGGCAAATGGTCAGATTGAGACCCTAAATGGGGTTTGTGTACTAAGATCGAGCATCTGTGGCCAAGAGTTGGTCATTTCTGAACAACTCATCAGGGAGCATCTCGAGCTTCATGATGAGGGCGCTCCTACAGAGTTCCCCAAGGCAGATTTGGAGAACACATATATCCAAATGGGTATGGTGGAGGTAAGCAGGTCAACCGTTACAAGTTTAACTCTCGTACAACTGGAGGGTTCCTGTCATGTAGTTCTTTATTGCTTGTCTAACAAATCTAGGGGATGGGATCAAATCCCATATGAACTTGGGTGCCTAGTTCATGGTTTGGTGAGAAGCCTCCGCTTTAACTACCCAAGATTTGTGCTGACCAATCTTATGGGAAACCTTCAACGGGACACATTCTTCATGTATCCCAGGTTTCTTCATCACATAATCAATTGTGAGCTGGACTAGAGTAAGCTTGTCTGTGCAGCTGCTCTGATATTCCTCAGATGAGGCCGACCATCTTCAAGACTTTGAAGAGAGTGTCCACCAACTTCACCGGAAGATATACTACACTTCTTCCAGGTATGACTGAGCCAATGGCTCCTGGTGACATCCCTGTTAACCCCACAGGTGATGAGCCCACACCAACAACTACCCTCACATTGCCAAATCTACCTTCTCACCCCATCACTATCGCTTATCAAAGACGCCCCAAATGAACCCTTGTTCAATCTTATCTGATTGAACAAGCTCCTCCTGTTCTATCCAAAAAGGCTAGAGTGGAACAATGGGCTCCCATTCAGCCTGAGGTCTAACCATCCTTCACAATTGACCTCAATATGGGTTTTGAGTCTCCTTAGTCTCAGACCCATGAGCCCGAAACCCAAGCTGAAAACCCGAAAGTCTTTATATTCCCCTGAGCAGCCAAAAAGGGGCAGCCCCACCATAGGCTCAATGCCTTTAGACTTTGATCAAAGTCTCGGGTTATTAGGTTTCACTTCTATATCCTTTACTGACCTACTAATAGGAGCTGATGAAGAGATTATGTGTCTTCAGGGCAATGAAGTTGATCCACAACACCCTCTCGAGGATCAACAGATCCCAGAGAGATCTCTTATCTCTAGCCCCCATCAGCAAGCCTTTACTGAGGTGAGTCCCACTGATGTGGAGGGGACTCATGTAGATTCAGCTGCCACTAATGAAGGAGCCTCAATGGACCCTCAGGACAGTGGTAACAAAATTGAGACTGAATCTACGACAACCATGCCCTTTGATGACTCTAAAAGAGACATCATTGAGCAAGGGAAACCAAGGCGCCAAGAAACCACATCTGGTGGTGAGGATAAACATACTAGGTATGTTACCTCATATCCCCGTGATTCTTCAAAAGAAGATGAGGGAAGACTGCAACTCACCTGCAGAACCGGTGAAGGGCTTGACAATTACAACACAACAACACAAAGAGGAGATTAACCAAACTTGATCAAACAGTAAACTGGATTAACCACAATAATGATACTAAGAACACAAGTAACAAGTAAGAGACAGAACAAGAGATTTGGGTTTCAAGGATGCAGTATATTGCTTTCTCAAGTTCTATTACAAGTGTTACAATGCATAAAGAAAGATACTAGAACATGGAATACTTATACTACAACCTACAGCCGGCTATACTTTGAAAGCCAGCTAGATACAATTGACTAGACACAAACAAAATCAATTGTAGAATCAAAAGGCATATCTGCCTTTTGACCTTGTGACTATGACATGCCATAGCTCACATCCTTATCTATTACAAAAAGGATAAAGTACATAAAGTAGAAAGTTACAGACTTAAGACCTCAATGTACAGTTACCAAAAGCATGGACCTTTCCACCAACTCATGAAAGATGGTGACTTTACAGAGATGCAGTGGAAAGGTGTCCAGCTTTATGGAATAGTACATCAGATAAAGCATGTTACTAAAAGTCTTCGGAAGCAATCTGTCTTCATAAGATGAAGCTTTAGAAGACTTTGTCTCTGAGGGTTTGGAAGACTTCATATTTGGCTTCGGAAGATATTGGTCTTGGCTTCGGAAGATTTTACACTTAGAGTAATTCTAGTGCATGGTGTAAAACTTCGGAAGATATTGGTCTTGGCTTCGGAAGATTTTACACTTTCCTAATGCAAGAACTATGTTGTCTGACTCTAAACTGCCTATCACCTTCTGGGCAGAGGCAGTTAATACTGCTTGCTATGTGCAAAACAGAGTTTTAGTAGTTAAGACACATGGTAAGACTCCTTATGAACTTTGGCACAAGAGGAAACCTTTCATTGGTTTTCTCAGGTCATTTGGATGTCCTTGCACCATCTTGAATACCAAAGATCAAATTGCCAAGTTTGCTGAGAAATCAGACGATGGACACTTCATTAGATACTCTTCCCAAGCTAAAGCTTATAGAGTATACAATCTCAGAACTAGAATTGTTGAGGAGTCAGCCAATGTGACTTTCAATGAGCACACACCCTGTGTGGCTGGTTCTGATTCGGTTTGATTTGGTTTTTGATTTGATTTAGTTACCAACTGTTTTAACAAATCTTGTGAGCATGTTTCAGGATCTGCAGAAAATCTAAATACAGGTGATCCTGATCCAAGATTTGAGCTAAGAAGACCTCAACTCATACATCTTCAGCTCCAGTTGGAACTACTTCAGCAAATGAGGTTTCTATCAGCACAACAATGACAAATTCAGCTGATACATCTGGTATGCCTTCAAATTCCAGCTCAGAGGCTTCTCAACCAGATAAAGACACCTCACTTGTAGAAGACAACAATGGTGATGGTGATAGTGATCAGGAATTTCTTGATGCTAATAACCATACCATAGATGACAACATCAATGATGTCACACACTCATTGGATCAAGTTAATCTTGATAAGTGTGATAATGTGGAGGGTGAATCTTCCAGGCCAGATCTAAATTTCTCAAATTTGGATCTTTCTCAGCAACTTGCTGTGATCCCTCAGCTAAGGATCCACAAGTCTCACCCTACCACAAACATCATTGGAGATGTTGTCACAGGGGTAAGAACAAGAGGACAAACCCATGAAGCAAATGTTTGTCTTCACTCTTGTTTCTTATCTCAGATAGAGCCCAAGAAAGTTGATGAAGCTCTAAAGGATGGAAGTTGGGTTGAAGCTATGCAACAAGAGCTGCTTCAATTCAAAAGGCAGAAAGTTTGGAACCTTTGTCCTCTTCCTCATGGGAAGACTATCATTGGAACCAAATGGGTTTTTAGGAATAAGAAGGATGATAGAGAATCATCATCAAGAACAAGGCAAGACTAGTTGTTCAAGGATACACCCAAGAAGAAGGGATTGACTACACTGATGTCTTTGCTCCTGTAGCAAGACTAGAAGCTGTTAGGATATTCCTGGCATTTGCTGCATCCAAGAACTTCAAGGTCTACCAACTTGATGTAAAGTGTGCTTTCTTATATGGAGTGATTGATGAGGAGGTTTATGTCAAACAGCACCTGGTTTTGTAGACCCTGATCATCCTGATTATGTCTGCAAGCTTGACAAAGCTCTTTATGGGCTGCATCAGGCACCCAGGAAGTGGTATGAGACACTATCTGAGTATCTTTGTAAACATGGATACAGGAGAGGTACTATAGATGGAACTCTCTTCATCAAAGGACAGGGAAATGACTTATTGCTGGTTCAAGTATATGTAGATGACATCATCTTTGGTTCAACTAATCCAAAGCTCTGCAAAAACTTTGAGAAGCTGATGAAAGACAGATTTGAAATGAGTTCAATGGGAGAACTCAACTTCTTTCTGGGAATTCAAGTGAAGCAGGTTGAAGATGGCATCTTCATAAGTCAGTCAAAGTATGTTCAAGACATACTCAAGAGGTTCAACATGACTGATTGTAAGATTGCTAAGACACCCATAGCCAGAAACCACTCCCTTGGTCCAGATCTTGAGGGGGAGTGTGTAGATGAACACCTTTACAGGGCTATGATTGGGTCTCTTATGTATCTTACAGCTAGCAGGCCTGATATCATGTTTGCTACATGTATTTGTGCAAGATATCAAGCCAACCCTAAGATGTCTCACTTAATCACTGTGAAAAGGATTTTAAGATACCTCAAAGGTGCTTCAACACTTGGTCTATGGTATCCAAAGAATCCTAATTTCAATCTGTATGCCTATACAGATAGTGATTATGGTGGTTGCAACATGACTGCAAAGTCTACATCTGGGGGATGTCAATTCCTTGGTGGAAGGGTTGTCTCATGGCAATGCAAGAAACAATCCTGTGTGTCTGCATCAACTGCTGAGGCTGAATACATTGCTGCTGCAAGTGCTGTGCTCAAGTGCTTTGGATTCAAAATCAGATGCTGGACTATGGATTTAACTTCAAAGAGACTCCTATCCACATAGACAACAATAGTGCTATCTCTATCACTGAGAACCCTGTGCAGCACTCAAGGACCAAACACATCAACATCAGGTATCATTTAATAAGAGATAACTATGAAAAGGGATTAATTAAACTAGTCAAAGTTCATCAGTTCATACAGATGAACAATATGCTGATCTGTTCACAAAAGCTTTTGATGAACAGAGATTTAAGTATCTGATATCAGCTATTGGGATGATTAACTTTGAGTAGACTTTTTCTTAAAACTAATTCTAATTATTTCTTCTAAAATATGTGTGTCCTAAGTTGTCTAGTTCATCACTTTCATAAGCTCATGTTTTCTTTGGATGTAAAATCTTAAAGAAGACTTTCCTTAGATTCTTGAAAATTTCTGATACTTCAGAAGATAAAGTTTTATCTTCGGAAGAAAAACATGTCTTCAAAATAAATAACTGTCTAAGAGATTTTACCTTCGGAAGAAGTCAAATTCATCTTACGAAGCTTAAAATTCTCTATCTCAGACACTTATTCATTTTTAAGGACCTTTTCCTTCTGAAGCAAAATTAACCTTCGGAAGCTTTGTTCATTCTATACAAAGCATCCAAGGGTTTATTTCTCTTCCGAAGCATAAATTTTCAAGACTCTCAGGAAAATCTTCCGAAGCCATTTTAGCTTCGGAAGCTTTTTCAATCAAAACTTCCGAAGACAATTACCTTCGGAAGCTTTTCGAATTCCAAGAAAACTACTTTTTGAGCAAAAGTAAACTACCTTTTCAGAGGTGGGACCGACTTCCGGATTTCAAAGTTTATCCTCTTTCATTAACTTTGGTTCAAATCCCTTTTCATATAAATACCCAACGGTTCCCCTCTTTCCCACTATCTTCTCAATTCTACTATTCCTCTAACCTAATTCTCTAAACCGCCTTTGCTTTCTACCTTTCTTCACCCTTAAGCTTCTGAAATGGCCAACCTTAACCGCAGAAACAACCCAGATTTCTCCATGCAACTTCACAGGCAACATAATCAAGTTGCTCTGTTAAGCTCTGAGAAAGATGCAAGTTTCTCAGAGATTTGCCAATTCTTGACTCTGTCAAACTATTTCACCTCCCTGACCATTGATCCTACTCTATATGAGGATCACTTGCTTGAATTCTGGAAGACCTGCCAAGAGGTCATTATGGATGGGGAGAAGGCACTGTCTGCCACAGTGCAAGGGAGGACAATCTTCATCACTCCGGCCATCATTACCAACATTTGCAGCTGGATGATGAAGAAGGTGAGGTGTCCTTCCCAAAGGAGCTGTTAATCATTCCTTTGAGCAGATGGGCTATGAGGGAGATTTCTCTGTAAAGACCTTCAGGAAAGGGAAGGTCTCATCCCAGTGGAAATACCTGCTCCATGTGGTTATCCACAGCTTATCAAACAAGCATGGTGGATGGGACCAGATTCCTGAGGATCTCTCCTTTATAGTTCATGGAATGGTTCAGGGGGTCAAGTTCAGGTATTCACAATTTGTTTATACTAATTTACTTGCAACTTAGACTCCTTAGAGTATTACATGTTTCCTAGATATGTTCAACACATTCTCAACTGTGAACTGGGCTCACAGTTGAGGGAAACAAGTAATATTCTTAAATTGGGACAGATGAAGCCCGACATCTTTAAAATAATGAAGAAGCCAACTGTAGGCTTCTCAGGGGTAGAAACAGCCCTAGTCCCAAAAATGTTAGAGCTCATTGCTCAAGGTGACAACCTAGCAACACAAGCTAGTGTTGAACCCACACCTCTTTTATCCTTACCCTAAAAGACCAGAAATCACCCTCACCTACCAAAGAAAATCCAAACGAACCCCTGCTCAGGCTATTGAGTCTGTGCAGGCCCCCATATACTCAACCTTACAGGAAGAAGTGGACACTAGAGCTCCCACTTCTCCTGAGGAGCAAACCACTCCCATTACTTCACCTATCAGGGCTGAGGTTCCTCATGCTCACCCTGATGAGCTCACTAGCCCAACAGCCTTAAGCCTTCACTCTGAGTCTCAACACTCAAGTGAACAACCTTCAGGGGACAGCTACCATCCCCAGCCTTTGGATCTCAACCAACCAATTCCCAACCTATCCTTCTATACTGATGAAGACTTAGGATTCAGTGAGTACCATGAGTCTCTCTTCTCCTCCCCTACTCAAAGAGAGATGAGTACCTCTGACTCTCCTCAGTCTATCCCACATCAGTCACCTATACTGAGGTGGACACTTCTGAACCTGTTCAGGATGTCCATATGGAAGAGGCTCTCACTTTTGAAAGTGATTACATCATTAAGACCTCAACCATGGCAACTCAGCCCACTGGCATCTCAACTGAGGCTGCCAGTGAGCAGAGGAAAACCAGCAGCCAAGAAACTCAAGCTGGTGGTGAGAGAGAGGACTTTGGTCCAATCATCTCATCCCCCATGATTCTTCTGATGAAGATGAGGGGAATTTGAGACTAAAGGTGCAAAAATTGTCAAAAACATGCACCTATTTAGTCTCTAAGGTTAGTCACTTGGAATCTCAGGTGACTACCTTACAAAACAGGGTCAATGATCAGCAACTTCAGATTTCATATCTGCAGGAAAAACTAGCTGGGAGACCTTTAAGGAGAGCTCAACCAGGAACACAAGAACCTGTGGAAGTGATTGACTTATCCTCCAGCTCACCTATGCAAGTGGGTGATGCTACCAAAAAGGGGGAGAAAGTTATTACAACCACAGAACCTGGGAGTTTTCAGAGAGAATGGACATAGAGGACTCACCATCCTCACTTGCTGTTGTGCATTCTCAGCAACTTCCTCAAGTTCACATTAATGTGGACTCTATAGACTCACTCATCAGGAGTCTCTTTGAGGAAGGTATACCAAGGGCTGTCTCATCTCCACCACAAGGAACTGGCAACTACATCATAAGGTGGAGGTATGATGATGACAGAAGAGCCCTTATACTTCACAGAGTTCAAGGCCAACAAGAAGTTTTTCAATTCCAAAGCCTGAGCTTCTATGAAAGACTGGATTTAGTCAACATGCCACTTGTCAATCCAAGCAATTCAAGACAAGCTGACAGGCTGGCTCAAAGAATCCAAGACAGGATCCTTGCAGAGTTCTCTCTAAGAAGGAGACTTAGGCAATCAGGCAATGTCATCGGTCAACTGGATGTTGAGGTGGACCCTAAGATTAGTTTCATAGGGGAAACCTTGACTGAAGGCCCAGTGGCAGAACCTGAGACCCCTGTCTCATCATCAACAACTGCTGCAGAGGTCCAAACTCCATCTGAGACACCTGCTGGTGAAGGTGTTTCTCAGCCTCTCTCTGGCCAGAGCATGGAAGCTACACCAAGCAATGAAGGCCAAGCCTCAATCCACCCTGAGTCACAAAGGTCTGTTGGTGACAAAGGGAAAAGGATAATGACTCCTGAGGAAATTGAGGAGGAAGAGAGAGAGAGGGAAAAGGAGACTAAGGGGAGAAAGTTCTACTGGGTCATCTAGCTTCATGCAAGCTGCAATCAGGGCTGCTCCCAGACCAAATACTCAAGATGATGAGTTAAGGGCAGTCAGGATTACCTACTTACAGACCAGGAACTATGATATTGATGAAATCATCTCCCTCCCTTTAGAAGAGTTAAATGAACTGGCTGACATGGTCAAGAGAGATGAAGGAGAAAGAAGATGCAAGGTTACTTCTCCAATTCAAAGAGGAGAAGAGACAGAAAAGACTTTACAAGCATGCTCCCACTCTCTCTCCAGTTCAAGAAAGTCCTGCACAGGAAGATGTGGCTCCACAAAAACCTCAGGTAGATAAAGAAGAAGATAGGATCGAGATGATCAACTACCTGAGTGCCACAGGCTTCTATCAGGCAGATGCACTTCTTCCCTTGTCCTATGACTTCATTGAGTTCGAGTACCTAAAGCAACTTGAGCTTGAGCTAGTCAAAGAAAGAAAAACAACCAAAAGGAAGCTAAGGGAAGAAGCTGCAAAGTCAAGAGCCATCATTCAAAAGAATGCAAAGAAGTCTGCTGACAGACAAAGAATGGTGAGCTTCTTGAAGCTATATGGATTCTCCGGAAGGAGACTTGGCCCCATGTCTCTATCCACTATGGATGAGCATATAAGGGTGATCAAGCAGAAGATTAAAAGTGGAGAACTTATTGACTTGCACTCTCTTCCAAGTCAAGTCCCACCTGAAGTGGAGGTCAAGTTTGAACAACCAGAGACACCTCAACCAGAACCTCCAGCTGAGCCTCAGCAAGCTTCATCTTCTGATCCTAGGCAGGGTCAAACTCCCCTCCTTCTGAACCTGTGAGGGAGGAACACCCAACTGAGAAAGACACTGATGATCAACATGGTGCTGCAGACCAGTCTTCTCAGTTAAAGACATCTAAGAGGAAGAAGAGAATGGCTTCTAAACCAAAGACTAAGAAGAAGAAGCCAAAGTCATCTACCTCTGCACCTCAGGCTGAATCAGATCAACCTGAGGAAGTGCATGATGAGGCAGCCCAATCAACTCCTATGCAAGTGGCTCCTCTAACAACTGAGACACCCATCTTGTCCTGGACTTATTCTACCAATCCAGAAAGATGGAATGTTATCAGAGATCAAGGTTTGAGAATGTCTACTCATGGCAAGACATAATCAACTTACCTCTGCATGATCTCTTTGAGATGAGAAGATACTATGAGAGTCTTGATGATCCTGACCATCTAATGAAGAAAGGAATGGTCTTGATTGTACTGAAGACTACCAACATTTGAAGATCTTCTAAGTGTTTTGGTAGCATCAGCCTAGGGGAGTTTGTAAGGATTCCTTAAGTCTGATGCAACCCAAAACATCCAAGTGTCTCAGCAACATGCACTAAGTACTGAAGTGAAGAATGCTTCGGAAGTTTTACACAATGCATTAGAAAATACTCTAAGTGTAAAATTCCGAAGCCAAGACCAATATCTTCCAAAGCCAAACATGAAGTCTTCCGAAGCCTCAGAGACAAAGTCTTCCGAAGCTTCAACTATGAAGACAGATTTCTTCCGAAGACTTTTAGTACACATGCTTTATCTGATGTACTGTTCCATAAAGCACCTTTTCCGCTGCATCTCTGTAAAGTCACCAACTTACATGAGTTGGTGAAAAGGTCCATGCTTTTGGTAACTGTACATTGAGGTCTTGAGTCTGTAACTTTCCACTTTATGTACTTTATCCTTTTTGTAATGTATAAGGATGTGAGCTATGGCATGTTATAGTCACAAGGTCAAAAGGCAGATATGCCTTTTGATCCTACAATTGATTTTGTTAGTGTCTAGTCAATTGTATCCAGCTGGCTTTCAAAGTATAGCCGGCTGTAGGTTGTAGTATAAGTATTCCAAGTTCTTGTATCTTTCTTTATGCTTTGTAACACTTGTAAAAGAACTTGAGAAAGCAATATACTGCCTCCTTGAAACCCATACTCTCTTGTTCTTTCTCTTGCTTTACTTGTGTTCTTTGTATCACTTTGGTTAACCCAGTTTACTGTTTGATTAAAGTTTAGTTAATCTCCTCATTGTGTTGTTGTGTTGTAATTGTGTTAAAGCCCTTAAACGGTCCTGCACACTTCCTCAGGTTGATCTGACTCAGCCTGAGGTGTAGAGGTAGATGACTTAAGCTTCTTCTTCTTAGACTTTGGTTTAAAATCCATCCTCTTCTTCCTCTTAGATGACTTTAACTGAGAAGGCTGGTGTGCAGCACCTTGTTGATCATCCTTGTCTTTCTCAGTTAGGTGTTCCTTCCTCACAGGTTTAGAAGGAGAGGGAGTTTGACCCTGCTGTGGATCAGAAGATGAAGCTTGCTGAGGCTCAGCAGGAGGTCCGGGTTGTGTTGTCTCAGGTTGTTCAACCTTAACCTCCACTTCAGGTGGGACTTGACTTGGAAGAGAGTGTAAGTCAATTAGTTATCCACTCTTGATCTTCTGCTTGATTACCCTTATATGCTCATCCATTGTGGATAGAGACATAGGGCCAAGTCTCCTTCCGGAGAATCCATACAGCTTCAAGAAGCTCATCATCCTTTGTCTGTCAGCAGACTTCTTCATACTCTTTTGGATGATGGCTCTTGACTTTGCAACTTCTTCCCTTAGCTTCTTCTTAGTTGTCTTTCTCTCCTTGACTAACTCAAGCTCAAGTTGTTTTAAGTACTCAAACTCAACAAAGTCATAGGACAAGGGAAGAAGTGCATCTGCCTAATAGAAGCCTGTGGCACTCAGGTAGTTGATCATTTTGATCCTATCTTCTTCTTTGTCTACCTGAGGTTCTTGTTGAACCACATCTTCTTGTTCAGGGCTTTCTTGAACTAGGGAGAGAGTAGGAGCATGCTTGTAGAGTCTTTTCTGTCTCTTCTCCTCTTTGAATTGGAGAAGTAACCTTGCATCCTCTTTTTCTTTCATCTCTCTTGACACTTCCATGTCAGCCAGTTCATTTAGTTGTTCTAAGGGGAGAGAAATGATTTCATTAATGTCATAGTTCCTGGTCTGCAGGTAAGTAATCCTGACTGCCCTTAACTCATCATTTTGAGTATCTGGTGTGGGGGAAACCCTGATAGCAGACTCCATGAGTCTTGAAGACCCAGCAGAGGAACTTTCTCCCCTTAGCTTCCTTTTCCTCTCTCTCTCTCTCTCCTCCTCCTCAATTTCCTCAGGAGTCAAAATCCTTTTCCCTTTGTCACCAACAGACCTTTGTGACTCAGGGTGGATAGAGGTTTGGTCTTCATTGCTTGGTGTAGCATCCATGCTCTGGCCAGAGAGAGGCTGAGAAACACCTTCACCAGTAGGTGTCTCAGAGGGAATGTGGATCTCTGCAGCAGTTGATGATGATGAGACAGGGGTCTCAGGTTCTGCCACTGGACCTTCAGTCAAGGTTTCCCCTATGAAACTAATCTTAGGGTCTACCTCAACATCCAATTGACCGATGGCATTACCTGATTGCCTAAGTCTCCTTCTTAAGCTAAACTCTGCAGTGATCCTGTCTTGGATTCTTTGAGCCAATTTGTCAGCTTGTCTTGAGTTGCTTGGATTGACAAGTGGCATGTTGACTATATCTAGACCTTCATTGAAGTTCAAAGTTTGAAAATCAAAACACTTCTTGTTGCCCTTGAACCCTGTGAAGAATAAGGGCTCTTCTATCAGCATCATACCTCCACCTTATGATGTAGTTTGAAGTTCCTTGAGGTGGGGATGACACAACCCTTGGTATACCTTCCTCAAAGAGACTCCTGATGATAGAGTCTATAGAGTCCACATTAATGTGAACTTGAGGAAGTTGCTGAGAATGCACAATTGCAAGTGAGGATGGTGAGTCCTTAATGTCTATTCTCTGTGAAGAACTCCCAGCATCTGTGGCTGCAATGACTTTCTCCCTCTTTTTGGTAGCATCACCCACTTGCATAGGTGAGCTGGAGGATAGATCAATCACATCCACAGGTTCTTGTGTTCCTGGTTGAGCTCTTCTTAATGGTCTCCCAGCTAGTTTTTCCCTAAGATATGAAATCTCAAGTTGCTGATCATTGACCCTGTTGTGTAAGGTAGTCACCTGAGATTCAAGGTGACTGACCTTTGAGACTAGGTAAGTGCATGTTTTAAACAATTTGTGCACCATTAGTCTCAGATTCCCCTCTTCTTCATCAGAAGAATCATTGGGGGATGAGATGATTGGACCAAAGTCCTCTCTCTCACCACCAGCTTGAGGTTCTTGGCTGCTGGTTTTCCTCTGCTCATTGGCAATCTCAGTTAAGATGTCAGTGGGCTGAGTTACCATGGTTGAGGTCTTAATGATGTAATCACTTGCAGAAGTGAGAGCCTCTTCCATATGGACATCCTGAACAGGTTCAAAAGTGTCCACCTCAGTTATAGGTGACTGATGTGGGCTAGACTGAGGAGACTCAGGAGTACTCATCTCTCTTTGAGTAGGGGAAGAGAAGAGAGACTCATGGTACTCACTGAATCCTAAGTCTTCATCAGTATAGAAGGATAGGTTGGGAATGGGTTGATTTAGATCTAAAGGCTGGGGATGGTAACTGTCCCCTGAAGTTGTTCACTTGACTGTTGAGACTCAGAGTGAAGGCTTTAAGGCTGTTGGGCTGTGAGCTCATCAGGGTGTCATGAGGAACCTCAGCCCTGATAGTTGAAGAGATGGGAGTGGTTTGCTCCTCAGGGGAAGTGGGAGCTCTAGTGTACACTTCCTCTAGTAAAGGTGAGTATATGGGGACCTGCACAGACTCAATAGCTTGAGCAGGGGTTCGTTTGTATTTTATTTGGTAGGTGAGGGTTACTTGAGGCCTTTTTAGTGGTAGAGAGATAGAAGGTGTGGGTTCAACACTAGTTTGTGTTGCTAGGTTGTCACCTTGAGCAATGAGCTCTAACATTTTAGGGACAAGGGTTGTTTCTACCCCTGAGAAGCCTACAGTTGGCTTCTTCATGATATTAAAGATGCCGGACTTCATCTGTCCTAATTTAAGAATATTATCTGTTTCCCTCAATTGTGAGCCCAGTTCACAGTTGAGAATGTGTTGAACATATCTAGGAAACATATAATACTCTAAGGAGTCCAAGTTAGCAAGTAATTGGTATAGACAAACGAGAGTACCTGAACTTGACCCCTTGAACCATTCCATGCACTATAAAGGAGAGATCCTCAGGAATCTGGTCCCACCCTCCATGCTTGTTTGACAAGCTTTGGATAACCACATGGAGTAGGTATTTCCATGGGATGAGACCTTCCCTTTCCTGAAGTCTTACAGAGAAATCTCCCTCATAGCCCATCTGCTCAAAGGAATGATTGACAACTTCCTTTAGGAAGGACAACTCACCTTCTTCATCATCCAACTGCAAATGAGTGTTGATGATGGCCAGAGTGATGAAGATTTTTTCCCTTGCACCGTGGCAGACAGTGCCTTCTCCCCATCCATGATGACCTCTTGGCAGGTCTTCCAGAATTCACGCAGATGATCCTCATAGAGAGTAGGATCAATGGTTAGGGAGGTGAAGTAATTTGATAGAGTTAAGAACTGGCAAATCTCTGAGAAACTTTCATCTTTCTCAGAGCTTAAAAGAGCAACCTGGTTATGTTGCCTGTGAAGTTGCATGGAGAAATCTGGATTGTTTCTGCAGTTAAGGTTGGCCATTTGAGAAGCTTAAGGTTGAAGAAAGGTAAAAAGCAAAGGCGGTTTTGGGAATTAGGTTTGAGGAATAGTAGAATTGAAGAAGATAGTGAGGAAGAGGGGGAACCGTTGGGTATTTATGTGAAAGGGATTTGAACCAAGTTAATGAAAGAGAATAAACTTTGAAATCTGAAAGTCGGTCCCACCTCTGAAAAAAAAATTTACTTTTGCTCAAAAAGTAGTTTTCTTGGAATTCGAAAAGCTTCCGAAGGTAAATTATCTTTGGAAGTTTTAATGAAAAAGCTTCCGAAGCTAAAATGACTTCGGAAGATTTTCCTGAGAATCTTGAAAATTTTGCTTCGGAAGAGAAATAAACACTTGAATGCTTTGTATATAAAACAACAAGCTTCGAGAGTTAATTTTGCTTCGGAAGGAAAAAGTCCTTAAAAACAAATAAGTGTCTGAGACAAGTATTTAAGCTTCGGAAGATTGATTTAGACTTCTTCCGAAGGTAAAATTTCTTAGACAGTTATTTATTTTGAAGACATGATTTTCTTCCGAAGTTAAAAATATATCTTCCGAAGGATCAGAAAATTTTCAAGAATCTAAGGAAAGTCTTCAAAAGGATTTGATATCCAAAGAAAACATGAGCTTATGAAAGTGATGAACTAGACAACTTAGGACAAACATATTTTTAAGAAATAATTAGAATTAGTTTTTAGAAAGATCTACTCAAAGTAAATCATCCTAATAGCTGATGGTAGATATTTTTAAATCTCTGTTCATCAAAAGCTTTTGTAACAGATCAACATATTGTTCATCTGTATGAACTTTGACTAGTTTAATTAATCCCTTTTCATAGTTATCTCTTAAATGATACCTGATATTGATGTGTTTGGTCCTTGAGTGCTGCACAGGGTTCTTAGTGATAGAGATAGCACTATTGTTGTCTATGTGGATAGGAGTCTCCTTGAAGTTAAATCCATAGTCTAGCATCTGATTTTGAATCCAAAGCACTTGAGCACAACAACTTGCAGCAACAATGTATTCAGCCTCAGCAGTTGATGCAGACACACATGATTGTTCCTTTCATTGCCATGAGACAACCCTTCCACCAAGGAATTGATATCCCCCAGATGTAGACTTTGCAGTCATGTTGCAACCACCATAATCACTATCTATATAAGCATACAGATTGAAGTCAGGATTCTTTGGATACCATAAACCAAAGTGTTGAAGCACCTTTGAGGTATCTTAAAATCCTTTTGACAGTGATGAGGTGAGACATCTTAGGGTCGGCTTGATATCTTGCACAAATACATGTAGCAAACATGATATCAGGCCTGCTAGCTGTAAGATACATAAGAGACCCAATCATAGCCCTGTATAAATGTTCATCTACACACTCCCCCTTAAGATCAGGTCCAAGGGAGTGGTTTCTGGCTATGGGTGTCTTAGCAATCTTACAATCAGTCATGTTGAACCTCTTGAGTATGTCCTGAACATACTTTGACTGACTTATGAGGATGCCATCTTCAACTTGCTTCACTTGAATTCCCAGAAAGAAATTGAGTTCTCCCATTGCACTCATTTCAAATCGGGTTTGTCACTTAAACACTTGTATTTCTCTTAAACTCACTTATGGAAACACTCAAATCAGATGAAGTAATGCCTTTTACAAGAGTTGATAATAATATAATAAGTAGCAAAGGAACAAGGAGAAATATATTTTTCAAGGCACTTGTATATATTACTTCTCAACTCAAGATATTACAAGACTCTTACAAGCATGAAACAAGAGTTACAATGAGAAACTATATATACTAGATCCTACAGCCGGATATACTAAGACTAAAGCATATACTACAATGCTAAAGTTAAGGTATCTTAGATAAAGTATTATCTAAGATATGGTAGTCATGACATGTCCATGACTTACCTTTTGTCACCAACTAAAGATGGCAACTGTACTAACATAAAAAGGTAAACATTGGATTAAAGTATGGTCAACTACATGACTTTTGAGAAAACGCCATGCAGTATCTCAGAGATTTGCAGCGGAGTGTCAGAGAGGCCATACTTATGTCCACTGGATAATAGGAGTGTCTTCCGAAGGTTAATTGGCTTCGGAAGAACAAGTTCTTCCGAAGCCACTTATACTTCGGAAGAGGCTTCTATGCTTCCGAGGCTTTAAGGACTTCTTGTACTTCGGAAGTTGACTTCAGATCTTTCTCTCTAAGTCTTGATCTACGGAAGTAGGTTCTTTGTCTTTGGAAGTTGGAGTTTTCCTTTGGAAGTGTGTTTTACACTTAGTCTTTGGAAGAGCTCCTTCTTCCTTCGGTAGTTCCATACTTAGCTTCGGAAGTCCTTTGTTTGTTGTACCAAAATCTTCTAAGTGACTTGGTTTTGGTTGCAACAGCCTTTCTAGATCCAACAAACTCCCCCTAGACTGATGCTACCAAAACTTCACTTATTTCTACTTCTCAAAGCCTTCAGCACCAGGGACAACAGGTATTTGTCTGTCTCTTTGTTCTTCCCTGAAGTAGTGCTGAGAAGCTTGTACAAGTCATTAGTGGATAGGAGATCCAGTCTATCGCTCTGAATGACATGTACCCTTTGTTGTGTCCCCCTGAAGAGAGTTAGTTGACGGGAGTTATAGTCATACTCCCATCTAACTATGGACACAAGTTCAGGACCTTCAACCATCTGAAGAAAGGCTTTGCCTTTGGTTGCTGATCCCTTCCTTTCCTCCTCCTCTCTCAGCTTCAACTCCTCTTCAACCTTGCTTCTAGCAGTAAGCTCGGCCATATGAAGGCTGCCTAGATGATTTCTGATGTGGGCAGCTATATTAGAGTTTGAACGGTTGGAGAATGGCTTCTCCGCTAACTCAACAATGTCAAACCTGCTCAAGTGTAGCAGAGATGAGGCACTCAGCCTGTTGAGCTCTCCATTCTCTCTTTCAACAACAAAGTTGTGAGAAGAGTCTTCGAACCTCCACTGGATGATCTTCTTTCTGGGTGCAAGAGGTTGTCTTGGTACCCTGTCTCCTTTCTTTGTATCCAGTAGAGTCACCAGCTTTCTCCTTAGCTTCTTTTCTTCCTCATTCAAAGTGTCTGAATTGAGGCCAAGGAGGTTTGCAGCTTGGTCCAAAGTTCCTCTGGGCAGATCAAGAAATTGATCTCTTGTGAGGGAACTTGAGGATCCGTCAACATAAGTCAAATTGACTGAATCCTCCTCACAGGAGATGTCGCTCAGTGTAGTGTAGTTTATGAGATTTGTCTTGACTGCCTTGAATTCTTCCATGGAGAGATGTTTAGAAGGCTGAGGGGATGGTTTGATTGGTTAATGGGTAGGTTGAGGTGTTTGGGTTCTGGCTAAGGTTTTGGGTTGGAGGATAGGTAGTTTAGGTGGTGAGGGTGAAGAGGTTGGTAGTGTGATGTGTGGTAGGTGTGTCAGGGAGTGAATGTTCAGAAGTTGGTTCGGTTTTGATTGGGAAAGAAAAGGGTATAGGTTCAGGTTGAGGTTGGGTTTGGAGTTTGGGTTGAGTGGTTGCTTTGAAGGTCATCCCCTGTCCCCTTCTATACATCTCCTTCCTCTTCCCCGCGCGAATGTCAGCCTTAATGTCACTGACATGTCGCTGGAGAGTCTTTTCTGACATGGGACCCACCTGCCTGCCAGAGAAGCCATGAGCTTTGAGATAACTCTTCATCCAGGCTTTCTCACCTATCTTCTTGGCAGTAGTCAGTCAAGCTTCCTCTTCCTTCTTCTTCTTTTGCAATAGCTTTTCCCTTGCAGCTCTCTTTCTCTCCTTCTCCATTTGATCTTGCTCTTTGTTGAAGAGCCATAAGATCGTATCATTGTTATGTGGAGACAACTCTTCTTGAGAGAAACCTCTGGAGAGTAGGAAAGTTATCCTTTCCCTCCTGAGCTGCAGATCAGCTTCTCTTTCCTTTCTCTCCCTTTCCTCTTCTAAGGCCAACCTTGCAGCTTCTTCTTTTTGCTGTTTTAGCAGCAAGGTTGCCTTTTCCAGCTCTATTAACTCCTCTAATGGTAGCAAGAGTACATCTTCAGTTGCAGCCCCTAGACCAACAAGTCTATCTATAACCTCTACTCTTCTTCGGTTGTTGACTGCCTCCTGGTTGGCTGCAGCTGCTTTGGTACTTGCAGCTAACCATTTCCCAGTTGGAAGCCTACCTTTTCTTTTAAGCTTCTCCAACCTTTCTTCCTCCTAAAGCTCTTCCGAAGTCATCTTCCTTTTTCCTTTGATGTCTTCGGAAGTACTAGACTTTGGGGGTTCTTGGATGGAAGATCCAGGTTGGGTAGTAGAGATGGGAGCTGGAGTCAATGCAGATGTCAGAGCTAATGGTTGGGTGAGAAAATCCTCCCTATTAACCTCAGATGCAAGTTCCAGAATTGCATTTGTGACTATTAGATCATCGGATAATGAGAATAGTCCTTCCGCAGCAGCAATCTCAGCTTCGGAAGTTTGAGTTTGTTCTTCCGAGACTTTGAATTGTGCTTCGGAAGTCTATGAAAATACACTTTCTGTCCCAACAGTTTCAGTTGCTGGGCCATCAGTCCTTGTTTCCCCTTCGAAGTTAATCTGAGGTTCCACTTGGACCTTAGGTTGACCAACTTCCTCGATAGTGGTAGAAGGTGCATTCAACCTCTGAAGCTCTTGAGCTCCAAAGTAGATCACAGACATATTAGGGCTGGGCTGTTCTATGAGGGATTCCAATAGGAACTTGTTAAAGAACCTATTGAGATCTTGGAGCATCCTTTGATCCACTTGAAAAATAACTGGAGGAGGCTCAGGGAAAATTGCAGCTTGTTGCACAGGATACTTTGAGCTCAAGAAAGTGAGAGCTTGACTTTGGGTTTCCTCCTGTCTTTGGCTTTGTCTCTGAACACTCTCCTCCTTTTTGGTAGCATCATCTTGAGAGCTTGATGAGCTAGAGGAAGAGGTCAAGGAGACCTGAATTGGTACATGCCTAACAGACCTCTCAATCTGTTTCTCAGCTAGTTTGGCCTTGAGAGTTTCAATCTCAAGTTGCTGAGTGGCAGACCTATCCTCTAAAGTCCTAACCTTTGATTCAAGGTTTGAGACTTTAGAAAGTAGGTATTGAATGGTGAGTTGCATACTTCCTTCATCTTTTTTTGAAGAATCATGGGGAGATGAGGTAACATACCTGGTATGTTCATCCTCACCACCAGATGTGGTTTCTTGGCGCTCTGGTTTCCCTTGCACAATGATGTCTCTTTCAGAGTCATCAAAGGGCATGGTTGCCGTAGATTCAATCTCTGTTTTGTTACCACTGTCCTGAGGATCCATTGAGGCTCCTTCAGTAGTGGCAGCTGAATCTACATGAGTCCCCTCCACATCAGTGGGACTCACCTCAGTAAGGCTTTGCTGATGGGGTCTAGAGATAAGGGGTCTCTCTAGGCTCTGTTGATCCTTGAGAGGGTGTTGTGGATCAACTTCACTGCCTTTAAGAGACATAATCTCTTCACCAGCTCCAGTCAAAAGGTTAGTAAAGGATATGGAATTGAAACCTAATGACCCGGGACTTTGATCAATGTCTAGAGGCATTGAGCCTGTGATAGGGCTGTCCCTTTTTGACTGCTCAGGGGAGTATAGAGACTCTTCCTGAGGGCTATTAGCTTGGGTTTCGAGCTCATGGGTCTGAGATTGAGGAGACTCAAGACTCATATTGAGGTCAATTGTGAAGGATGGTTGGACCTCAGGCTGAGTGGGAGCCCTTTGTTCCACTCTAGCCTTTTTGGATAGAACAGGAGGAGCTTGTTCAATCAGAGTAGATTCAACAAGGGTTCGTTTGGGACGTCTCTGATAGGTAAATGTAATGGGTGGAGAAGGTAGATTTGGCAGAGTGAGGGTAGTTGCTGGTGTGGGTTCATCACTGTGGGGTTAACAGGGATGTCACCAGGAGCCATTGGCTCAATCATACCTGGAAGAAGTGCAGTATCTCTTCCAGTGAAGTTGGTGGACACTCTCTTCAAGGTCTTGAAGATGGTCGACCTCATTTGAGGAGCAGTCAGAGCAGCTGCACAGACAAGCTTGCCCTGGTCTAGCTCATAGTTGATTATGTGCTGGAGAAACATGGGATACATGAAGAATGTGTCCCTTTGAAGATTTCCCATTAGGTTAGTCAGCACAAACCTTGAATAGTTGAAGCGGAGGCTTTGTACCAACCCATGAACTAAGCACCCCAAGTTCATATGGGATTTGATCCCATCCCCCAGATTTATTAGACAGGTAGTGGAAGAACCACATGCAGCAGGAACTTCCATTTGTAGGAGAAGTTGAATTGTAGACAGTTGACCTGCTGACATCTCCACGTAACCATTCGGAGATAAGAATTGTCCAAATCTGTTTTGGGGAATTCCGTTGGAGCGCCCTCATCATGAAGCTCGAGATGCTCCCTGATGATCTGTTCAGATATGACCAACTCCTGGCCACAAACGCTCGACCTTATAACACGAACCCCATTTAGGGTTTCAATCCGACCATTTGCCCAAAATTCAGACATTTGGTTTGAGTAAATTTGTGGGGTTTACAGTCAGAGCTGTGTAGTATGAAGATTGGGTCAGAAAGAAATGACATCTGAGAAGTCACATCCCTTAAAGAATCAAGGAGTGCGACTTGGTTATGCGAGGGTTTAGTGCCATTGAAGAAGATGACAGAAAGATAGTTCGGAATAAGGTTAGTGGAAGAAAAGAAAGCTTTTAGGGCAGTAATTTGGGTAAAAAGGATGTAAGTGATTAACTGGAAGTATTTAAATGGGTGAAATGGCGGTTTAAAGGGGGTTTTGGATAAGACGATGTGAGGTTTCAGTGGATGATGTGACATGGGCATGGCGGTAAGGTTAGACCATTTAAATAATCCAACATCATTAACAAAATCTTTACTTTTTACAGTGTGGGGCCCAAAAGATTTCCGTTACACAGTAAAATCTTTCTTCGAGTATAAGCATTTCCGAAGGTAATATTCTTCCGAAGGCAAATTTACTTCCGAAGGTAAATTAATTACTTCCGAGAGTATATGTTGCTTTTCAAGTGGAGAGTGTTAAATGCTTCGGAAGTAGATCTGATATGAAATCAATCCCTTCTTCCGAGACTTAACACTCTTCCGAGAAGAAAATTATCCTGGGAGAAATTTGCTTCGGAAGATATCCAAAGTATCTTCCGAGGGTTAATTTCTTTCGGAAGAAGAATTCATACTTAGATAAAATTTAGAAAAAGATCTTTGTAACAGGGCTTAGATGGTTTTGACATGAGACTTTACACATTAAAAGGTTTTTCAAATGAGATTAACTAATCAATGTTTATCATCCCAATAGCTGTAATGAGATATTTAAATCTTTGTTCTTCAAAGGCTTTGGTGAACAAATCAGCATATTGTTCATTTGAGTCAACTTTGATTAGTTTGATAAGATTTTTCTCATGAATATCTCTAATGAAATGATACCTGATATCAAGTGCTTAGTCTTGGAGTGCTTCACTGGATTTTCAGTAATGGATATAGCACTGTTGTTGTCAATGTGGATAGGAGTGCTCATGAAGTTGAATCCGTAGTCTATCATCTGGTTTTGAATCCACAGTAGCTGAGCACAGCAACTAGCAGCATCAATGTATTCAGCTTCAGCAGTTGATGTAGAGACACAGGATTGCTTCTTGCATTGCCATGAGATGATCCTTCCACCAAGAAATTGACATCCACCAGATGTTGATTTCTTGGTGATGTTGCAGCCACCATAATCACTGTCAGAGTAACAATAGAGATTAAAATCACTATTTCTTGGATACTAGAGACCTAGCTTAGGTGCTCCTTTGAGGTATCTGAGAATTCTCTTGGCAGCTATTAGGTGAGACACCTTTGGAGCAGCCTGATATCTTGCACAAATGCAGGTTGCAAACATGATATCAGGTCTACTTGCTATGAGATACATCAGAGAACCAATAATTGCTCTGTACTAATGTTGATCAGTATCCTCCCCCTCAGAATCAGGGCAGAGATTATGGTTTCTGGTTATAGGTGTTTTTACTGCTTTACAAATCCTTCATATCAAATCGTTGTAAAATATCATTGACATACTTAGATTGATTGATGAAGAACCCTTCCTTCAATTGCTTTACCTGAATTCCAAGGAAAAAGTCCATTTTTCCCATGGAACTCATCTCGAACTTTCTTCATAATGCTCTCAAAGTCTTTACATTTGGTCATTTGAGGAACCAAATATGATGTCATCAACATAGACTTGAACGAGCAAGATGTCTTCCCAGACTTTCTTATGAAAAGAGTCTTATCAATGGTACCTCTAGTGTAACCATTCTTCAGGAGAAATTGAGACAATGTCTTATACCACAACCTAGGTGCTTGGTGCAGCCCATATAGAGCTTTATCCAACTTGCACACATAGTTTGGATGTTGTGGATCTTCAAATCCTGGAGGTTGGCATACATAGACTTCCCTATCTATATCCCCATATAGAAAGACACACTTGACATCAAGCTGGTAGACAGTGTGAAATTCTTGGATGCAGCATTAAGCCAGGAAGATCCTAACTGCCTCAAGTCCTGCAACAGGTGCAAAGACATCAGTATAATCGATTCCCTCCTCTTGAGTGTATCCTTGAACCACCAGTCTTGCCTTGTTCTTGATAATCAAGCCTCTATCATCTCTCTTGTTCTGAATACCCATTTAGTGCCTATAGGTACTTGACCAAATGGTAGCGACATAGGTTCTAAACCTTTTGTCCTTTGAATTGAAGCAGCTCCTCTTGCATTGATTCAACCCAGCTACTATCTTTCAAGGCATCTTCCACCTTCTTGGGTTCCATTGGGATAAAAAGCATGAGTACAAGCAGACATTCCCCATTATGAGTTTGTCCTCTTGTTCTCACCCTTCAGAGACTTCCCCTATGATGTTTTTAGCTGGATGAGTGTTATGAATCCTGAGTCTAGGAATCACCACTCCAGTTGCAAAGATAAGTCCAAGATGGACATATTTTGCTCAGGAGCTTGAATACTTGGTCCAGTTGTTGTTTCAAACTCATTCAATGAGACTGATTGAATGAAAGAGAAACATCATCATTTCTTTGCTGTGACATCATTAATAGTTGCCTGTTCCTTCTAGATGGTGCTTTCATCAGCTTGGTGTTGTGCAGGGTCACCTGAAGAGATTTGAAATCAGCAGGTGAATCCTTGTTGAAGTACCACTATCTATTGAAATGGTTATACTTGTCAGATCTTTCAATAGTGGGAACTTGATTTGCTACAACTCTTGGAGAACTTGGAATAGGTCTGGGAAGCTCAAACAGTTGATCTTCATCAGAAACACTTTTGAACACCTGTTCCAGCTGAAACATTCTCACAAGATGGTTTAGAATAGTTTGGAAACAATTCTAAAAAAGATATGATCAGGGCCATTCCCCCTAACACAAGAGTGTGCTCATTGACTACAATGTTGGAAGATTCCTCAAATTGTTGATTTTTAATATCATAAACTCTATAAGCTTTAGAGTAGGAGGAATATCCAACAAAGATAGCATCATCTGACTTTTCACAGCAATTTTTGCCAAATGTCTTTTGTGTTAAGTATGGTAACCTGCTGCCAAGGACCTTAGAAGCCAATGAATGGTGGCCTCTTGTTCCATAACTCATAAGGGGTTTTTCCATGTGGCTTTAACTACAAGAACTCTGTTCTGTACATAGCATGCAGCTGCTGACTGCCTCTGCCCAGAATGTAGGGGCAGCTTGAATCACTAACATAGTCCGAGCAACTCAATAAGTGTCCTATTTCTCCTCTCAGCAACAACACATTGTTGAGGAGTTCTAGGAGCACTATATTGTCTGGCAATCCATTTTAAGTTACAAAATGAGTCAAGAACTAGGTTCTTAAACTCAGTCCCTTGATCACTTCTAATTATTTTAACCTTGTGATCAACTTGATTTTCTATTTTAAGAATAAAGATTTTAAAGTTTCAGCAGTTTCATCTTTGGTTCTTAAAAAGAATACCCATGTAAATCTAGTAAAATCATCAACAATCACAAGGCAATATGATTTCCTCCAATGCTCATTATACTTGTGGGACCAAAGAATCCATGTGCAATAAGTGTAATGGAGTGGTGATGGAGTTAACAACTTTGGATTTATGAGAAGCACTGTGTTTTTCCCTTTCAGGCAACCAACACAGTTATCTTTGCAGAAAATTCCTTTTTAGGCAAACCATGTACCAAGTTATTTTTAGCCAATTTATTCATTGTTTTTAAAATTGACATGACACATTCGTTTATGCCATAGTGTTGACTCATCACCATCAGCTTTGGAAAGAAAGCATGATACTTCTCCCATTGGGGGAAGCATTGTTCATATGCTTGTACATATTCCCCTTACCTGGGAGATCTAAGAAGCACCAATTCCTGAGGAATAGTCATCCCCCGGTTTTGAGGATAATGCACTCATGTTCTGTGAAAGCATTTGATGCTTTGATCACAGAATTGAGAAACACTTAACAGATTGTGTTCAAGCTGTTTGGACAAAATTAACTTTGTCAACTTTTAACTTTCCATTGGATATACTTCCTCTGCCAGATATATATCCTCCGGCCTCACCTCCAAACTAGACAGACCTCCATCATAATGTTGAAATTATTGAATGAGAGATCTGTTCCCTGTCATTGCCTGGAGCATCCACTATCTACAATCCAAATGTTGTTATTCTTGTCATATGGATGTCCCCTGCCATAATGTGAGATAATTAGTTTTGATTGGAAACCCAAGCCTTATTGGTCTTGGGTTCTTCCAATGATAATGACATAATTGAACCAAAATTTATGCATGGGGGTTAATGGATGCCTTTGAGAAGAGTTTGGGCTACAGCATCTTCCTTGATCTTCCATTCCATCCCTGGTTGATCATAAAGGATGAGCTTGTTGAAGCTTTGTAGCTTGGCATTCTTTCCGAAGCTTCTTTTCTTTGGAAGAAACCTTTACCACCTTTTCTTCCGAAGCAGTCTTCTTCTGGGATGGTTTCAAGGGGACTTTTTTGCTTTTCTGAGTCTTACAACTTTAGCTTCCGAGCCTTTTCCTTTCGGAAGAAGAATTTTCTTCCGAAAGAAGCCTTGCTTCGGAAACAAGCTTTCCCTTTTTCATCACTTGAACCATTTGCTATGGTCCAAATGAGAAACCTTCCCTGACTCCTTCCTTTTTAACATTATTTCATAATGTGCGCTAGCAGGATTGTAGTACAATCTTTAGCCATGTGTTTTTGCAGACCACACATTATGAATGCAATGTTAACTTTTTGGGAATGAGAGGATTGCTGTTTCTTGTTCTTTTCTCTCATCAGCAACCTTTCCCTTTAATTTCTGATCCTTTGGTAGGATAGGAGTAGTACTGGTACGCACTAGTTTTCCTCCTGAATCAGAATTTCCAACCACCTGGAATCCAGCTGAGATGAATACACACCTTTTGCTTTGGGTCTATCTTTAGCTTGGACTCAGTCACTTTCTTGGCAGTTTTTCTGGCTGCCTTAGCTCTGCTTCTTCTGGCTTTGGTGGTCAGGGTTTGATCATCATTGGCTGGGGAGGGCGTAATTACCTGGTCCTTCCCTGTGATGGTCTCCATAGTTGCATCATTCTTTGACTCATGAGAAGGTGGGTCAGCAGATGGAACCTCTTGCTCTTCAGTACCACACCTTGGTTGTTGTAACTCCAGGATGATCAAACTTGAATAAAATCATGAAGAATTAGATCAAAATATGATAATCACAATCAAAACCCCTTTGATCTTCAATTAGATTGCATAATATGTGTTTACAAATAATCCCTCAATCAATTGGTCATGCAACCATTCCCCTAATTCTAATTACAATTAGGCTATTTATAGTCTAGTTTAAGTTTCCATATTTACACATAACCCCCAGACTATATAATTTAGACTAAAACATGACTCAAAGAAAGTAAAATATATTTTGTTCATACAAAATATATTTATTACAATAAAACTCCTAGTCATCTAATCTTCAACTCTCTCGTCTCGGTTCCTCGTCTCGAACGACGTGTCGGGTTTGACTTTTGTTGACTTTGACCATGACGTTGACTTTGGTTGACTTTCACTGTGTTGATAATATAGACTATCTTGTACAGCTCCAACAGTTGTCTTATAGACTCATAAGAGTGTGGTGGAGCAATTTCATTGGTTTCCAACCCACCTTCGTTTTGGTAACAAAGTTTTGAGTGAGAGGATGATGCAAGAATGGCTTGGAAGTTTTGCTCGGAAATAGCATACTTCCTGGCTTGAGCCTCAGCAGTGACAAGCTGGCTGAGCCTCAGTCAATTTGGATATTAAATCCTTGATTTGAGTCTTGTAGTTTGTATTTTCATGTTTTAAGAGGGAAACAGTTTTCTCTAACTCCTTATTTTTCTTTGTAGTCAGATTCAGCCCTTTAAAGTCAGATTTTAAAATATTTAAAAGACTCATATTAGATTTAATTTCCATATTGTAGTCTGATACAGTTTAAACCTTAGTAATACAAGCAGGAGTACAGAGATGTTCATATACCATGTTTTCATATGTTCCTGCCATGAGTGCTTGAGCAGGAGTCACATCCTAACCATGAAGCTCCAGTCAACTTCTTGAGCCATTGCAAGTCTCTGATGTTTCCAGTGGGCTTTGGTATAGAGGGATGTGGAGGCCTGTGGGGTTCCCGGGTTGGACTGGGAGCCTTGCATTCCCTTGCAAATGACCAAGTTGTTTACAGTTGTAACATTTGGCCTTGCTTTTGTCAAACCCAAATTTGCTTTTGATTGGGTTCTGAGGGAATTGCCTCCAGTTCTCTTAAAGAACTTCTTTGCTCTGTAGGTTAGAAGAGCCATTTGTTGGACTATCCACGTATTCCACGTCATCCGGGCTAAAACACTCTAGATCATCAAAGCAGTTTGATAGTCATTTGAGTGTCCATATCCTGAGACAAAAGCCAAGCTTTCCTGAAAGGAGCTTGCTGAGCTTGTTGAGACCTTGGAGTCTCAGGAAAAGTGATGTAGGCCTAGAGGAACAAGATGGCTGCTGGGTATAGGTCAGGTATTGCTGAGACTGGAGATTCCTGAGCCTTCAGCAACCATTAAGCGTTGCTAGCAGGAAGACTCAAGGGTCTGCTTGTCTGATGACCCCTCTTGCTTTCCATTTCCAACGGTATCCATCAAGGATCCATAGAGTTCGGTCATGGTGAGTGTATTCAGATTCTCTGTTCTCTTGATAGAGACACGTAGAATGTCCACTCATTGGTAGAGCACTCATGAACTTTCTAGTAAGGTCTCTGAGTTCATGAGTGATTCCCACAGATTGAGGGAAGAATGAGGCCATGTAACTAAAATATGTTGGCTAAGAGTCTCTCCAGCACATAGGTGAAGTTCTCAAACTGCTACTTCAGTGAGTCCTTCTTGAATCATTTTGAGCTCGAGTACATTTGAGCAGAGCATCAAAGAGTTCTTTGGCAGACTTACAATGCTCAAACCACCATGATAGAGTTTGGGATTGCAGTCATAAGAACAGTCATAGCATTGCTGTCTATGTCAAGCTTCTTCCTGTCTTCATCAGATAATCTTCAACGGTTTCTCAATCATGGCAACCGTTTCCACCAGCTACTTTTGGCTTATACAGGCCATTGACAATGGATTGCCACATCTTGCTTCTTGATACCTGATGAAGCCTCCATTCTTCTGCTCCAAGACCTGAAGTTTTCAGGGGTGATGATGGGAGCTTTTTCATCGTCCCCATCTCTACTTCAGATTTGTTGAGGCCATTTTGAGTGAGGTAAAGGAGGAGTGAAAAACTTTTTTTAGGATGGTAGATCTCACAATCAAGAGCCTAAAAAGCTCTGATACCAATTGCAGGATCGGTTGGTCACTTAAACACTTGTATTTCTCTCAAACTCACTTATGGAAACACTCAAATCAGATGAAGTAATGTCTTTTACAAGAGTTTATAATAATATAATAAGTAGCAAAGGAACAAGCAAATATATTTTTTCAAGGCACTTGTATATTTACTTCTCAACTCAAGATATTACATGACTCTTACAAACATGGAACAAGAGTTACAATGAGAAACTATATATACTAGATCCTACAGCCAGATATACTTTGATACCAGCTGGAAACCTAAGACTAAAACATATACTACAACGCTAAAGTTAAGGTATCTTAGATAAAGTATTATCTAAGATATGGTAGTCATGACATGTCCATGACTTACCTTTTGTGACCAACTAAAGATGGCAACTGTACTAACATAAAAAGGTAAACAGTGGATTAAAGTATGGTCACTACATGGCTTTTGAGAAACGCCATGCAGTATCTCAGAGATTTGCAGCAGAGTGTCAGAGAGGCCATACTTATGTCCACTGGATAAATAGGAAGTGTCTTCCGAAGGTTAATTGGCTCGGAAGATAAGTTCTTCCGAAGCCACTTATACTTCGAAAGAGGCTTCTATGCTTTCGAGGCTCTAAGGACTTCTTGTACTTCGGAAGTTGACTTCAGATCTTTCTCTCTAAGTCTTGATCTTCGGAAGTAGGTTCTTTGTCTTCGGAAGTTGGAGTTTTCCTTCGGAAGTGTGTTTTACACTTAGTCTTCGGAAGAGCTCCTTCTTCCTTCGGAAGTTCCATACTTAGCTTCGGAAGTCCTTTGTTTGTTGTACCAAAATCTTCTAAGTGACTTGGTTTTGGTTGCAACAGCCTTTCTAGATCCAACACCTTAGCTTCTTCTTAGTTGTCTTTCTCTCCTTGACTAACTCAAGCTCAAGTTGTTTTAAGTACTCAAACTCAACAAAGTCATAGGACAAGGGAAGAAGTGCATCTGCCTGATAGAAGCCTGTGGCACTCAGGTAGTTGATCATTTTGATCCTATCTTCTTCTTTGTCTACCTGAGGTTCTTGTTGAACCACATCTTCTTGTTCAGGGCTTTCTTGAACTGGGAGAGAGTAGGAGCATTCTGTAGAGTCTTTTCTGTCTCTTCTCCTCTTTGAATTGGAGAAGTATTGCATCCTCTTTTTCTTTCATCTCTCTTGACACTTCCATATGTCAGCCAGTTCATTTAGTTGTTCTAAGGGGAGAGAAATGATTTCATCAATGTCATAGTTCCTTGTCTGCAGGTAAGTAATCCTGACGGCCCTTAACTCATCATTCTGAGTATCTGGTCTGGGGGCAGCCTTGATAGCAGACTCAATGAGTCTTGAAGACCCAGCAGAGGAACTTTCTCCCCTTAGCTTCCTTTTCCTCTCTCTCTCTCTCCTCCTCCTCAATTTCCTCAGGAGTCAAAATCCTTTTCCCTTTGTCACCAACAGACCTTTGTGACTCAGGGTATATAGGTTTGGCCTTTATTGCTTGGTGTAGCATCCATGCTCTGGCCAGAGAAGGCTGAGAAACACCTTCACCCTGTCACTCAGAGGTGTCTCAAGATGTGAAGCAGCAGGTGTCTCAGAGGGAATGTGGATCTCTGCAGCAGTTGATGATGATGAGACAGGGGTCTCAGGTTCTGCCACTGGGCCTTCAGTCAAGGTTTCCCTATGAAACTAATCTTAGGGTCTACCTCAACATCCAGTTGACCGATGGCATTACCTGATTGCCTAAGTCTCCTTCTTAAGCTAAACTCTACATTGATCCTGTCTTGGATTCTTTGAGCCAATTTGTCAGCTTGTCTTGAGTTGCTTGGATTGACAAGTGGCATGTTGACTAGATCCAGACCTTCATAGAAGTTCAAAGTTTGAAAATCAAACACTTCTTGTTGCCCTTGAACTCTGTGAAGAATAAGGGCTCTTCTATCAGCATCATACGTCCACCTTATGATGTAGTTTGAAGTTCCTTGAGGTGGGGATGACACAACCCTTGGTATACCTTCCTCAAAGAGACTCCTGATGATAAAGTCTATAGAGTCCACATTAATGTGAACTTGAGGAAGTTGCTGAGAATGCACAATTGCAAGTGAGGATGGTGAGTCCTCAATGTCTATTCTCCGTGAAGAACTCCCAGGTTCTGTGGCTGCAATGACTTTCTCCCCCTTTTTGGTAGCATCACCCACTTGCATAGGTGAGCTGGAGGATTGATCAATCACATCCACAGGTTCTTGTGTTCCTGGTTGAGCTCTTCTTAAAGGTCTCCCAGCTAGTTTTTCCTTAAGATATGAATTCTCAAGTTGCTGATCATTGACCCTGTTGTGTAAGGTAGTCACCTGAGATTCAAGGTGACTGACCTTTGAGACTAGGTAAGTGCATGTTTTAGACAATTTGTGCACCATTAGTCTCAGATTCCCCTCTTCTTCATCAGAAGAATCATTGAGGGATGAGATGATTGGACCAAAGTCCTCTCTCTCACCACCAGCTTGAGGTTCTTGGCTGCTGGTTTTCCTCTGCTCATTGGCAATCTCAGTTGAGATGTCAGTGGGCTGAGTTACCATGGTTGAGGTCTTAATGATGTAATCACTTGCAGAAGTGAGAGCCTCTTCCATATGGACATCCTGAACAGGTTCAGAAGTGTCCACCTCAGTTATAGGTGACTAATGTGGGCTAGACTGAGGAAACACAGGAGTACTCATCTCTCTTTGAGTGGGGGAAGAGAAGAGAGACTCATGGTACTCACTGAATCCTAAGTCTTCATCAGTATAGAAGGATAGGTTGGGAATGGGTTGATTTAGATCTAAAGGCTGGGGATGGTAACTGTCCCCTGAAGGTTGTTCACTTGAGTGTTGAGACTCAGAGAGAAGGCTTAAGGCTGTTGGGCTTGTGAGCTCATCAGGGTGAGCATGAGGAACCTCAGCCCTGATAATTGAAGAGATGGGAGTGGTTTGCTCCTCAAGGGAAGTGGGAGCTCTAGTGTACACTTCCTCCTGTAAAGGTGAGTATATGGGGACCTGCACAGACTCAATAGCTTGAGTAGGGGTTCGTTTGGATTTTCTTTGGTAGGTGAGGGTTACTTGAGGCCTTTTTAGTGGTAGAGAGATAGAAGGTGTGGGTTCAACACTAGTTTGTGTTGCTAGGTTGTCACCTTGAGCAATGAGCTCTAACATTTTGGGGACAAGGGCTGTTTCTACCCCTGAGAAGCCTACAGTTGGCTTCTTCATGATATTAAAGATGCCGTAGTTCATTTGTCCCAATTTAAGAATATTATCTGTTTCCCTCAACTGTGAGCCCAGTTCATAGTTGAGAATGTGTTGAACATATCTAGGAAACATATAATAGTCTAAGGAGTCCAAGTTAGCAAGTAAATTGGTATAAACAAACTGAGAGTACCTAAACTTGACCCCTTGAACCATTCCATGCACTATGAAGGAGAGATCCTCTGGAATCTGGTCCCACCCTCCATGCTTGTTTGACAAGCTTTTGATAACCACATGGAGTAGGTATTTCCATTGGGATGAGACCTTCCCTTTCCTGAAGGTCTTTACAGAGAAATCTCCCTCATAGCCCATCTGCTCAAAGGAATGATTGACAACTTCCTTTGGGAAGGACAACTCACCTTCTTCATCATCCAACTGCAAATGAGTGTTGATGATGGCTGGAGTGATGAAGATTGTCCATAATCACTATCTGTATAAGCATACAGATTGAAGTCAGGATTCTTTGGATACCATAAACCAAGTGTTGAAGCACCTTTGAGGTATCTTAAAATCCTTTTGACAGTGATGAGGTGAGACATCTCAGGGTTGGCTTGATATCTTGCACAAATACATGTAGCAAACATGATATCAGGCCTGCTAGCTGTAAGATACATAAGAGACCCAATCATAGCCCTGTATAAATGTTCATCTACACACTCCCCCTCAAGATCAGGTCTAAGGGAGTGGTTTCTGGCTATGGTTGTCTTAGCAATCTTACAATCAGTCTTGTTGAACCTCTTGAGTATGTCCTGAACATACTTTGACTGACTTATGAAGATGCCTTCTTCAACTTGCTTCACTTGAATTCCCAGAAAGAAATTGAGTTCTCCCATTGCACTCATTTCAAATCTGTCTTTCATCAGCTTCTCAAAGTCTTTGCAGAGCTTTGGATTAGTTGAACCAAAGATGATGTCATCTACATACACTTGAACTAGCAATAAGTCATTTCCCCGTTCTTTGAGGAAGAGAGTTCCATCTATAGTACCTCTCCTGTATCCATGTTTACAAAGATACTCAGACAATGTCTCATACCACTTCCTGGGTGCCTGATGCAGCCCATAAAGAGCTTTGTCAAGCTTGCAGACATAATCAGGATGATCAGGGTCTACAAAACCAGGTGGTTGTTTGACATACACCTCTTCATCAATCACTCCATACAGAAAAGCACACTTTACATCAAGTTGAAAGACCTTGAAGTTCTTGAATGCAGCAAATGCCAGTAATATCCTAACAGCTTCTAATCTTGCTAGAGGAGCAAAGATATCAGTGTAGTCAATCCCTTCTTCTTGTGTGTATCCTTGAACAACTAGTCTTGCCTTGTTCTTGATGATAATTCCTCTATTATCCTTCTTATTCCTAAACACCCATTTGGTTCCAATGGTAGTCTTCCCATGAGGAAGAGGACAAAGGTTCCAAACTTTTTGCCTTTTGAATTGAAGCAACTCTTGTTGCATAGCTTCAACCCAACTTCCATCCTTTAGAGCCTCATTAACTTTCTTTGGCTCTATCTGAGATAAGAAACAAGAGTGAAGACAAACATTTGCTTCATGGGTTTGTCCTCTTGTTCTTACCCCTGAGACAACATCTCTAATGATGTTTGTGGTGGGGTGAGACTTGTGGATCCTAAGCTGAGGGATCACAGCAAATTGCTGAGAAAGATCCAAATTTGAGAAATTTAGATCTGGCATAGATGATTCACCCTCCACAGCACCACACTTATCAAGATTTACTTGATCCAATGAGTGGTGTGACATCATTGATGTTGTCATCTATGGTGTGGTTATTAGCATCAAGGAATTCCTGATCACTTTCACCATCACCATTGTTGTCTTCCACAATTGAGGTATCTTTATCTGGTTGTGGAGCCTCTGAGCTGGAATTTCAAGGCACCCAAATGTATCAGCTGAATTTGTCATTGTAGTGCTGATAGAAACCTCATTTGCTGAAGTAGTTCCAACTGGAGCTGAAGATGTATGAGTTGAAGGTCTTCCTAGCTCAAATCTTGGTTCAGGATCACCTGTATTTAAATTTTCTGCAGATCCTGAAACATTCTCACAAGATTTGTTAAAACAGTTGGTAACTAAATCAAGATCAAAAAGCCAATCAGGACCAAAACCAGAACCAGCCACACAGGGTGTGTGTTCATTGAAAGTCACATTGGTTGACTCCTCAACAATTCTAGTTCTGAGATTGTATACTCTATAAGCCTTAGCTTGAGAAGAGTATCCAATGAAGTGTCCATCATCTGATTTCTTAGCAAATTTGGTAATTTGATCTTTGGTATTCAAGATGGTGCAAGGACATCCAAATGACTTGAGAAAACCAATGGAAGGTTTTCTCTTGTGCCAAAGTTCATAAGGAGTCTTACCATGTGTCTTAACTACTAAAACTCTGTTTTGCACATAGCAAGCAGTATTTACTGCCTCTGCCCAGAAGGTGATGGGCAGTTTAGAGTCAGACAACGTAGTTCTTGCAGCTTCAATTAGTGTCCTGTTTCTCCTCTCAGCAACACCATTTTGCTGAGGAGTCCTAGGAGCACTATATTGTCTTGTAATACCTTTTTCATCACAAAATGTATCAAGGATTTGATTCTTGAATTTAGTCCCTTGATCACATCTTATGGTTTTGACCTTGTGATCACTTTGATTCTCAATTTTTAAGATGAAATTCTTTAGAATCTCAGGGGTTTCATCCTTAGTTCTAAGAAAGAAAACCCAAGTGAAACTTAAAAAATCATCTGTGATCACTAAACAATAAGAGGTCCTTCCTAGACTCATTACACTGGTGGGGCCAAAGAGATCCATATGTAATAAGTGTAGGGGAGTAGTGATGGAGTTCCTTTCACTAGGCTTGTGAGATACCTTATGTTGCTTCCCTTTCAGGCATGCAACACAATGATCATCACTTGTAAACTCTTTCTTTGGCATTCCAGTTACCAAATCATGTTTAATTAGTTTATTCATGTTCTTAAAGTTTACATGGCACATTCTTTTATGCCATAGGAAAGACTCATCACTATTTGCTTTGGATAGAAAGCATGAAACTTCTCCAGAGGGAGATGTTTCTTGCAAATCCGTCTTGTACATGTTCCCTTTCCTGGGGGCTCTAAGCAGGATGTGCTCATGAGGAATGACCACTCCAGGCTTGAGAACAATGCACTCATGCTCAGTAAAGAGCATGTTATGACTCTGATCACAAAATTAGGATACACTCAGAAGATTGTAACCAAGCTCCTTGACAAAGTTTACCTTTTCAATGCTGAGCTTACCATTTGTGACCTTGCCCCTTCCAGAAATGTAACCACCTTCATCTCCTACAAAAGCAACTGGTCCTCCATCAATCCTCTCAAAGTTATGGAGTAGTGACCTATTGCCTGTCATGTGCCTGGAACAACCACTATCAATGATCCAGACATTGTTGTTTGTCTTGAGCTGTTCCTGCATAAAGAAAATGATTACATTTGGAAACCCAAGCCTTACTTGTCTTGGGCTCACTAAGTATAATAGAAGGTAATGCAACAGTAATAGATCCTATGGTTATGCTAGAGGGATCTTGAGCTGTTGTTGATGGAGAAACTTCAGTCACTTGGCCTTTCTTAGACTTCCACACCACCTTTGGAGTCTTGTACTTGACCTTCAAAACCTCGGAAGCTTTTGAGACTTCGGAAGTTTTGATGTCTGAACCTTCGGAAGATTCTCTACATACTCAGGCAGCAGACTTCAGTGCTTGGGAAGAATTTCTTTCTTCCGAGACCAACTTTTCTTCCGAAGGTAATTTTCCATTTGCCTTCTTCTTTTATTTGGAGCTTTCGAAGGAAACAGATTTTCCTTCCGAAGCTTGAATATTCTTGAAACTCTTTGAAGTCTTTGTCTTGGTCATATGGACAGTACTTTTAGGATTGTATGGACAATCCTTAGCAATGTGAGAGGTACTTTCACACATGACACACAACATTTTCTTCTTCACAAGAGTCTCCTTATGAGAGCAAGACTGTCTTTGGTCACATCCCTTCTCCACCCTCATCTTTGCAGATGATGAGACAGTTCTTATAGGATGTGAACTGTTCTTGGAGTTTGATGGTCCAGGCTATGCAGCAGTGGTACACAGCAGATCAGTCTTCTTCTTGATACTGAGATGATTTAAACAAGAACCAGAACTCTTAGCTGAAGAGTTTTGGTTGATGTCTTCAGTCATTACTACTTTAAACCCGGCAGAGATAAACACTTGTATCTGCTTAGAGTCAAAAGTAGCCTTGATCTCTTGAGCCTTCTTTGCTTTTCTTTTGCTCTTCCTGATCAAGTTCTTTCTCATTGACTTGGTCATCACAGTAGTCTTCTTCTCCTCAGAAGGATAGTGGCCCTTCTTAGAATCCTCCTCTTCACTTTTTTCAGAGGAATTCTTCACTATCTCTTCTTCATCCTCCTCACTTATAGGATCTATGAGAGGAAGCTCATCTTCACAAGTTCCACACCTAGGAGATCTTACAGACAAGATTGTGTGTGGAGGAGCTATCTCATTGGATCCTAGTCCCTGTCTATTTTGATAACACACCTTGTTGTGCAGGGATGAGGTTATCATGTTCTTGAAGGTCTCTTCTTCAAGAACACTCTTTTCTGCCCTGGCTTTGCTAATCACAAGCTCAGCCTGGCACTCAGTTAGCTTGGTTATGAGATCTTTGATTTGAGTCCTAAAATCTGTGTGTTCATGTTTTAGAACTGAAATGGTTTTCTCTAAGTCCTCTATCTTTAGTTTATAATCATTTTCAGACTTTCTAAAATCAGATTTTAAAATGTTAAAGGACTCAAGATCAGATCTCATTTCCAAGTTATAGGACCTATATCTGTTAACTTTAGCAATGCATTCAGGAGTACAGAGATGTTCCAATACCATGGCTTCATCATGATCTGCCATTAGTGCTTGGTTTGAAGAAGCATCTTCCACCTGAAAGCTCCAATCAAAGCCTCCTTCTTCAACAACAACAACAGCTTGTTGCTTTGGCTTCTCATTCTGAGGGGCTTTGTCAGTGTGGTTTGGTCTGGTTTGTGCTTGGCCACCATTTGTTTTAGGTGCCTTACACTCTCTAGCAAAATGGCCCATCAAGTTACAGTTGTAACACTTGACTTTGCTTTTATCCAAGCCAAACTTTCCACTGGTTGCATTGCTTGGAAACCTCCTTCTAGTTCTCTTGTAGAACTTCTTGGCTCTATGAGTGAGAAGAGCCATCTGCTAGACTATTTCCATATATTCCAGATCATCTGGATGGATACAATCCAGGTCTTCAAGAGTGAAAAGAGAGTTTCCACAACTTTCATCAGAAGACACAAAAGCTTGAGAAGAGCTTGTCTCTTGGAATGGGCTTCCTTGAGTGTAGTTCTCCCTGGGTGTCTCTGGGAAGGTGATGAAATGACCCTTTGATGAGTTGTCAGGATAGCATATGCGATGATGTTGGGGTTCTATGCTATCCCTTTCAACCACATGCAGGGCTGAACCCAATTGATTGTTGGAGTTGCCAGATGAACCTTGCATGTTCATCTCCATCTGGTAGCCACTGAGAATCACATATAACTCTGTCAGAGTAAGAGTTTTGAGATTTTCAGTCCTCTTGATCACCACACAATAGTGTGTCCATTGCCTAGGAAGTGAGGACATGAATTTCCTTACAATGTCTATGTTTTCAAGAGGAACTCCTCCATCCACAAGGATATCCACTATCTCAACATACCTAAAGTATTGCTGAGTCATGGTTTCACCTGTTTTGAAGGTGAAGTTTTCAAACTGCTGCTTCAGAAGATCCTTCTTGTTTCTCCTTGGCTTCAGAGGAGCCTTCATACATCAGTTTTAGTGCATCCCACAGCTATTTAGCTGTTTTGCACTTCTTGAAACCTCTGTACATAGAGTTTGGAAGGGCAGTTTGAAGAGCAGTCATGGCTTTTCTATCAATCTCTACTCTCTTCCTATCTTCATCAGAGTAGTTAGCCACATCTTTGGGTATCATACAAGCACCACTAGCAGAAGGAGTGCTGGGTATGAAAGGTCAATTTTCAACAGATTCCCACATTCTTGAGTCTAGAGACCTGATGAAACCTTCCATTCTCATACACCAGGTATCAAAGTCATCAAGAGTGATCAGTGGGGACTTGTTCATGGTTCCAGTTTCCATATCAGTCTTTGAAATGGATACCATTTGAAAGTTTAGTATTTATGTGTGTGAGGGATCTTAAGATGGTGAGATCTTATATCAAGAGCCTGAAATGCTCTGATACCAATTGCAGGACCGGTGAAGGGCTTGACAATTACAACACAACAACACAAAGAGGAGATTAACCAACTTGATCAAACAGTATACTGGATTAACCACAATAATGATACTAAGAACACAAGTAACAAGTAAGAGACAGAACAAAAGATTTGGGTTTCAAGGATGCAGTATATTGCTTTCTCAAGTTCTATTACAAGTGTTACAAAGCATAAAGAAAGATACTAGAACATGAAATACTTATACTACAACCTACAGCCGGCTATACTTTGAAAGCCAGCTGGATACAATTGACTAGACACAAACAAAATCAATTGTAGAATCAAAAGGCATATTTGCCTTTTGACCTTGTGACTATGACATGCCATAGCTCACATCCTTATCTATTACAAAAAGGATAAAGTACATAAAGTTGAAAGTTACAGACTCAAGACCTCAAGGTACAGTTACCAAAAGCATGGACCTTTTCACCAACTCATGAAAGATGGCGACTTTACAGAGATGCATGGAAAGGTGTCCAGCTTTATGGAACAGTACATCAGATAAAGCATGTTACTAAAAGTCTTCGGAAGAAATCTATCTTCATAAGATGAAGCTTCGGAAGACTTTATCTCTGAGGCTTTGGAAGACTTCATATTTGGCTTCGGAAGATATTGGTCTTGGCTTTGGAAGATTCTACTTCAGTTCTTTAGTGCATTGCTTGTAGAGAGACTTTGGATGTTTTGGTTTGCATTAGTCTTAAAGGAATCCTTACATCACCATTGAAGACCTACTTTCAAAAGTCTCAAATCTTGAATCTAAGGTTAGAACTTTAGAGGATAGGTCTGCCACTCAGCAACTTGAGATTGAAAACCTCAAGGCCAAACTAGCTGAGAAACAGATTGAGAGGTCTGTTAGGCACATACCAATTCAGGTCTCATTGACCTCTTCCTCTAGCTCATCAAGCTCTTAAGATGATGCTACCAAAAAGGGGGAAAGTGTTCAGGGACAAAGCCAAAGACAAGATGAACCATAAAGTCAAGCTCTCACTTCCATAAGTTTAAGATACCCTATGCAACAAGCTTTAGTTTTTCCTGAGCCTCCTTTAGTTGTAATTCAAATGGATCAAAGGATGCTCCAAGATCTCAACAGGTTCTTCAACAAGTTCCTATTCGAATCTCTCATTGAATAGCAAAATCCTGACTTGTCTGTGATTTACTTCGGAGCTCAAGAGCTTCAGAGGTTAAATGCACCTTCTACCACTATTGAGGAAGTTGGTCAACCTAAGGTCCAAGTGGAACCTGAGATTAACTTCGAAGGGGAAAAAAGGACTAATGGCCCAGTAACTGAGACAGTTGGGATAGATAGTGCATTTTCACAGACTTCCGAAGCATAAGTCAAAGCCTCGGAAGAACAATTTCAATCTTCCGAAGCTGAGATTGCAGCTGCGGAAGGACTATTCTCCTTATCCGATGATCTAATAGTCACAGATGCAATCCTTGAACTTGCATCTGAGGTTAATAGGGAGGATTTTCTCTCCCAACCCCTAGCTCAAACATCAGCATTAACTCCAGCTCCCATTTCCACCACTCAACCTGAACCTTCCATCCAAGAACCCCCAAAGTCTAGCACTTCCGAAGACATCAAAGGAAAGAGGAAGATGACTAAGGAAGAGCTTCAGGAGGAAGAAAGGTTAGAAAATCTCAAAAGAAAAGGTAGACTTCCAACTGGAAAACTGCTAGCTGCCAGTAGCAAAGCAGATGTAGCCAACCAGAAGGCGGTCAACAATAGAAGAAGGGTGGAAATCATTGACAGACTTGTCAATCTAGGAGTTGTGAGTGAAGATGTACTCATGCTACCACTAGAGGAGTTAGTTGAGTTGGAAAAGGCAACTTTGCTGCAAAACCAGCAAAAAGAAGAAGCAACAAAGTTGGCCTTAGAGGAAGAAAGGGAGAGGAATGAAAGAGAAGCTAATCAGCAGCTCAGGAGGGAAAGGATAACTTTCCTAACCTCCAGGGGTTTCTCTCTAGAAGAACTATCTCCACCTAACAATGATACGATCTTATGGCTCTTCAACAAAGAGCAAGATCAAATGGAGAAAGAGAGAAAGAAAGCTGGCAAGGAAAAGCTGATGCTGAAGAGGAAGAAGGAAGAAGAAGCAGGACTAGCTGCTGCCAAGAAGATAGGTGAAAAGGCCTGGATGAAAAACTATCTTCGGGCTCATGGCTTCTCTGGCAGGTAGGTGGGTCCTATGTCTGAAAAGACCCTCCAGCGACATGTTAGTGACATAAGGCTGACATTCGCTCGGGGAAGAGGAATGAGATGTACATAAGGGGGACAGGGGATGATCTTCAAGTCAACTACTCAACCCCAACCTCAAACCCAACCATAACCTGAACCAATTCCTTTTCCATTCCCCATCAAAACTGAACCAACCACTGAACCTTACACCTCTGAACCTACACCATCACCCTTACCAACCTCTTCACCTCAACCACCTAAACTACCTATCCTCCAACCCAAAACACTAGGCAAAACCCAAACACCTCAACCTACCCAACAACCTCTCAAACCATTGTAGGATTCTATATGCCCAAGACACGTAGAATATTGATGCGGTTAGTACGTTATGATCCAAGTAGGGTTATACCCAATAACAAGCTTTGCAAACACAAACAATTATTTAATTGACGATATGATCATGCAATTAAATAATCACACCAAATTTAGAAAATAGGTTTTCTAAATAAGTTGCATATGAGATGGAACAACTTATTAGGATATTTTGTTCAAAAATATTATTTGTAATGTTATTTAAGTAGGTTAGATAACATCAAATAATTAAAAGGGTGTATAACTTATACAATTAAATGGTTAATTGTATAACTTATTAAGTGACTTAGTTTAATATAATGTGTGTGTTTGTTTAAGAGGGAAAACCCCTTTTGAACTACATTTTCAGCCGCCCCATTGAATGGGGATTGGCTCCTTTTCCTTCCTTGAAAACATACATAATTAAACAAGTCCCACACTCAACTCTTCATCTCAAAAAGGATATGCAAAATTAAACAAAACTCTCCTCTCTCTCTCTAAAAGCTCTCGGCACAAGCAGCAGCATTTGGAGGTTTTTGAGTTGTTTTGGTGGTGTTTCTTCCTAACAAGAAGGTGTTTTGCAATCAAGCTTAGGGTATACAAACTTGAGAGGACCTCCTATGGTGCCTTGGTCGATTTCTTGGACAACATCATCTTCCATTCTCGAACATCTTGCTGCTGAAAGGTAGATTATGGCAGCTTCTTCATAGCTGTCCATAATGTGTTGTTTGCATTGTCATTGTAAGCATCATTCACATACAAAAAGATTCTCTTGTTCTTGGGTTTGTTTAAAACTTATAACATCAAAATAAATCTGGATTTTCAGTTTATAAACAATGTTATAATGATCCTCTTCCGCTGCGTTTTTTTTAAGAAAGTTTAATAGGTTAAACTTTGGTTTTATCTTCTTACAAACCCTTCAATGGCATCTAGAGCCAGTTATGTGGATTGCTTGCTTGTTCTTGTCCTTTAAAAATCGTTTTTATGGGACTTCATAACCCTCTTATGGGCTGCAATATTCTTGTATGTTGAATCCCCAAACTTTCAAGGTTATATTACACATGCTTGTGATTAAACCTTGAAAGATATGTATGTTGATATGTATATTGTTTGGACATGTTTAAAACCCGAAATCTCAGTTCATGTTGGCTGAAATTTCGTGGGTTTTAGTGGGGATTATTTGTTATATTTGGATGATATGATGGAATTTTAGTTAGTGTATAACCTAGCTTTTGGCCTTGTGTTGTTTGGATGAATGCAATGGTTGTTTTTGTTTATTCAATGGGGTTGTATATTAATTTATTTGTGCTTTGTTTAAAAATATAATTTATTTATTATTGGGTTGTAATAAATAGATTAGGTGTATTTTTCATTTTACTAGATATCTTGTATTAGGACTTTATATCTTGTAATATGAAGACGTACGTTGGAAGCACAAAGGAAGGTCATAAGAGAAACATGGAGCATTTTGGATGCGGTTTCAAGTGGGAGGCTTTGGAAGCTTTCTATGTGTTTTGTATGACCTTAGGAATGCCCTATGGACCACACTTGTGATGGCAAACAAGTGTGGACCACTTTAGATGCTATGGTTATGCACATATGCTATTGTTTTTTGTTATATATTGTGGTTGATGGCATGTATATGATATTGCTTTATCAATCCTATCCATGATCTTAATAAACTAAAATGGTTCTTAATCATTAAAAGCCAATAAATGGTTATTAAAATGATTTAATGATTTAAAGATTAAAATAGGTTTAATCAAAGGACCATAGGGTATCTTGTATTTGAAAGCATGCAAATACAAGTACATAGAGTTTTCTAAAACTTAAATTATGAAATCTCTAATATTTTAAAACAAGATCAACACCGTCCTTTTACACAACACTTGAGTCACTTGGGAACTCTTAGTGGGATAAAGGTCACCTAACCATTTTGAGGGAACTTGTGATTTGAGGTGAGAATGCCTTATTTGTGGGATAAAGGTCACCTAACCACCTATTTTGGCAAACTCACACGGGGTGTAAGTAGGGCGTCTTGATTTGCAAACCATGTCAAATGGATCACCTACGATGTGGTTTCCAAATGGTGTTGATGGGATTAACATGCCAACTTTACATATGATGTTTAAGTCGATCCCATACCTCTAGAAGTTGCAAATGGTTGCAACCGTCAATCGTTGACCACCTTATTAATTTAAATCGTGGGATAAAGGTCACCTAACCACAATTAAATGTAATGTTGGGTTCTAGATTTTAATATGAAAATGACCTTAAAAGGTATTAATTATTTAAAATAGCAATATCGAAAATACTAAAATAGATCTTTGTTAATTTTGTAGATGGCCACCAATAATGATAATCATGATAATCATCGCGTCCGCCCAATCTTTACGAGCGATTCTCCAAAAGGAACGTCTAAATCATAACAATTTTATTGATTGGTATCGAAACTTGAGAATCGTTCTTAAGCAAGAGAAACGATCATACGTTTTAGACGACCCTATCCCCGATCAACCTGCTGAGGATGATAAGGAGGCCTTTAACGATTGGTTAAAATACACTTAGGACTCGGTCCAAGTGTCTTGTCTCATGCTGGCGAGCATGACTCCGGATCTCCAAAAGGAGTATGAACATCACGAAGCCTATGACATGATAACCCAGCTGAAGGAAACGTTCCAACAGCAAGCGAGGGTTGAGCGCTTCGAAACGGTTCTAGCACTCCACGCATGTCGTATGGACGACAACCAATCAGTTTCATCTTATGTACTTAAGATGAAAAGCCTCATTGACCGCCTCGAAAGACTTAATTGTCCTATCTCGAAGGAATTGGCCACGGATTTGATCCTCAATGGCCTTACCAAGAAGTTCGAGGCATTCGTGTTGAACTACAACATAAATGCTTGGGACAAAAGCATTGGTGAGCTTCACTCAATGCTCAAAACGGCCGAGGCGGCCATGGGTAAAAGGGTTTTACCCGTTCTCACCATCAATGAAGGTGGGAACAAGAAAAGGCCTCATCCCACACCCAAGGCAAAGGTTGCCAAGGGCAAGGGACCCGTATGGGGAAAAGGGAAGGGGGTGGTAAGGGTGCCACCCAAAGCACCAGAGAAGAAGCAAAAGGTTGCTTCCAATGACCCATGCTTCAAGTGTGGGGAGATTGGACATTGGGCAAGAAATTGTCCCGTCCATCCAAGAGTTGAAAGCAAAGAGGGATGCCGGGCAGACCTCAGGTACAACATACATGATCCATATTGATTTAAACTTAATATCCTCTAACACATGGGTATTGGATACCGGATGTGGAACTCACATTTGCAATTTGTTGCAGGGGTTCAAAAGAAATAGTGACTTCAAGAAAGGGGATGTTAGCCTCTACATGGGCAATGGGGCAAAAGTTCAAGTTGAAGCCCGTGGTGACTACATCTTGAAAACTTCCAAATGGTTTGGAAGTAATTTTGTATAATGTTTGTATGCTCCTAGTTTGACTAGGAACATTATCTCTGTAGCCCTATCAAAACAATTTGGATATGTATTATCATTTATTGGAAATGAAATTCATGTTGCTTTGAATGACATGTTCTACTTTAAAGCTATTCCCATTAATGGTATTTATGAATTGGTTCATGAAAATACTTTAAATAGTTCATTGTACCAAATAGCACCAAGAAACTCAAGTTGGATTTGAGTGATACCTATCTTGGCATGTCGTCTTGGTCATATAAACAAGAAAAGAATTCAAACACTACAAAAGAATGGTCTTTTAAAAACAAGTGAATGTGATTCATTTGATGTTTGTGAGTTAGTTGTTTACAAGGTAAAATGACTAAGGCACCTTTTAGTGGCAAAGTCGAAAGGGCAAAAGATTTATTAGGAATCATACATTCGTATGTATGTGGTCCACTTAAGCCAATGACTAGAATGGGGTGAAAGATACTTCATTACCTTACTGACGATTATAGTCGCTATGGGTATGTGTACCTATTAAGACACAAGATGAAGTTTTGAAATGTTCAAGATCTTTCTAAATGAAGTACAAAATCAACTCAACAAGTCGATTAAAGTTCTCTGCACCGATAGAGGAGGTGAATACCAAAGTGATGTTTTCAAGATCATCTTAGGAGTTGTGGGATTGTGTCACAACTCATCCACCTGGAACACCAAACATAATGGTGTGTCTGAGAGGAGGAATCGAACCTTATTGGATATGGTCCGATCTATGATGGCTAGAAGCACGTTGCCTGTACTCATTTTGGGGTTGCTTTTGCTCTCCGCGGCCCGTATTCTAAATATGGCCCCAACCAAAAAGGTGTGGAAAGAAACTTTGAGATATGGCATGGAAGAGTTCCATCCCTATCATACTTAAGGTCTAGGGTTGTGAGGTTTATTTAAGACTCCCACCCCAAACAAATTGGAAGTCCTCCGATCCCCCAAGTGTATCTTTGTTGGATATCCTAGAGATTCTATGGGATATTATTTCTATGATCCGCTGGAACAAAAGGTGTTTGTTGCCAGAAAGGGTGAGTTCTTAGAAGCAAAGTTCTTATGGAAGGAACTAGCAGTAGAACAGTGGATCTTGAGGAGGATCAAGAACCACAACCCGATGAATGTTTGGTTGAAACTAGCACTCAGCATGAGGATGTTGAGGGTGATCAAGTGGTTGATCAATATACACAAAACGTTCGCAGATCTGGTAGAATTAGTAATCCACCTGAAAGATATGGATTTTTCGTTGATGGATGCTATGTGGTAGATTCCGATGAACCAACCACCTATCGTGATGCAATGTCCAATTTGGATTGTGACAAATGGCTCGAAGCCATGAATGTTGAGATGAAATCCATGTATGACAACAAGTATGGGACTTGGTTTTACCACCTCTTAACTCCAAAGTAGTTGGAAGTAAGTGGGTTTTCAAGAAGAAAACAGATATGCATGGAAACTTAGATACTTATAAAGCTAGATTGTAGCAAAAGGTTTCACTCAAACTCAAGGAGTTGACTATGATGAAACCTTCTCACCTGTTGCGATGCTAAAGTCTATAAGGATATTGTTTGCCATAGCTGCTCATTATGATTATGAGATTTGGCAAATGGATGTCAAAACCTCTTTCCTAAATGGATATCTTGAGGAAGATGTCTATATGGTTCAGCCTGAAGGTTTTGTCGATCCAAAACATCCTAATAAAGTATGCAAGTTAAAGAAATCAATGGATTGGATTGAAACAAGCATCGAGAAGTTGGAATCACCGTTTTGAGGAAGAAGTAATCAAATTTGGATTCATCAAGAACGCTGATGAAGCTTGTGTATATAAGAAAGCTAGTGGGAGCATCATCACTTTCCTAGTATTATATGTTGATGACGTACTACTATTTGGAAATGACATTCCAACCTTGGAAGGTGTAAAAACCTGGCTTGGAAGTTGTTTTTCCATCAAGGATCTTGGTGAGGCCGCCTATATTCTGGGAATAAAGATCTATAAGGATAGATCAAGGCGGTTGATTGGTTTAAATCAAAGTGCATACATTGATAAAATCTTGAAAATGTTCAAGATGGAGAACTCTAAGAAAGGTACGGTACCTATTCAAAGAGGAACGATATTGAGTACGAGTCAATGTCCTAGCTCAAAGGATGAGCAAGATAAAATGAAGGCAATCCCATACGCATCTGCTATTGGATCCATCATGTATGCAATGATATGCACTCGACCGGACGTGTCATGCGCCTTAAGCATAACAAGCCTATACCAGCAAAATCCTGGAAACAATCATTGGATGGCTGTTAAGAACATACGTAAGTACCTAAGGAGGACAAAAGATATGTTCCTAATCTATGGATCTGGTGATGAGGAACTCGTTGTAAAAGGTTACACGGATGCGAGTTTCCAAACAGATCGTGATGATTCACGGTCACAATCGGGATATATTTTCATTCTGAATGGAGGAGCGGTCTCTTGGAAGAGCTCCAAACAGGATGTGGTGACTCTATCAACTACAGAATCAGAATACGTTGCCGCCTCATTGGCAGCTCAAGAAGCTGCATGGTTGAAGAAATTCATTGCCGATCTAGGGGTTGTCCCTTCCATTCAGGAGCCCCTAGAGATCTTTTATGATAACGAGGGTGCGATTGCTCAAATCAAGGAACCTCGTTCTCATCAAAAGACTAGGCACATTGAGCGGAGATTCAACTACATACGAGATGAAGTGGAAAAGGGAAAGATATGTATTCGCAAAGTTCACACGGATCAGAACATTGCGGATCCTCTCACGAAGCTCCTTGAAATGGCAAAGCATGAAGGGTATACTTGTGCCATGGGACTTTGATATTCTAGTGATTGGATTTGATCTGTAAATTTTGTATTTGGATATGTGGAACTCTTTATTATTTGAATAAAATTATTTGGTTATAATGTTTCAATTAATGTTCCAATTTAGCATGTTTAATCCATGAGTAAATTGTTTACTCTAAACGTCCGTAGTCGTTCAGACTTGTGGGAACAAGTGTGAGGGTAAGATTATTATGAACTTGGATTGGTTGATATTCATAAAGATGAATATAGAGCAATGGGTTGCTACCAAGGTTCATAGATATTTGTGGGATACAAATATTGGACTAATCCGCATCTCAAATTTTACTACATGGAATCTTATTGATTGATCATAAGTAAATTTGAGTAAGGCAAATATCATTTGGTATCCTCGGACCTGAGATACATATTGGGTTTTAATATTCACCAAGTGTCATACCTTGATCTGGTTATCCGCTGTTCTGAAATAATGGACAGTACATGAGACTATGTTCAGGTGTGACACAAGGTGATTGTGAGAAACATATGTAGTCAAGATGGGATTTGTTCCTCTTATTCGTTGAGAGTTATATGTCTAAGACCTGGATAAGTTAAATCAACAAGGAATGATCACTCTGTGTCCTTGGATTTAACATGACATCTATAACAAAAGGATAAATGATTAATTCACCTAAATCATTTCAAGTAGGATACTTGAATGGGATGATGTTATTGAATGGCTATAAGTCATGCGTATTAAGGGTAGTAAACCGTTGTTAGGCGGTATTTACTGCTTGCATCAATCTTCTATGAATCTTGTGCAAGTGGGAGATTGTAGGATTCTATATACCCAAGACATGTAGAATATTGATGCGGTTAGTACGTTATGATCCAAGTCGGGTTATACCCAATAACAAGCTTTGTAAACACAAACAATTATTTAATTGACGATATGATCATGCAATTAAATAATAACACCAAATTTAGAAAATAGGTTTTCTAAATAAGTTGCATATGAGATGGAACAACTTATTAGGATATTTTGTTCAAGAATATTATTTGTAATGTTATTTAAGTAGGTTAGATAACATCAAATAATTAAAAGGGTGTATAACTTATACAATTAAATGGTTAATTGTATAACTTATTAAGTGACTTAGTTTAATATAGTGTGTTTGTTTAAGAGGGAAAACCCCTTTTGAACTACATTTTTGGCCGCCCCATTGAATGGGGATTGGCTCCTTTTCCTTCCTTGAAAACATACATAATTAAACAAGTCCCACACTCAACTCTTCATCTCAAAAAGGATATGCAAAATTAAACAAAACTCTCCTCTCTCTCTCTCTCTAAAACCTCTCGGCACAAGCAGCAACATTTGGAGGTTTTGAGTTGTTTTGGTGGTGTTTCTTCCTAACAAGAAGGTGTTTTGCAATCAAGCTTGGGGTATACAAACTTGAGAGGACCTCCTTTGGTGCCTTGGTCGATCTCTTGGACAACATCATCTTCCATTCTCGAACATCTTGCTGCTGAAAGTAGATTATGGCAGCTTCTTCATAGCTGTCCATAATGTGTTGTTTGCATTGTCATTGTAAGCATCATTCACATACAAAAAGATTCTCTTGTTCTTGGGTTTGTTTAAAACTTATAACATCAAAATAAATCTGGATTTTCAGTTTATAAACAATGTTATAATGATCCTCTTCCGCTGCATTTTTTTTAAGAAAGTTTAATAGGTTAAACTTTGGTTTTATCTTCTTATAAACCCTTCAACCATCCCCTCAGCCTTCTAAACATCTCCCCTTAGAGGAGTTCAAGGCAATCAAGACAAAGCTCATCAACTACACAACCCTGAGCGACATCTCCTATGAGGAGGATTCAGTCAAATTGACTTATGTTAATGGATCCTCATGTTCCCTCACTAGAGATCAATTTCTTGATTTGCCCAAAGGAACATTGGACCAAGCTGCAAATCTCCTTGGCCTCAATTCATATACTTTGAATGAGGATGAAAAGAAGCTAAGGAGAAGGCTGGTGACTCTACTGGATACCAAGAAAGGTGACCAGGTGCCAAAACAACCCTTTGTGCCTAGGAAGAAGATCATCCAGTGGAGGTTTGAAGACTCTTCTCACAACTTTTTTGTTGAAAGAGAGAATGGAGAGCTCAACAGGCTAAATGCCTCATCTCTGCTACACTTAAGCACATTTGATATTGCTGAGTTAGCAGAGAAGCCATTCTCCAACCCTTCCAACTTTGAAGTAGCTGCTCATATCAGAAATCATCTAGGCAGTGTTCATATGGCTGAGCTAACTGCTAGGACCAAGGTTGAAGAAGAGTTGAAACTGAGAGGGGAGAAGAAAAGGAAGGGATCAACAAGCAAAGGCAAAGCCTTTCTACAAATGGTTGAGGGTCCTGAACTTGAATCCATAGTTAGATGGGAGTATGACTATAACTCCCGTCAACTAACTCTTTTCAAAGGGGCACAACAAAGGGTACATGTCATTTAGAGTGATAGACTGGATCTCCTATCCACTAATGACTTGTACAAGCTTCTCAACACCACTTCAAGGAAGAACAAGGAAACAAACAAATATGTTCCATCCTTGGTGTTGAAAGCTTTGGGAAGCAGAAACAAGTGAGGTTTTGGTAGCATCACCCTAGGGGGAGTTTGTTGGATCTAGAAAGGCTGGTGCAACCAAAACCAAATCACTTAGACTATTTTGGTGCAACTAATAAAGGACTTCCAAAGCTAAGTGTGGAACTTCCGAAGGAAAAAGGAGCTCTTTCGAAGACAAAGTGTAAGACCAACTTCCGAAGGAAAACTCCAACTTCCGAAGACAAAGTATTCACTTCCGAAGATCACGACTTAGAGTGAACAATCAGAAGTCAACTTCTGAAGTATGAAAGAAGTCCTCAAGCCTCGGAAGTATAGAAGCCTCTTCCGAAGTATAAGTGGCTTGGAAGAACTTGTTCTTTCTAAGCCAACTTACCATCGAAAGACACTACTACTATCCAGTGGACATAAGTATGGTCTCCCTGCCGCTGCAGACCTCTGATATACTACATGGCGTTTTCTCAAAAGCCATGTAGTTGACCATACTTTATTCCATTGTTTACCTTTATCAGTTAGTACAGTTGCCAACTTTAGTTGGTGACAAAAGGTAAGTCATGGACATGTCATGACTACCATATCTTAGATAATACTTTATCTAAGATACCTTAACTTTAGCATTGTTGTTGATGCATGTATGTCCCTAGATCATAATTTGTAATGTAATAGATCTTGTCTGTCTGATTATGATGTAATTGTATCAATTAATGAAATGATATGAATTGATTGTTACTTGTGATGTTTAATATTTCATTAATAAGTTGTGATTGAATTGATTGGGTTTATGAATGTTTGAATGATTGCACATTATGTTATATTAATTAAAACATTCAAACTTAACTAAATGAAGTTCTCATGCGAATGGCCCATGCGAATGGACCACACGCATGAATAACTTCATACGATTGACTCACTCGCACGATTGAAACAGGAGACTGAATCAGTCGTATGATTGACACATAAGATTGACTCAATCGCACGACTGAACACTCAGTCGTGCGGATGAATCAACCGCATGGTTCAATCGCACGACTGAACCATACTTATGGCCCAGTCGCACGATAGAACAATACTAACCTATAAATAGACCCAATTCGTGGGAAAACGTAAGCATTCATCCCATTACGATTCCAGACGTACCCTAGCCGTCCAGAAGCCTCCCAAATCGTTCTCCAAGTTCACACAGAACACATCAGATCGGTTCCTAATCGATTTCTGACGTTGATTTCAATTCTTGATTGATTCATTGTGTGTTCTCACTGATTGGATCGCCAATCAAAAAGGATTCCGCACTATTTGAGTTGGTTTAACACGCACTCACTAGGTATTTCGTTCAAATACCAGGTCCTAACAAGTGGTATCAGAGCTTTGGCTCTTGATTTCGTGTTGATTCAATCAAGATTGCATAAAAGTTTGTGTTTTTGCACGAAAAACGCAATCTTTGGCATCAAAAGTGATCTTGGACGTTCCCTGCTCATCGAAGTTCAGTTTCTGCGGACTTAGGCGATTTGGACTTGCGAAATTTCGAATTTTTACGGCTGAAACCCGTCAAACCTAGAAATTTTCGCAAAACAGCAGCTTCAGTCGCACGAGTGACCCATTCGCACGACTGGACTCCACTCGCATTGCTCATTCGCACGATTGGACCTAGTCGCACCTTCATTCGGCCGACTGAACCGTTCGTTCGCATAGCTCATACGCGCCTGATTCATTCGCACGACTGAACCATTCGCCCTGTTCAGTCGCACGGTTGAACCAATCGCAGAGTTCATACGCACGATTAGACCATTCGCATCCTTCAGTCGCATCAGTTAAAGTTTATTTGATTAGATACTAAGTTTATTAGCCATGGAAGATCAGATGTCAGCCTTTACTGCTGGGAAGGACTCAAGGATTCAGAACCTGCTGTTGCTTGAGAGTGAGGTGGGTAATCACAATAAACCACCAAAGCTCTTGACTTTAGATGAGTTTCCCCACTGGAAACAACGTTTTGAGATCTACCTCAATGGTGTAGATCCTAATCTGTGGGAAGCTATAGAGGTTGGTTATAGTACACCGGTGGGAGCAGATGGAGTTAAATTAACGTTAAGTGGGATGACCGACGCACAGAAAGTAAAGTACAATGCAGAGAAAAGGGTTTATGCATTGATCACTCAGTCTATCCCCAAAGACATATTCCACCAGTACTCAGAGAACAAGCAGTCCAAGAAACTGTGGGATGAGCTTAGAGAAGAGAGAGAGATATGAGGGAATGCATCATTGAAGGCAATCAAGGCAAAGGAGTTAAAGAAGGAATTCGATAACTTCTCATCGATTGGTAACGAGAGTTTAGATGAAGTCATAGACAGATTCTACCACTTGATGAGCGAGTTGCATACACATGGAGTGGAAACGACTATGGAAGAGAAAGTAAGCAACTTCGCAGACGGATTGCCTGATAAGTGGGCTTCATTCGTGTCGAACCTTAGACAGAATGAAATGCTTATAAAGTTGGATATAAATGACTTCATTCTCAAGTTGCGTGAAGAAGCTCTTAGGATGAAGTATAGAGCTCAGAAGTCTGCGTACACACAGAATCCAGCTTTATACAACGCCACGCCTCAAGCTAAGACATGGGAGCACCTCTCCAGACAGCATTGTGTGTCTAGCTCGTCAGGTCCTTCACATGCTTCTCCTCTGGATCACACGTCAGGGTCATCTTGTACCCACTATATTGGATCAGAAGCAAGTGCTGCCAAATTGAAGACCGAGAACCTCGGAAATGTGACCGTAGAAGTAGCACGAGAACATATGGATCTTCTAGCCGCAGTAGTTCATTCATATGATGGACTTGTTGCTGGGAAGATTGGAAACTGCCATCTGGCAGATGAAGACTACGAGCAGGTAGATGAAATGGAGCTTGAAAGAATGGATATTATGGGCCTTAGCTAGTGCTGTCCGAAGGGCGAAGAAGTTTTTAAAAAGACAGGACAGAATTTGATAGCTACTAAGGACACTACATTTGGCTTTGACAAGAGCAAAGTGACCTGCTTCAACTGTGGAGAGAAGGGGCACTTCAAGAGAGAATGTGTCAAGCCAAAGAAGACGGGTAATGGGAACCCGTTTCATCCTTTACTCGCCAAGACAAGCAAGCTTCCAGTTCTACTTCATCAAACAAGGACCCAAAAGCCTTGACTGCTCATGATGATGAAGGACAGGATTGGAGTTTTAGGTTTGTCTCACCAGAATCTAACATTGCCAGTGTTGAAGATATTGATGATGATTCTGCGAGTGAAGGTGATCTAGCAGTTGAGATAGCGATGTCACACAGTGAAGAAACAACTGCAGCTGAGGTCGGTTACAAGCCAAAGGAGGAGACTTCCACGTCAGAAACAGAAAAGTCAGAATCACCAGAACCAGAGACGTCTGATGCTGCGTTGATGGCTAACTCTTCTGAAACAACACAGGTAAGTACAACTGACCAAATGTTTAATAATCATGCTTGTTCTAACTGTGATATGTTTAGGAATAGCATTGATGAAAAATTTGCTAGGTTATTAGATCACAATGATAACTTAGTAAAAGATTTACAACTATGCACTGAGGCCAATAGAGTTCTAAAACAAAATGAGCATAGTTATAAAGAAAAGATAGACCTATTGACTAAACAACTTAGGGAAACCGAAGTAGTTGCCTTTAACCAAGCAAATGACATTAGGTACTATCTAAACTCCCTAGAGGACACTAAGAAGCAAAAGGCAGTTCTAGAAGTAGAAGTTAACTCCTTAAAACAGAAACTGCATAGTTGGACTAGTTGTTCACACATAGTTCAACACTTAGTGAGAGAAAGGAATAACGGGGAGGGATTAGGCTACAAAGTGGTTCCACCACCACCTGAGACCTTGATGAACACCAAGTCTAAACCAGTAAACAACAACCCCATCAAGGATCATGTGGTGACCACTCCTCTTGTTACTGATCCAGACACATCATGTTCATCTACTGAATCTGGACAGAAACAAAAGGAGGCCACTTCAAAGGAAAAGGGTAAATTGCCTTTGTTAATCTGGAAAATGAATTTGATAAAGTTAACTTAAAGTCAGGGTCAAACAGAGTCAAATCAGAACCTAAAAGGACTTCAAACGTTAATTTTTCACATGCTACAAGTCAAAAACCAGTTAACCAAAAATTGGAACAAGTTAAACAGGTTAAAGCAGTAAAATTTGTTAAACCAGAGAAAACATCAAACATGCAAGAGTCAAAACCTAAAGTGATTGATGTTACTAGAGTGTCACGCATTTCTCCACAAAGAAAGTCTTCTCATAAAGTTGATAGCAGATCATGCTACAACTGTGGAGAATGTGGACACATTGCTTCCTATTGTCCTTTCTATCAGACACCTAGGAAGAAGATTGATCTTCAGGACTCTAGACCTAGGTCTTCTAAGAGGAGTTCTCTAACTCCACCTAGAAGATCTAGTGAACCTAAGGTCCAACCTGTAAGCCAGACGACTGTTTATCATAAACAGGCATTGCACAAATCTGGCTTATGGAAAGAGAAGTCATCCTGTGTGTCTGATACTGATGACAAGAAGGAATCTGAGCTACCCTCACCCTCTAAGGGTCAATGGGTAGAGTTCATGATGTGTGATGCCTCTGGGAAACCCAAGACAGTAAATGCTTGGGTTCCTAACTTAAACTAATACAGTTACTTGATATGTGCAGGGTGTTCGGTACAGCGCTGAGACTAACACGTGGATTATAGACAGCGGAGCATCCAGGCACATGACAGGAAATAGAGCCCTGTTATCAAACGTCAAACAAATAAAAGGAGGGCATGTTTCCTTTGCAGGAAACAAGGGAGGATACATCACAGCACAGGGAGAAGTGGGAAATCAGAAAGTTAAGTTTGATAAGGTGAACTACGTTCAACAACTTCTGAATAACTTACTCTCTGTTTCCCAAATCTGCGATAAAGGATTTAAAGTCATCTTCGATAACAAGAAGTGTTACGTGCTGAAGAAAGACTACATGATCCCAGAGGACCAAGTTCTGATGACTGCTTCAAGATATAAAGACCTTTATGTCTTGGATCTGTCAACAGCTGCTACAACGGATCATGAGGTTCAGTGCTTTTTATCTAAAGCTACTGAGAAGGACTCAATCTCCTGGCATAGGAGAATGGGACACATTAGTCAAAGGAAGATGAATCATTTGATTCAGAAGGAAGGATTTAGTGAGAGGAGTAAATGTCAAGAACTTCCAACTTCCTGACTTTTGTGTAGCTTGCAAGAAAGGCAAACAGACAAAGAAGTCTCATAAGGAAAAGAAAGTTCATTCAATAGAACTTCCTCTTGAACTTCTTCACATGGATCTGTTTGGTCCAGTCAGTACAAGGAGCATTGCAGGCGATTTGTACTGTTTTGTGGTCACTGATGACTACTCAAGGTTCACTTGGGTAATGTTTCTGAAATCCAAATCAGAAACATTTGAGTCATTCAAGGAATTAGTCACCACTCTGGAATCTCTCTACAAGCTAAAGGTTAGACAAGTACGCTCAGACAACGGGACAGAATTCAAGAATCAATGGATGGAGGCATACTGCAAGGAAAAGGGAATTGTTCATCAATTCACTTCAGCCTACACGCCTCAGATGAATGGTGTTGCTGAGAGGAAAAATAGAAGCTTGATAGAGACTGCACGGACTATGCTGGCTGACTCGAAACCGCCTATCCAATTCTGGAATGAGTCAGTAGCAAATGCATGTTATACACTGAATCGAGTCCTAATAGTCAAGCGCCACGGAAAGACATGTTATGAGCTACTACAAAGACGTAAACCGAATTTGGGAGTATCTTGAACCTTTTGGCGCGCCGTGTACACTTCTGAAGAAGACACAAGAAGGAAAATTCAGCGAGAAGGCAGATGAAGGAATCTTTCTAGGATACAACATACCGAATAAGCGAGTTTACAATAACTCAACGGGTCTTGTAGAAGTGTGGTGTAATGTCGACGTTCAGAGATATACCACACCACCTATAGGCAAAGGACCTGCATACTTTTTCGATTATGATGGATTCTTCAAGTCCTTCAACATACCTCTCTCTCCCTCGGATGATGAGTTAGCTACTAGGATGATGTATGATATTCTGAATACACCATCTACACACAGGGAGAATCATCTACTCAGTCAGGGGGAGCAGTCAATGACAGTGATCCTCCTCTGAAGATGAAACTGAAGCAGATGACCAGAACAGTCAGGAGGAACAGGTTCCAGTTCCTGAAAGTCCACAAGCATCTACGAGTGATGCATCTTCGACTTCAGAACCTCAAACTCCAACTACCTCAGATGCAGAACAAAATGTTCATAATCTTGGTTCTGAGGTGGCTGTTCCAACTACTCCAGGATCACGACTAAACGTCTATCATCCCCTTGACAATGTTATTGGGGATGTCAGATCAGGAGTACAAACCCGAAATCAGTTATACTCAGCTGATTACGCCTCGGTTATGGAGAAAGGATACATTCATGATGGTGCTTATCGATGTTTGTCTCGCAGGTTGAGCCAAAATATGTCAGTGAGGCACTAAATGATGAGGCGTGGGTGAGTGCCATGCAAGATGAACTTCTGCAGTTTAAGAAGTTAGGTGTATGGACTCTGGTTGATAGACCTAAAGGTGCTAAAGTCATTGGCACTAAATGGGTACTAAAATGCAAGAAGGATGACCAAGGGGTCATTATCAGGAACAAAGCTCGACTGGTGGTTCAAGGTTTTCACCAAGTCGAGGGAATTGACTATAATGAGGTATTTGCACCCGTGGCAAGGATGGAAGCTATTCGTATCTTCCTTGCCTATGCATCGTACATGAAGATCAAAGTCTACCAATTAGATGTAAAGAGTGCATTTCTTCATGGGGAAATCAAAAGGAAACAGTATATGTAAGTCAACCCGAGGGTTTTGAGGATCCTTATCATCGAGATAGAGTTTACAAGCTCGACAAAGCTTTATATGGGCTTCATCAAGCTCCTCGAGCTTGGTATGAGAAACTCTCAACTCATCTTGTGAAACACGGCTTTCGCAGGGGAGTAGAGTTGACTGTACACTGTGTTATTAAAGAAAAGGATGGCGACCTACTGCTTGTACATATATATGTTGATGACATAATCTTCGGGTCAAAGAACGAAGAGTTATGTAAAGAGTTTGAAGCAGTAATGAATGAGAAAGAGTTTCAGATGAGTGCTATGGGGGAGATGAAGTTCTTTCTCGGGTTACATGTGGATCAAACACCTAATGGAATCTTTCTACATTAGACCAAGTATGTAGGAGACATTCTCAGTCGCTTTGACATGGAGAATGCTTCTGCTGCTGGGACTCCACTTGCTACGAATCATGATATAGCACCTGATGAGAATGGAGATCTAGTAGATGCCACTATGTACCGAGGAATGATCGGATCCCTCATGTATCTCACTGCCTCAAGACCTGATATTATGTATGCTACATGTCTATGTTCAAGATATCAGGCTAAACCAAAGGTCAACCATCTGATCGGGGTCAAGAGGATTTTTCGTTATCTGAAGGGTACACCCACACTTGGATTGTGGTATCCTCATGATGATGACTTTGAGCTTACCGCGTATAGTGACTCGGATTACGGGGGCTGCAAGATGAACTACAAGTCTACATCAGCGGGGTGTCAATTCTTTGGGGAGAAGATAGTTACCTGGCAGTGTAAGAAGCAGACATCGGTTGCATTGTCAACCTGTGAAGCCGATATGTTGCTGCTGCAAGTTGCTGTTCACAAATCATCTGGATTCAACAACAAATGCGGGATTACGGTTTAAAATTCTCATCTACTCCTATTTTTGTTGATAACTCTGCTGCAATTGCAGTAACTAAAAATCCGGTCCAACATCCTAAGACCAAACACATCGGTATTAAATACCATTTCATAAGAGATTGCTTTGAAAAGAACTTAATTGATGTGGTTAAAATTAATACTGATTTTCAACGCGCTGACCTCTATACTAAAGCCTTTGATAAACCACGTTTTCAATATTTATTAGAGGTCAACGGCGTTAAAAAGAAAAGTGAGGTAATTCCTGATGATGAAAATGTGTAGTCCGATGTAGTTGAGTTAAATTTATTTTATTTAATTTGATTTGTCTATTTGATTTTATTTTTATTTAAACTCATGTTATTTTGCTGTTTATTAAAATCCTAAAATAATTAAACCAGAAATGATTTTAGTATTTTAGGGGGAGAATATGTCAGCAAGTTAACATTAAAAAAAAAAAAAGAGAAGGAGAGAAGGAGTAGCTAGCTGAAATAAGGTAGATTGTGTCTGAGATACTGATTCGATACCTTTGGAAAATGATAGTACACAGGAACAAATCAAGAGGGACTTTAAAATTTAGTTTGGAAAGATGCAAAAGTTCAAAGTATAAATCTGTGTAATCTAAGCAATAAAAAAGGGAAGATGATAGAAAACTGGCAACTCCTAAGGTGACCAAAGAAAGTAGACTTAGAGGCTGCTAGACCATATATGATATGTTGGCAGATTCAACACAATAGACAATAGACCTGATTGGTGATCTAAGATAAACTAAGTTGTTCAACTGACTGTGGGCGTCCATCTTATCACTGGTTAAACAATCAACATATCCAATAATATTCCAATAAGGGGTAATGAGCAATTAAACGCCACAAATGTGTGCGGATGACCATAACTAGAGCAAAGCAAGAAAAAATAAAAGACAAATGCAATAAAGCTAATGACTTATGTTGTTGGTGCATTTTGTGCAAATAAAATAAGCTGCTCTAACAAGAAGATAGGTTGTGTGCCTCTTGCTGTGCGATGGCACTGACCTGAGGATAAGCATAACCTAGATATTCTAGAATTCATTGTTGTTTGCCGCCTCTCTGCTGTGCGATGGCACTGACCTGAGGACAGGCTTCTCTTTGAAAGCTCTAAGAATTGTCTCTTCTTGTAATAATACCCGTAGACCGCTCAAAGGCTCCTGAGGAATGTTGATTACCATATAAGTGTGGGATCCACAAATGTTAGTTGAAATAATTAAACCTAAATAAGTCACCAGTCTGTGTCAAAAGTCGTGTGTATGGATTTAAGTGGACAAACATACTGCAATCATTGTGGCTACATTCTCAAAGGTTCAAATCAATGTGAAAATCTAAGAGTTTCAGTATGATTTCCTTATGTTGCTAACGACTCTGGATGAACACCGAGAACTTGAGCATCAAAAGTTTAATAATAGTCCCAAAGATTTTGAATGCCTGTATGATTCAAAAAATCGAATTGGTCCAGATATGATCAATCTAAGTTGAAGCTATCTATTCCCGAACCAAATCCCGTAGATATCAATCTCTGGATTTATCTCTCACAAAAAGCCAAAAATATGTCTGTTTATGTAATTAGTTTAAAGTCTTAAATTAGTTAGTCGTTTTTTTAAGTTTTAATTGAGTCAAGTGTCGGGCTACATCAGGAAAATCAGAAGGAATCAACTCACTAAAAGGGTCATGTCTGAGATGACCATATGTGCTTTGAAAGGTTAAATAGTCACGTCTGAGGTGACAAGTGGTTTTAAAAGGGTCACGCCTGAGGGTGACCAAAGTGGTTAAAAGGATCACGTCTGAGGTGATCAAAGTGTTTTCAAGATAAAAGGATCATGTCTGAGATGATCAAAGGCTCATAATGTTAATTTAATTAATCAAAAAGAGTTTAAATGTAAATTGGTAAAAATGGCAGAAAATTAACTAAGTATGACCCATTCGCACGAATGGACCATACGTATGGGTTAACCATACGAATGAAGTCCATTCGCACGAATGAACTATGAGTATGGACCATCAACCGACTGGACAATACGATTAGGTCCAGTCGAAGGATTGAGTGCGAACGAGTGAGTCAGTCGCACGACTGAAATCAGTCGGACGACTGGAGAAGGGCGACTGACCCAATCGCACGACTGAGTCCCACTCGCACGACTGAAAGGTGCGTATGAACTCAGTCGCACGATTGGATCTAGGGTTGGTATAAATAGAGGTGGAGTCGGTCGCAGAGACTCATCACCCTCAATCGCCCTAAATCGCACTCCCTACCGTTACTCTGCCAAAATTTGATTTGTTTAGATTTACGTTGATTGTGTGTTACTGACGTTCGCTAATCATCATACAGGTATTTTGAAGTCTTCTCTCATCAAAAACAGAAAGTGGAACCCTAATTGGGTTGTTCGAGTGAATGTGAAATGTGAACCGAGACAAGAAAACCCTAATTACCTATTTAAACCAAGCAAAATGTTAAAATTAAGTTAAATAGGTTATTAGTAACGAGAATGCGACTCTAATGAACCGGTTAATTGAGTTAAAAGACTTAGTTGTGAAGTAGTTTCGAACGATTGACGACTGAACACCTGAGACATACGACGGACAAGGGTCATGGATGAACTTCAGTCGCACGACTGAAGGGGCGATTCACTTAACCGCACGACTGAACTATGCGAATGAGACTCAGTCGCACGACTGGTGTAACCGCATAAGAGTACATGATGCATGAGTCCAGTCGCACACTCAGTCGTGCGCATGAGGTCATTCGCACGTCTGAAGTTCAATCGCACGTTCAGTCGCACGACTGTCTTCAGTCGTACAACCTCAATCGCATGACAGATAGTTTTCATTCAAAGTCTAAGTGTTGCATTATACTCTTAGCCAACGGAACTAATGTTTATATTGTATGTGTACAGATGGCGAGTCGATGGAACATGAGCACCAAGCACAACATATGTGCTCATCTGGATTTGACATCCAGGAACGCAGCTGACTTCGCAGGCATTATTACATTTCTGCTGAGATCCAGGATCGCTCATGCTATATCTACTCCATGCACACCATACAGATCAGTGCAGCAGGCCTTCTGGGAAGGCGCGTCGTTGTTGATAGATCCACTGAGCCTCATTGCATCAGGAGTCGATTTTTGGTGAGGCTATCACTGTATCAGAGGAGGATCTGAGGATTGTACTACAGTTTGGGGATGATGATGATTGTCCTACTCGTCTACACCCCCTCACTGTTAGAGGATGTTTCATGAGAGCCAAGTACTCTGGGGACATCAATGCTGGGGTACTCAACAAGAGTAACCTCTGTCCCCAGTTTAAGTACCTTGCGCACGTGCTGCTAAAGTGTATAGCTCCAGGAAGGGAGGTTTTGATGAGCTTTCCGACCAGATCCAGAACGGTATGCTGCGTTGGTGCTGAACCACACCCGTTCAGCTTCTCCAAGATGATATTCACCTACCTGGTGGAGAACATCGAGGGGAAAGGGAAGGAAGGCTTCTGTATGTACCCAGATTTATGCAGATGATCATTGACCAGAAGCTTCCCTCCCTGCCGAAGGAGAAGGAGGATGCTGTTTGTCTTGAGGTATGGACGACACTACACCGGCGGGATGAAGGTATACAGGGGAAAGCAGGTGAAGCCCCCTGTCAGGAGGTTGTTTGGGCATCTGGCATCTGGCCTGCTGATTATGTGGCGCCAGCCAAGAGAAAGTGGCGCCACGATGACAGTGATTCGGATGTTGAGCATATTGCTATACCAGATACTGACTCTGATGATGATGATAGCGGCGACACGCCGGGGATGATATGCCTGCTCCATCTAGAGGCACTGATTCAGACGTTATTCCCCCGGGTCAGCCACTGCCGGGAGAGGGTCTTGAGATGGCCGGGTTCCATCAAGAGTTTGTGGCTGGTGATCTAGAGGAGGAGGAGTCAGATGAGGAGCCCCTCACTAGGACTGTGGGAAGTAAAGTGTGTTCCCCAGACCACGGGCTTAGGGTGGTTGGGTGAAACACCCTCGGGACTCCTCAGAGGAGAGAGACTGACCCGAACTATGTTCCGGGCCAGTGGGCAGAGCTGCAGGGGGAGCATCCACTTCCCACCGGGACTAGGAGGGAAGCGGATGGCTCAACCCCATGGTTGAAGAAGAAGAAGCTCGCCTGACCTTCGTCACTACTGCTGCCACTACTTCCGCCACACAGCTACCACTACCACCACTACTGACATACCACCATCACCACAGCAGCCACACATCCACTACTCACACTACCACATCCACCACCTTACCTACCACCACTGTATCCTTCCCATCCACCACTAGATCATTCACTCCTACACTCACCAGCATCAGCCCACCGACCCATATTCACCACTGCCAATGCCACTACCACCACCACACATCATGCTGGACCCTCAGCCCAACCACCACAACATGTCTATGGATATTACTCTACCTCACATCGGGGGGTAGAGGAGCAGCTCTCAGCGCTTAACCGTTAATGGTGATTGATGCGTCTGCTTGCTGCAGATGAGGAGAAGGCGGCGCAGATCGCCAGCTGACTGACCTGACTGCTGCCCAGTCTCAAAATTGGCAGAGCAGGCTCGGGGTGATCGACCAGCAGAGAGTCGAGGTGTCCCAACTCCAGGACATGCAGGCTCAGTCCGTTCAAACTATAGAGGAGTTGGAGAGACGACCAACAAGACTATTATGCTGAGGCTAAAGGGGTCGAAGGATGAGCCCCTGAAGCTAAAGGAAGGGTGACGGGGGATGATGGAGATGATGATGATGAAGATGATGATGATGATGAGAAGATGATGATGATGAGGGAGACTGAGGAAGACAGGACAGAAGGTCGTGATGATGATGACGAAGCAGAAGGAGGGGATGCGGCTGCATCGGCCTCTGCTTCAGGTCAAGAGCGGAGATCTAAGCATCGACAGCACCGTCATCCACACTTCTGCTCCTCCGAGCGACACGCCCCAGATTCAAGAAAAAGTACTGATTAGATGTCTATGTATTAGTTAGTTTGTACTTGAATATGTAATGAAAAACAAGTGTATTAAATGTTTATATATTAAATTATATAAGTCTGTTTGATTAATTACTAATGGTTTATGTGTTGAATGTTTATATCAAACAGATCCAAACTTTCAAAGGGATGAGTTTGACTTTGCTCCCCTTCAAATGGTCAAGACTCAATTAACCATGATTCTTGACCTACAAGGGATAGTGAGACGGTCTGTGAGTTATACCCCTGAAGAAGGGGAAATAATTCATGACCTGTCTGATGAGCAACTGGCAGAGATGTTCAGACTCAATCCCGATGAAATAGTCAAGGACGCTCCAACAGTTGATTCAACCAGTGATGAGGAACTTAATGACATTGATGAAGTTGAGGTTGAAGACATTACTGCAGAAGAGTACCCTCAGTATGCTGACGCCGAGGGAAATGTGGTCCCCAATTTGGGTGAATCCCTAGTCAGTGATACGTTTGAGGTACTAAACAAGATGGAGCAGGAAACTGAAAAGACTGAAGGAACAGCCCAAGCCTCCAACGATGATGTAGATATTCGCAAGGCTGAGTGGGCTGCCTGTTTTGAAGAAGTAAGAGCCCAGCGTGCTGCACCAAAGAGAGATGCCTACACCAAGCTCTACAGAGTCAAGAAACACCATAAGGTGTCAGGCAGGATTATCTCATGGGCTTATTTTGATGACCTTAACGCTTATGCAGTTAAGAGGGAGCAGGGCATAGAGTACTTCAGGTTTCCACATGATCTGAAGACTCTACCTGGTTTTGAGCTCAACCAGCTGGCTAAACTAAAGCTGCTGTATGCTGACCCAAGAAAGATGTCAGGCTGGTTTGAAGCTGCTCTGAAGAAGGAGTACCACACCAGATCGGTTAACTTCAGACCCCAACAGCCTACGAGGTATATAAGAAGGTCTGAGGTTGATGCCATTACTGGCAAACCCAAGATTGTGCTGAAGTGGAGTCCTCCGCGCACTATGTCGAGAATCCCTCTCAGGGAAATGCCACAGGACTTCACTCCACACTTCAAATGGTGGTACTATGATTGGAGAACCGCTGAAGCTGTCATAGTGTTTAATAAAGAGGGCCAAATGGATACTATCAGGGTATTCGACCCGATGTGGCTAACCAACTTGTCTGCTAATGATGTCTACACATTATACAAGTGGCCACTGTTCTATGACACACAAGACATTGTACAAGCCCTCCAGTTCCAAAATGTTATACGACTTTGCTTTGCGTTCGAGATACACGCAGGAGTCACTAAAGAGGAGAAGTACAAAAGGTATAAGGAGGTGATGCAGAAGACAAGAGATTAGATAGATCTAGGTCCAAGGGGGAGTTTGTTGATGCATGTATGTCCCTAGATCATAATTTGTAATGTAATAGATCTTGTCTGTCTGATTATGATGTAATTGTATCAATTAATGAAATGATATGAATTGATTGTTACTTGTGATGTTTAATATTTCATTAATAAGTTGTGATTGAATTGATTGGGTTTATGAATGTTTGAATGATTGCACATTATGTTATATTAATTAAAACATTCAAACTTAACTAAATGAAGTTCTCATGCGAATGGCCCATGCGAATGGACCACACGCATGAATAACTTCATACGATTGACTCACTCGCACGATTGAAACAGGAGACTGAATCAGTCGTATGATTGACACATAAGATTGACTCAATCGCACGACTGAACACTCAGTCGTGCGGATGAATCAACCGCATGGTTCAATCGCACGACTGAACCATACTTATGGCCCAGTCGCACGATAGAACAATACTAACCTATAAATAGACCCAATTCGTGGGAAAACGTAAGCATTCATCCCATTACGATTCCAGACGTACCCTAGCCGTCCAGAAGCCTCCCAAATCGTTCTCCAAGTTCACAGAACACATCAGATCGGTTCCTAATCGATTTCTGACGTTGATTTCAATTCTTGATTGATTCATCGTGTGTTCTCACTGATTGGATCGCCAATCAAATAGGATTCCGCACTATTTGAGTTGGTTTAACACGCAATCACTAGGTATTTCGTTCAAATACCAGGTCCTAACAATTGTAGTATATGCTTTAGTCTTAGGTTTCCAGCTGGTATCAAAGTATATCCGGCTATAGGATCTAGTATATATAGTTTCTCATTGTAACTCATATTTTATGCTTGTAAGAGTCTTGTAATACTTTGAGTTGAGAAGTAATATATACAAGTACCTTGAAAACTATTTCCTTGTGTTCTTTGTTACTTATTATATTATTATCAACTCTTAGAAGAGATTCTACTTCATCTGATTTGAGTGTAATATAAGTGAGTTTGAGAGAAATCCAAGTGTTAAGTGACAAACCCGATCCTGCAAACCAGCATCAAGTCATTTCGTGTTCATTTAATAAAGAGTACATCAATAGTACCACTGTTGTAGCCATGCTGACAAGGATACTGGGATAGTGGCTCATACCACTTTGTTGGAGATTGGTGTAACCCATAAAGAGCTTTATCAAGCTTGTAGACATAATCAGGATGATCTAGGTCTATAAAATCATATGGTTGTTTGACATATACCTACTCATCAATCAACCCATATAAGAAAGCACCTTGAAATTCTTGGATGCTGCAAAAGTAAGGAATATCCTAACAGCTTCAAGTCTTGCTACTGGAGCAAAAACATCTATGTAGTCAATTCTTTTTTCTTGTGGGTATCCTTGAACAACTAGTCTAGCCTTTTTTTTAACGATAAGTCCTCTATCATCTTTCTTGTTCCTAAAAAGCCACTTGGTACTTATGGTGGTCTTCCCTTAAAGAATAGGATATATGTCCCAAACCAATGAATGATATCCTTTTGTGCCATAGCTCATAAGGAGTCTTACTATCAGTCTTGACTACTAAAACGTTGTTCTACACACAACAGGTAGTGTTAACTGCCTCTGCCCAAAAGGTGATAGGCAGTTTAGAGTCAGACAACATGGTTCTTGCAGCTTCAATAAGTGTCTTGTTTCTCCTCTCAGCAACACCATTTTGTTGAGGAGTCCTGGGAGCACTATATTGTCTTGCAATACCCTTTTCATCACAAAATGCGTCAAGTATTTGGCTCTTGAATTCAGTTCCTTGATCACATCTTATGGGTTTGACCTTGTGATAGCATTGATTCTCAATTTTCAGAATGAAGTTCTTCAAGATCTAAGGAGTCTCATATTTAGTTCTAAGAAAGAAGACCCAAGTGAATCTTGTGAAATCATCTATGATCATCAAACAATAAGAGGTCCTTCCTAGACTCATTACACTGGTTGGGCCAAAGAGATCCATATGTAATAAGTGTAGGGGGTGTAGTGATGGAGTTTCTTTCCTTTGGCTTGTGAATTTCCTTTCAGGCATGTAACACAATGGTCATCACTTGTAAACTCTTTCTTTGATAGTTACCAAATCAATCCTAATTAATTTATTTATTTTTTTAAATTTACATGGCACATTCTTTTATGCTAGATGAAAGACTTATCACTATTTGCTTTAGATAGAAAGCAAGAAACTTCTCCTGAAAGGAATGTTTCCTGCACCATCTCGTACATGTTCCCTTTCTTGGGGGCTCTAAGCAGGATATTCTCTTGAGAAATGACAACCCTAGGCTTGAGAACAATGCACTCATGCTCAGTGAAGAGCACGTTGTGTCTCTGATCTGAAAATTAGGATACACTCAGTAGTTGGCTTACCATTTGTGACCCTGCCCCTTCTAGTGATGTGACCACCTGAATCTCCTTCAAAGGAAACTGACCCTCCATCAATTTTCTCAAAGATTTGAAGCAGAGAGCCATTACCTGTCATGTGCCTGGAACAATTACTATCGATGATCCATACATTTCCTTTGGTCTTTAGTTGTTCCTGCATAAAAAAGATGGTTAGTTACAATTGAAAACCCAAGCATTGTTGGTCTTGGGCTTGTCAAAGCGAACTGAAGACAATGAAACAATAATTGATCCTATATGTAAGCTTGAGGATCATCTACTGTTGTTGATGAAGAACTTTCTGTCATATGGTATTCCTTTATCTTCCACACCATCTTTGGAAGATTAGACTTGATCTTCAATACCTCGGAAGTTTTGATAACTTCGGCGGTTTCGGAGACTATTCCTTCAGAGGAGTTTGTAGCCACTGCAACAGACTTTAGTGCTATAGAAGCATTCGTTTCTTTGGAAACCAATTTTTTTATGTAGGTAAGGTTTCACTTATCTTCTTCTTTACTTTGGATCTTCCAAAATGAAGAGATTTTCCTTTCAAAGTTGTCTTCCTTTTTTTTTCTCAGAAGTTTAATTCTTAGTCATGTGGGTAGTACTTTTGGGATCGCAGATGCAATCCTTAGCAAAATGAGAAGTATTACCACACCTGATGCATTCAATTGGCTTCCTTCTAAGAGTTTTCTTTTGAGTAGAAGGTTAATCTTGATCACTTTCCACTTCAATCTTCATCTTAACAGATGATGTAGCATGCTTCTTAAGGTGAGGCTTGCTTTTGAAACTGGATGGTTCAGGTTGTGCAGAGTGGTGAACAACTAATCAGTCTTCTTCTCTTGACTAGGATGAGCTTGACATTAACTAGTACTCCTGGTACTAGAGTCCATGGTTGAGTCTTTAGTCTTGACCATTTCAAATCTAGCAGAGATAAAGACTTGTTTCTACTTGGGTTAAAGGTGGCCTTGATCTCTTGGGTTTTCTTTGATTTTCTCTTGGCTGCCCTGATCAAGTTCTTCCTTTTAGACTTTGTCATCCCTGGTTCTTTCCTCTCCTCAGGAAAATAGTGACCCTTCTTAGATCTTGTGACTGAAGAGGATGAAGAGGAGATGGTGGAGAATGGCTCTGAGAAGAGTGAAGAAGAGAATTCTAAGAAGGGTCACCATCCCTCTGAGGAGAACAAAACAGTTGGGATGACCAAGTCAAGAAGAAAGAACTTGATCAGGAAGGCCAAAAGAAAGTCCAAAAGGGCTCAAGAGATCAAGGCCACCTTCAATTCTGCACAGAAACAAGTCTTCATCTCTGCAGGATTTGAAGTGGTGAAGGCTGAAGACACCAACTTGAACTCCATCAACAAGAGTTCTGGTTCATGTCCAAATCATCCCATCATCAAGAAGAAGGCTGATTAGTTGTGCACCACTGCTGTACAACCTGAACCATCCAGCTCCAAAGGTAGTTCCATCCCCACAAGAACTACCACAACATCTGCAAAGATGAAGATGGAGAAGGAAAGTGATCAAGTTCAGCCTTGTTCACAAAGGAAAACTCCTAGAAGGAAGAAAATGGACTGTGTTATGTGTGGGAGTACTTCTCATCTTGCTAAGGATTATGTTTACAATTTAAAGAGTACTCTCCACATGACCAAGAAAGAAACTTCTAAGAGTTTGGAAAAGAAGAAGCAAGCTTCAGAAGGAAAATCTGTTTCCTTCGGAAGCTCCAAAATGAAGAAGAAGACAAGTGCAAACTTGCCTTCGGAAGAAAATTTTGTCTCGGAAGAAAGGAATACTTCCGAAGCACTGAAGCCTGCTGCAGTGAGAACAAGATCTTTCGAAGGTCCAGTCATCAAAACTTCTAAAGTCATCAAAACTTCTGAAGTATTGAAGGTCAAGTCTAAGCTTCCAAAGGTGATGTGGAAGTCAAAGAAAGACCAAGTGACTGAAAGTTCTACATCAACATCAGCAAATGATCCTTCTAGCATGACTATAGAATCAATTACTGTTGCATTGCCTTCAACTTTTTTTGATGAGCCCAAGACCAATGAGGCTTGGGTTTCTAAATGTAACTAACCATCTCTTTTGTGCAGGAACAGCTCAAGACAAACATAATTGTATGGATCATTGACAGTGGCTGTTCCAGGCACATGACAGGCAATAGGTCTGACTCCAAAAGTTTGAAAGTATTGATGGAGGACCAGTTGCTTTTAGAGGAGATGCATGAGGTTACATTACAGGAAGGGGCAAGGTCACAAATGGTAAGCTCAACATTGAGAAGGTAAAACTTGTCAAGGAGCTTGGGTACAATCTTCTGAGTGTATCCCAATTTTGTGATCAGAGTCATAACATGCTCTTCACCGAGCATGAGTGCATTGTTCTCAGGCCCGGGGTGGTCATTCCCCATGAGCACATCCTGTTCAGAGCCCCCAGGAAAGGGAACATGTACAAGATGGACTTGCAAGAAACATCTCCCTCAGGAGAAGTTTTATGCTTTCCGTCTAAAGCAAATAATGATGAATCTTTCCTCTGGCATAAAAGAATGTGCCATGAAAACTCTAAAAACATGAATAAATTAATTAAGAATGACTTAGTAACTGGAATACCAAAGAAAGAGGTTACAAGTGATGACCACTGTGTTGCATGCCTGAAGGGGAAGCAACACAAGGTATCTCACAAGCCAAAGGAAAGAAATTCCATCATTAATCCCTACACTTATTACATATGGATCTCTTTGGCCCCACCAGTGTAATGAGTCTAGGAAGGACCTCTTACTGTTTGGTGATCACAGATGACTTTACAAGATTCACTTGGGTCTTCTTTCTTAGAACTAAGGATGAGACCCCTGTGATCTTGAAGAATTTCATCTTAAAGATTGAGAATCAATGTGATCACAAGGTCAAAACCATAAGTGTGATTAAGGAACTGAATTCAAGAATCAAATCCTTGATACATTTTGTGATGAAAAAGGTATTACAGGACAATATAGTGCTCCCAGGACTCCTCAGCAAAATGGTGTTGCTGAGAGGAGAAACACGACACTAATTGAAGCTGCAAGAACTATGTTGTCTGACTCTAAACTGCCATCACCTTCTGGGCAGAGGCAGTGAACAATGCTTGCTATGTGCAAAATAGAGTTTTAGTGGTTAAGACACATATTAAGACTTCTTATGAACTTTGGCACAAGAGAAAACCTTTCATTGGTTTTCTCAGGTCATTTGGATGCCCTTGCACCATCTTGAATACCAAAGATCAAATTACCAAGTTTGCCGAGAAATAAGATGATGGACACTTTATTGGATACTCTTCTCAAGCTAAAGCTTATAGAGTATACAATCTCAGAACTAGAGTAGTTGAGGAGTCATCCAATATGACTTTCAATGAGCACACTCTCAGTGTGAAAGGTTCTGGTCTAGATTGGCTATTTGATCTTGATTTAGCTACCAACTGTTTTAACAAATCTTGTGAGAATGTATCAGGATCCACAGATATACTACCTACAAGTGATCCTGACCCAAGATTTGAGCTAACAAGACCTTCAAGTTACACATCTTCAGCTCCAGTGGTAACTAATCCTGTAAATGAAGCTTCTACCAGCACATCAATGACAAATCCTGCTGATACTTCTGGGGTGCTTTCAAATTCCAGCTTAGAGACACAAAACTCAGAGGAAGGAGCTTCAAATGTTGGAGAAAATGGTGATGATGAAAGTGATCAGGAATTTCTTGATGCTGATAACCACTCCATTGAAGACAACATCAATGATGTCACACACTCATTGGATCAAGTCAATCTTGATAAGTGTGCTGATGTGGAGGGTGAATCTTCCTTGCCAGATCAGAATTTTTCAAATTTAGATCTGTCTAAGCAACTTGCTGTGATCCCTCAGCTAAGGATCCATAAGTCTTATCCTACCACAAAAATCATTGGAGATGTTGATTCAGGGGTGAGAACAAGAGGACAAACCCATCAAGCAAATGTTTGTCTTAACTCTTGTTTCTTGTCCCAGATAGAGCCAAAGAAAATTGATGAGGCTCTAAAGGATGGAAGTTGGGTTGAAGCTATGCAAGAGGAGCTGCTTCAATTCAAAAGGCAAAAGGTTTGGAACCTATGTCCTCTTTCTCAAGGGAAGACTACCAAGGAACCAAATGGGTTTTTAGGAATAAGAAGGATGATAGAGGACTTGTCATCAAGAACAAAGCAAGACTAGTTGTTCAAGGGTATACTCAAGAAGAAGGAATTGACTACACATATGTTTTTGCTTCTGTATCAAGACTTGAAGATGTTAGGATATTCCTAGCTTTTGCTGCATCCAAGAACTTCAAGGTCTACCAAGATGTCAAGTGTGCTTTTCTTTATGGGGTGATTGATGAAGAGGTGTATGCCAGACAACCACCTGGGTTTGCAGATCCTAATCATCCTGATTATGTCTGCAAGCTTGATAAAGCTCTTTATGGGCTGTACCAAGCACCAAGGAAGTGGTATGAGACTCTACCTCAGTATCTCTGTCAACATGGCTACAAAAGGGGTACTATAGATGGAACTCTCTTCATCAAAGGAATAGGAAATGACATAATGCTAGCTCAAGTATATGTAGATGACATTATCTTTGGGTCAACTAATCCAAAGCTCTGCAAAGACTTTGAGAAGCTAATGAAGGACAGGTTTGAAATGAGTGCCATGGGGGAACTCAATTTCTTTCTAGGAATTCAAGTGAAGCAAGTTGACAATGGCATCTTCATAAGTCAGTCAAAGTATGTACAAGACATACTTAAAAGGTTCAACATGACTGATTGTAAGGTTGCTAAGACACCCATAGCCAGAAATCACTCCCTTGGACCTGATCTTGAGGGGGAGTATGTTGATGAGCATCTCTATAGGGCAATGATTGGGTCTGTTATGTACCTCACAACTAGCAGGCCAGATATCATGTTTGTTACATGCATTTCTGCAAGATATCAAGCCAACCCCAAGATGTCATACCTGGTCACTGTCAAAAGAATTTTAAGATATCTCAAAGGTACTCCATCACTTGGCCTTTGGTATCCAAAGAATTTTGACTTTAATCTGTATGCTTATACAGAGAGTGACTATGGTGGTTGCAACATGACTGTAAAGTCTACATCAGGGGGATGTCAATTTCTTGGTGGAAGAGTAGTCTCTTGGCAATGTAAGAAACAATCCTGTGTGTCTGCATCAACTGCTGAGGCTGAATACATTGCTGTTGCTAGCTGCTATGCTCAAGTGCTTTGGATTCAAAATCAGATGCTGGACAATGGATTCAACTTTAAAGAGACTCCCATCCATATAGACAACAACAGTGCTATCTCCATCACAGAAAATCCTATGCAGCACTCAAGGAAAAGCATATCAATATCAGGTATCATTTGATTAGAGATAACTTTGAAAAGGGTTTAATGTCAAATTTAACACAAATGAACAATATGCTGATCTGTCACCAAAGCTTTTGATGAGCAGAGATTTAAATATCTTGTGTCAGCTATTGGGATGATTAACTTTGAAAATCTTTTCTTAAAACTTAATCATATTTATTTCTAAAACTTGTGTGTCCTAAGTTGTCTACATTATCACCTTCATAAGCCCTTTTTTTCTTTGGAAGAAAAATCTTTTCAAAAGACATTTCTTAGATTTTTGAAAAATTTGATCTCTTTTCTTTTCGGAAGATTTAAAATTACCTTCAAAAGAAATTAATGTCTTAGTAAACAAATAACTGCTTCTGTAATTTTACCTTCGGAAGAAATTTATGAAATGTCTTTCGAAGCTTAAAATCAACTTAAGGACCCTGTATGTTTTCAAAGAACAAGTTTCTTCCGAAAGCAATTTACCTTCGAAAGTTTTTATTCTCCTTAGAATAAAAATCTCTGAGTGTTAATTCTCTTCCATAGCAAAATTCTCAAAAACCTTTGAAATTTCTTCCGAAGCCAATTTGCCTTCAGAAGCTTTTTCTTCAGAACTTCCGAAGCAAATAACCTTCGGAAGATTTTTCGACTTCCAAGAAAACTACTTTTTGGGCAAAAGTAAACTACTTTTCAGAGGTGGGACCGACATTCGGATTTCAAAGTTTATCCTCTTTCATTAACTTTGTCTCCAATCCTTTTCACATAAATACCCAACGGTTCCCCCCTCTTTCACTATCTTCTTCAATTACACTATTACTTAAACCTAAATTCTCCTAAACCGCCTTTGTTCTTCATCTTTTTTCATCCTTAAGCTTCACAGGCAACACAACCATGTTGCTCTGTTAAGCTCTGAGAAAGATGAAAGTTTCTTAGAGATTTGCCGTTTCTTAGCTTTATCCAACTACTTCACCTCCCTTACCATTGATCCTACTCTCTATGAGGATCATCTGCTTGAATTTTGAAAGACCTGCCAAGAGGTCATTATGGATGATGAGAAGGCACTGTCTGCCACAGTGCAAGGGAGGACAATCTTCATCACTCTAGCCATCATCAATACTCACTTGCAGCTGGATAATGAAGAAGATGAGTTGTCTTTCCCAAAGGAAGCTGTAAATCATTCCTTTGAGCAGATGGGCTATGAGGGAGATTTCTCTGTAAAGACCTTCAGGAAAGGGAAGGTCTCATCCCAGTGGAAATACCTGCTTCATGTGGTTATCCACAGCTTGTCAAACAAGCATGGAGGGTGGGACTAGATTCCTGAGGATCTCTCCTTCATAGTACATGGAATGGTTCAAGGGGTCAAGTTCAGGTACTCTAAGTTTGTTTATACCAATTTGCTTGCTAACTTGGACTCCTTAGAGTATTATATGTTTTCTAGATATGTTCAACACATTCTCAACTGTGAACTAGGCTCACAGTTGAGGGAAACAGATAATATTCTTAAATTGGGACAGATGAAGCCCGATATCTTTAAAATAATAAAGAAGCCAACTGTAGGCTTCTCAGGGATAGAAACAGCCCTTATCCCAAAAATGTTAGAGCTCATTGCTCAAGGTGACAACCTAGCAACACAAGCTAGTGTTGACCCACACCTTCTACCTCCCAACAACCAAAAAGGCCACAAATCACCCTCACCTACCAAAGAAAATCCAAACGAACCCCTGCCAAGCTATTGAGTCTGTGCAGGCCCCATACACTCACCCATACAGGAGGAAGTAGACACTAGAGCTCCCACTTCCCCTTAGGAGCAAACCACTCCCATCTCTTCAAGAATCAGTGGTGAGGTTCCTCATGCTCACCCTGATGAGCTCACAAGCCCAACTAACTTAAGCCTTCACTTTGAGTCTCAATACTCAAGTGAACAACCATTAGGGGACAGTTACCATCCCCAACCTTTAGACTTGAATCAACCCATTCCTAACCTTGAATTTTATACTGATGAAGACTTAGGTTTCAGTGAGTACCATAAGAAGATATTATGAGAGTCTGAGTGATCCTGACCATCTGATGAAGAAGGGCATGGTCATTATCATTATGAGGACTATCAACAACTGAAGATCTTCAAATGTTTTGGTAGCATCAGCCTAGGGGGAGTTTGTAAGGATTCCTATAAGAATGATGTAGCCAAAACATCCAAAGTCTCTCTGCATGCATGCACTGAAGAACAAAAGTAGAAATGCTACAGAAGTTTTACACCATGCACTAGAAATATTCTAAGTGTAAAATCTTCCGAAGCCAAGACCAATATCTTCCGAAGCCAAAAAATGAAGTCTTCCAAAGCTTCAAAGACAAAGTCTTCCGAAGCCAAAGAGTGAAGACAGATTTCTTCCGAAGACTTTTAGAGACATGCTTTTATCTGATGTACTTTACTATAAAGCTGGACCACCTTTCTGCTGCAACTTTGTAAAGTCACCAACTTACATGTGTTGGTGAAAGGTCCATGCTTTTGATAACTGTACATTGTGGTCTTGAGTCTGTGCTTTCTACTTTATGTACTTTTATCCTTTTTGTAATATATTAAGATGTGAGCTATGGTATTTTATAGTCACTAGTCAAAAGGCAAATCTGCCTTTTGACTCTACATTTGATTTTGTAGTTGTCTAGTCAATTGTATCCAGTTGGCTTTCAAAGTATGGCCGGTTGTAGGATGTAGTATAAAGTATCTCAAGTACTTGTAACTTTCTATCGTATGCTTTGTAACATTTGTAACAGACTTGAGAAACAATATACACCATTCTTGAAAACCAATTACTTATTGTTATATGCCATCTTGTTCTGTCTCATATTTACTTGTGTTCTTAGCATGTTTCACTAAAAGTTAACCAGTTCCCTATTTGATTTGTCAAGTGTTCTAAGCAACTCTCCTTATTGTGTTGTTATGTTGTAAGTGCATACCCTTCACCGGTCCTGCAAACATTTAACATATCAAATTGGGAACCGAGTTTATTATGTACTAAGAACAGAAGTAATGAGACAAGAACAAGAACAACAACAAGATAATATTGGTTTTCAAGAGTGATGTATATTGTTCTCAAGTCCTTTTACAAGTGTTACAAAGCGTACATAAATATACAAGTACTTAAGACATTTTATACTACATTCTACAGCCGGCCATACTTAGAAAGTCATCCGAAAACACTAATCTAGACAACAAGATCAATGTAGAGCCAAAACGCAGATTTCCTTTTGAGTTGTTACTATGACATGCCATAGCTCACATCCTACTATATTACAAAAAGGACAAAAGTACAAGAGTAGAAAGTTATAGACAAAATACCTTAATCTACAATTGACAAAAATATTAAATTTTCACCAACTCATCTAAGTTGGCGAGTCTTTAAAGATGGCAGAGGAAAGTAGTTCAGCTTTTGTCAAAAGATGATCGGAGAAACCATGTCTTCTCTGTCTTTAGAAGAAATCAGTCATTGACTTCAGAAGACTTTGTCTTTAATGCTTTTAAAGACTTCATCTTTGGCTTCAGAAGATATGGTATTTTGGCTTCAGAAGATATGGTATTTTGGCTTCGGAAGATTTGATACTTAGCATAATTCACTGAGTTGTATCAAATCTTTCGAAGTAACTTCCTGGTACTTTAATAGTGCATGCTGAGAGCTCTTTGGTAGCATTAGTCTTTAAGTGTATTCCTTACTAACGTTTCTTATTAATAGAGTCTGTCATAAATGATCCAAATTCTACAAGCCAAACAACAATTCATAATTCAAACGATTAATCTAATATACAATGATCATATCAAACTAACAAACATCTCTAGTACTTAATATCTAAGAATCTTGGAATCTAAAGATTCCTCTAGCAAGTTATGAAAACGCATTAAACCGCAAATTTCTCACACCATTCACGTAAATAATCATGAATAACATTAAAGGTGAACAATAACAACACCTACTGGCATCAATTTTAAGTATTAAGATTGATTGGATATACTAGGGTTTATATACATACTACTCATAAAAAAGTGATAGTTTTATAAAATCAATTACCCAAGTAGTGTGAATGATCACACTAGATGCTCCTAACACGTTGTATTGATTAATTTTAGCAAACGTCTGACACACACACACACACACACACACACAGAGAGAGAGAGAGAGAGAGAGAGAGAGAGAGAGAAAGAGAATGTGTGTGTGTTTGTGTGTGAGCCACGATAGCAAGAAGAAGGGGGAGGGGTGACGATCGAGGGGGTGGGGGATTAGGGTTTGGTTATGTTATGTTTTTTCAAAAACCTTTTGTAAGAACCTCCAAATTAATTAATTTATGATACACCCCTTTAAGAAAAATTTATTGATTTTCCTTTTTTATAAAAACAAGTTTCACAATCCATACAATAAATCAACTTTGATTCACTTACAATTTCATAGTCTTGACTAATAATATATAATTCTCACGACTATAAGATAACCCTTAAATTATCAAAATAACTTGGTAACACATTGATTTCACATAATCACGTATTAAACCACATAATATTATGTAAATTAATATTATTCATTATTTTGTTAGGACACTAACGTCCGAGGAAAAACTTTTGTGTGATTACGTTGCTAATTGTCTGAATTGCTAATTGTCTGAAATGAAACAAACATTTGGGGTGAGTTGTCACAAACTATTTTATGGAAATCTAGGGTTCCTTTAACATTTGGTCGTAGTTTATATTCAACTTTCTTATGTTGTTTTGTTTGTTTATTGTTTGATTAGAACCGTTGTTATCATAGGAGATCAAATTTATTTATATTTCATCACAAAGACTGTTACTAAAATTGTATCTTTGATATAATCGTGTGTCTAGTGTGATTATTTTTTTATTTGTTCTCCGATGTATATCCTCATTATATACACATTGCATTGATTTTGTTTGTATCAAAATATCTGAATTTTGAGTATGGTCTTGTGATCATGATTTGTTTTTAAAAACATTAGCCTAAATTAATGATAGTTTCAAATGGATCGATCTGTGATTGTTATCAAGCAATTGACAATTATATGAACAATGTAATCAAAACTAACAAATATCAGAAAAATTCATAGCATTTTCATTGATATTAGTAGGATTACAAAGTGCAATTGAGAGAATATCACAATATCTTCAAAAGTCTTAACCTGCACTAAAACAAGCAATCCTATTTATACTAATAACAAGAAAACAATAAGGAACATATATTTACATAATATGTCCCTACACTATGACCAAAACTAATCTAAAGACTAAAATGCTAATCTTTCTAGGGTTCCAACAATACCCCCCTAAGATTTGCATTTGTCTTCAGCAAAAGAAGTCTTCTGGTTCTTCCTTGATCTTGAACATTGGCTTCTTTTTATATAACTCTAGTTCTCGAAGAGCTTTCTTTATGGAAGACTTTAACTTCTTAGCTAGAGTTCTTTGCTCCGGCTTAGAGTCATTTGTCTTTATCTCCATTGCTCCCATCATCAACAAGTTTCTTTAGATAAACCTGCAATGTCAACATTAGCATACATCTCTATTGGCTTTGGATTCTCTTTGGTGTAGATTCCCAATACTCCCTTGCTTGAAGTTCTCATGAATTCTATATCTTTGATGTCTTTCTTCATAATATTAGCATACGCCATAGCCTTCCTCAAAGAAATTCTTTCCATTGCTTCATTCATTACTTTGATTATTGTCATAAAATATTATCTGTCATTTTCAGCTTCGACAGAGGATACTTGATCAAATTTCTGATTTGACAAAAATGATATGTAACTTGGATGAAGTAACTTTAGCTCAAAAACTCGAAACAAGCTTATCATGTCATTCTCCCAATCATCTTCATCTCTTACAAGCTTTGAATGAAAAGTATCAGAATCATAAAACCATCTTTTGATTGGTTTTGATGTCTGAGTACCATTTATCACTTTCAGACCAGGATTGGTTACTTTCTCAAAGAATTGATCTCCAAAAGCCTCTAGATATTGATCTGCCATTTCAGATCTAGACTTACTCTTCTTCTTATCTCTTCTCAAAGTATCAAAGTATGCCTTATCCTCTTGATCACTTCTAGTTTTTAGAAAAGATGGCATTCTGGAGATTCCTCTATCAAGTAACTTTACAAAATTTTCTCCTCTGGCAACCTTTGATGGATTAATGAGAGGCAACTTATGCAATTCTTTTAAATCTTGTACTGGAAGAGTAACAATGCTAGAATAAAAATGATACATATCACCAATTGCATTTACTCTCTTTATCAGAAAAGCATCAAACACCTCATCATACTTCCAAGCAACTATCTTCACTTCTTTTGTCTTATCAGGCACAATGATAGCATTTAACAGCTCTGAAATAGATTGTCCTGTTTGCAGCATATTTCTCACTATGTCTCCAGCAGATCTTGCTTTGTTCCGTAGTTGTTTTTGATTCAAATCAACTTTGTATGCTTGTTGCTCTGTGTTGGGAAACATTTAGTTCCTTGATTGCAACCACATCCTCAAAGCAGGTATACTCATATCATCAGGATCAGGATGGTGCAATTCCTTCTCAGGAATATCACTAATATTAATGCTTTCAGTCATAGATGCCCATTCTCCATGTTCTAGACTTATCTCATTTTGATCAACAGGTGCTGTTGATTATGCTATCATGCACTTCTCATATTCTTCATTAATTTGAGATATAGTCAGTCCATCCAAGAATACTCTATTGTACTTCTTTCTGACTAGATAATTATATTTGTCTTCAAAATCAATTGGTATATCATCTTGAACAACAGGAGATTCAACAAAATCACATACATCTTCATCTTCTAGCACCTCGTCATACCATTCGTCTGGTAAATCAGAATCTAAATCCTCAAGAGCTTCTATTCTTTGTTGCATTTCAGTTTCTTCTAAATTATCATCTATATAAGCAATCTTTTGAACTTTTGAAGGAACCGAGGATGGTTCAACTTCATCTATCTTTCTCTTTCCTTTTTCAGCTTCAGAGAACTTTCCAGATTGAATTTCTTTGTTTTCTAGTAAAGTTTCTTTCTCACCAACCATTCCTTCATTTTCTTTCTCTGGCTCTTTCAAACTTTCTTTTAATCTTTCTATCTCTTCACACATTCTTTTCACCTTTTCTTCAAGATCAGTCATCATGATGTTTTTCTTTTCATTATTTGCTTTCAACAATGCATTTTCTTCTTTTAATCTTTCAATTACTTCATTTTGATCTGCAGTTTTGGCTTTCAATTCATCAATTACTTCTAAATTCTCATCAATTTCTGTTTGCACACAAACATCATTTGCTTGTTTCAATTCCTTTTCTTTCTCTTTCTCAATCAAAACTTCCACACTTGGTGATTGCACAGGAGAAATAACATTCTTTGTGATAGGCTCAGACCATATAGAATCAAAATCAAAGGCTTGATTAAAATCAACATTATCAATAGTTTCATTTTCAACATGATCATCAATTTTTGATCATTCACTGCAGTATCAATAACATCATTAGCATTCATTTCCTCTTCATTATCATCTCTATGATCAGATGTTGTTTGCTCACTATCTATTTCTTGAATAGTTTCTTCATCATTAACGTTTATTTCACCTTCTTGATCATCACCTTGATTGTCATCATCATCATCATCAGAAGAACTTTCATCATCATCATTTTCTGCATTATCATCATCTTCATCATCATTATCTTCTTCATCATCAGCATTAGAAGAACTTTCACATCATTATCTTCTTCATCATCAGCATTAGAAGAACTTTTATCATCATTATCTTCTTCATCATCAGCATTAGAAGAACTTTCATCATCATCATCAGATTCTTCAACAACTTCTTCAATAACATCTTCAATAAGATCATTAGGATTCACAGGCTCATCGTCAAACAAATGAAAGTGTTGTTGATTAACATCAACAATATCATCAGCTACATTTCTCATGTACTCAAACAAAGGTACATTATCTGCTCCTGTGATCACAACAAGTCTCTTATACACCACTTCAGACATATGCTCTAACTCAAGTCTATCACCTTGTATACCATAAGCATGGATGTCTGGATATTCTTCATTTATGATCAATTAGAGAAATCTTCAATACATCAAGTATTTGTTCCTTTTTCCTTTCTCCAAATTGAATTAAAACCCATTCATAATCCACTTAGCCATGTTGAATCTTCTATTAGTGGCTATAGCTACTATTGGAGATGCTATATCAACTGGAAATGAGTTCCATCCTGCACTTCTTTTTGACATACAATGCTGAAAAATATTGCATAGCAGCTTCCAATGATTATAAACTCTTACTCTAAAGAATTGCTTCTTTGGAAAGTTATCTGGGTGACCCATCTGCATGAATGTCTCTCTACATTCATTAAAAGTGTATTCAGATAAATCTTGATCATCATTTTCACCCAGTCTTAAAGCACTTCTTATAGATTCTTCAGAGAATTCAATCATTCTATCATTTGAAATGAATCCTCTCAAAACTTTCCTTCTGTTATCATCAAGCTCAATCTCTGCTGTTCTCCAGAACTTCTTGATCAATCTTGCATATATTGCTGGTCTTGCACACATAGCATATACATACTTTGTTCTTAGAAGAAATCTGATCATCTCTTCATAATCGGCAGATTCTCTAACTTCTTCATTTAGAAAAGTAGCAACATTATGCTTAGGCTCAAACTTTAAAGTAGACATCTGTCAATCAAAAAAGAAACTTGAATTAGTTTGGAAGATTATACTTAATTAAGTTTTTATCAACCATGAAACAAGTATAATTCCTCCAATTGATTTATATTTACTTAATAACTTTATATTTTAAAATTTGATCGTTTAAAAATTCAAACATATGAACTTACTGTTTTTATGATTTAATAAAATTTTAAGATATAAAACCAATTAAGTGATTTGTTTCTAGATGATTTCAGCATACAAGTTGAGTTTTGATGAAAAAAATATAAGTTTTGATTAAAAAGAAATATTCAAGTGTCGATTCATTTCAAGATTATTATTTTATTATTATTTTTTTTACTCTGATGATCCTTGAATCAAAAAAATATTTTTAAGATGAAATTTTGTTTTGATGATGACAATCTGTTCGCAATCCATTGTTATTAACAAAATCATGTTTCACTTTTAACAATCAAACACAATGAATCACTAATTTCAGATTTATTCATGTTTTAGGGTTCGAACGCCTAAATAGGGTTCAAACGTCTGATTTAGATGATGAAAATACACACTGATTTGATGATATAATCTCACAAAGTTGATCGCGTTCACTGATATTACCTTGGAGAATCAATCAATCTTAGAAAAGACAAGTAATCAGTGAGTATTTGAGTGAGTCGGAACTGATAGTATGAACAGAGCGAATGAGAGTATGAAATGTTAGAATGAAATGAAATCTGTGCAAGTGTTGTATTTATATAAGTGTAAAAATCATTGGACGCATTACAACTTTTTAGACGCATGACCACTGTTGAGGCGCATGAGGTCCGTTAAACCTTAGACCCATGAGTTGTACTTGGTCAAATTTTGATTCTGATTCTAGGCGCAGGAGCACTGTTCAGGCGCATGACCTAGAATGAAACGCCTAACACTTGTTTTATTTTTAATATGAGATATCTGGTACTGTTTAGGCGCATGAGCTTGTACAAAACGCCCAACACTTAACCAAAAATTTTAGACTTATGATTACTGTTTAGACGCATGAGGATGACTCAAAACGTCCAACACTTATCATAAAACTAAAATTTCATCATGCTTCTAAACTTAGACTTATGATCACTGTTTAGGTGCACGAGACATCCATACGTCCAACACTTGTCTAATTTTCACAAATTTCTTTCAAACTGGACTTTTGATCAATTTCACTGTTTTTCATGGAAATTTTCAACCTTTGGTCAAACTTTGACTTAAAGCCTTAGACTTTGACTGTTTGATCAAAACTTTGACTTTTTGACCAAAACTTTGATTTTTTGACCAACTTTTGACTTTTTGACCAAATTTATTATAATTAATTTCCCGTCATTTTAGTCTCAAAAATTTCATAAAATATCAAACATTCTCAATTCTTTGCAAGAAGCTTTTCCAAACAATAGATCATTTGGAAATTTATTATTTTTGGTTCATTTGAAGACATAACACATACTACTTGAATAATTTTTGCATCATCCTTTTCAACTTTTATTTTGATTTTCTCTTTTTCAAAATTTTACTCCCTCTAAACTTTTATGTTCATAAACTTAGAAGTTTATATGTGTGGAAATTAAGAAAAACAATCATTATTGACATGCCTGCACACATAAAAACATGCAAAATTGAAAATAAAGCAGAATCAGAAAAATACTACTAGATGTACACAGAATTATATGCCTGCAGTGAGCTCATACCAGAGAATAATCGGCACATTAAAGTAAAAAAAATGATGAATAGTCATGAACATTGATTAAATCCTGATCAAGTGTGTTCCAGGTCAGCAATATTGCAGCAAAGGAGACACAAGATCTAAGGACAGATAATAAGTACTTTTGGTAAAAGTATCAGCACACTTACTTTTTCAATTCTTGGATATGGACCCCACACTTAGACTTAGAGAGTCCAACCCTCTTCAAGGTATGCAAGCAAACACTTTTTCACAGTATAATTACCTGACATATATGAATAACCAGATCTCATGTTTAGGTCAATGAGAGAATCATTATGGTAAAACCATTTGATAATCTGAAAGAAAACCACCACGGACAAGCCATTAGGTAATTCCCGAATCCGTTTCATAAAGAATTGGATATAGATGATTCATAAGAATCAAAGGACATCCATTTTGGACTTTTGAAAGGATTGTGCACATTGGCATCTTTTGCATCAAGTGAGAATATCCAGGTCTGTAATCACTTACAACAGAGGATACCTCGTCACTTCAGGTCTATGATCACTCATAACAGAGAAGTGAACATATGCAGTAAACAGATCTCATGGTTATTTATATCACCATCAGGTGTGAGTTTGTGACTTGATAAGCAATCAATCAGAAAAGTTAAGACCACTCAAAAGAACTAAGATGAATACCTACAATGCATAATGATTTAGTTAAATCACAAGAATTTACTTTTTTAGTATAATTGCATGACTATACCAGCACATCATATCTGATCATGTCAGACTTTATTATTGAGTGAAGTATGCAACTGATTATATCTTATGTATAATCATTGCTCACATGTTGCAAAGGCAGATGCAATCCTAAATAAAGAAATAGCTAAACTAATATTTTTGTATTTTCCTTTTTATAAGATTATAATTCTGTACTTGCTTTTTCATTTGGCACACACACACACAAAATATATAATCAGGCAGTCAATTTTGATGTTTTCCCTTTTTGAAGTTTAGAATATGTGGGAGGGTTATTATCATTTTGATTAGACAAAATCTAATTTCAACATGATTAACAAGGCCAATAGACTCAACCAGATACTCAAACCTTCTGGGTAGAAAGGATTTAGTAAACAGGTCAGCTAGTTGTTTGTCAGTTGAAATTTAAATCAAATTGATTAAACCTTTTTTAGAGTTTTGAGAAAATGATATCGAATTTCAATATGTTTTGTTTTTGAATGTTGAACAGGATTAGTTGTTGTAAACATAGCAGCAGTGTTATCAATGTAAATAGGAGTTTTAAGAAAATTGAACCCGTAATCCAGTAGTTGATTTTGCAACCAAAGGATTTGAGAACATCCTGTTGAGGCAGCAATGTACTCAGCTTCTGCAATTGATACTGAGACGTTTGTCTGTTTCTTACATTACCATGAGACTAATCTGGGACCCAAAAACTGACAACCACCCGTAGTAGATTTTTTATATTGACTACATCCCCTATAATCACTATAAGTATATCCATGAAACTCGAAATTTCCTTCATAAGGATACCATAACCCTAGAGCTGGTTTCCTTTGAGATATCTGAATATGCATTTGACAACAATTAGATGAGATTCCTTCGGGTCTGATTGATACCTGGCACAGACATAAACATCATACATTATGTCAGGTCTAGATGCAGTTAGATACATCAAAGAACCAATCATAGATCTGTATAATGTTTGGTCTATTGATTTTCCTTTTGGATCAGGATCAATCTTGGTGTTTATGTCAGTTGGAGTTCTGATGGATTGACAATCTTGCAGCTTGAATTTTCTTTAATAGTTTATCAACAAACTTCTCTTGATTGATGAAAATACCATCTGCAGATTGTGTAACTTGCAATCCAAGAAAGAAGTTGATTTCTCCCATAGAACTCATCTGGAAACGTGATTTCATGATTTCTTCATATTCTAAGCACAGTTTTTGACTGGTAGATCCAAAAATGATATCATCTACATACACTTGTACACAAAGAAGATCAGATGCATCTCTCTTAATGAATAAAGTAGGATCAAATTTTCCTCGTGTATATCCATGTTGGATCAAGTGCTGTGACAATGTGTCATACCAGATTCTTGGAGCTTGATGTAAACCATATAGAGCTTTGCTGAGCTTGTACACACGATGAGGAAATTCAGCATCTTCAAAACCATGAGGTTGCTTAACATACACATCATCGGTGATTGGACCATACAAAAATGCGCCCTTAATATCCATTTGATACACTTTGAATTTCATATAAGAAGCATATGCCAGAAAGACCCGAATTGCTTTTAGTCTTGCAACTGGAGCAAATACTTCGGCATAATCTATTCCTTCCTCCTGAGTGTATCCTTGAGCTACTAATCGAGCTTTGTTTCGAATGATTATTCCTCTGTCATATGATTTGTTTCTGAATAACCATTTTGTGCCAGTGGCATTCTCTCATTTAGGTAAATCCACCAAATTCCACACTTCTTGTTTACGGAATTGAAGTAACTCTTCTTGTATAGCTTCTATCCAACTTTGTCCTGTAAAGCTTCAGTGATGTTTTTATGGACAATTTGAGAAAGAAAACATGAGTATAAGCAAATGTTTGCTTTCTTTGTATGATTTCTCATTGTTCTCTCATTCAAAGGGTCGATAATCTGTGAGATAGGATGATTTTTGTGAATACGAGTAGTTGGAATCTCGTCTTGTTGTACATTCACCTCTAGATTTGATTGGTTCAAGTCGGAGAGCTGAAGCAACAAATTTGAAGAATGTGGAATGAAATTTGGATCTTGAGTTGGAGAATTGACAAAGTAATCAAACTTGTCATTCACATCTATATCACCGGATACAGATGAAGTTCCAGACTCAAGATGGTGAATTTATGGTCCATCATTAGGAATAGAATGAGAAAAATTAGAATCTGTAGGAACTTGTTGATGCTCATGATTTGCTATAGAGAATAGAAGATCTCTTGCAAAAGAGAAGAATGGATAATCTAAGCTTGTATCATCCATGTCATCAGAATCAGAATCGTCACCACTGAAGGTTCCAAGATCTCCTGTTTGTTTTCTGTTCACATGAAGATTCAAGCAGATTAGAATTAAATGAATTTATTAATGAATCTAAATCAAATAACCATTTTGGGCCATTTGAAACTGATGGAAAAGAGTTTCAAGGAATTTAACATTGAACGTTTCAATGATAACATTCGTCTTAGAGTTATAAACTCTATACGCTTTTGAAGCGGACGAATATCCAAGAAAGAATCCATCATCAGACTTTGTATCAAATTTTCCTAGATGGTCATTTGAATTTAAAATCAACACAGGACATCCAAAAGATTTAAGAAAAATAATATTTGGTTTCCTACCAAACATTAACTCATAAGGAGTTTTTTGTTTCTCCTTAACCAACAGAGTACGATTTTGAATAAAACAGGCAGTTGATATTGCTTCATCCCAGAATGTGATAGGAATCATTACATCAGCTAATATTACACGAGCTGCTTCAATCATAGTTCTGTTCTTCCTTTCTGCAACTCCGTTTTGTTGTGGAGTTCGAGGAGCACTGAATTGATGAGCTATTCTTTGCCTGCACAAAAACTGTCAATATTAGCATTTTTTAATTCTGTTCCATTATCACTTCTGATTATTTTAACTTTTTGATCTAATTGGTTTTCTACTTTAATGATGAACTCTTTTAAAAGATCAGCTGTTTCAAATTTGGCATGAAGAAAGAAAACCCAAGAAAATCGCGTATAATCATCAATGATGACTAAACAGTACGATTTCTTCCCGATACTTTGTATGTTTACAGGACCAAATAGTTCCATGTGTAACATTTGTAAAGGTTTTGAGTTTGAGTTAATCTCTTTGGTCTTATAAGACGCTCTATGTTGTTTTCCCTTCAAACAGGCTTTGCAGAAGTCTGATGTTGCAAACTTCTTTGAAGGAATGCCAATAACATGATTTCCTGCTGCGTGGTTGTTCATCTTCTTGAAGTTTGAATGACCGAGACGTCTATGCCAAAGATGACTTTCATCATTTGATGCACGAGCAATGAGACAGGTTGTTTCTGTTGATGGATCAACTTGAGACATGTCTAGTTCATAGACATCTCTATCACGAACAACTTTGACAACCACCCACTCTTTGCTGATATGAAATCCTGGCTTTAAGATATAACAAAAAGAATCATCAAATAACGTAGAGTACGATTTATCACATATTTGTGAAACACTCAAAAGATTGAAATTCAATTGTTCACAAAAATTGACTTTGTCAAAACTTATTATTCCTTTAGATACCTTTCCTTCACCGGTTATCTTTCCTCCTGAATCTCCACCAAACGCCATATGTGTACCATCTTTTAGCTTAAAATCTTGAAGCAAGGCTTGATTGCCTGTCATGTGCCGGCTACACCCACTGTCAACATACCATGTGTTTACGGGTCTCCGTGGGCGTACCTGCATTCAATATATTTAAACAGAGTTAGTAACCAAGCCGAAATGGTCTCGGGCTTTCCAAATTTATCTATGATAGTAAACTTTTTGTAATGGAGTTTGTTTATGTCAGGTTTGTTTTGAGATTTATGATTTTCAAATCCTCTTTGAGAAACATTTTGACTATCTCTTCTTTGTTTGAATTTCAAAACATTATATCTATTTTCAATATCATCATCAAGAGATTTTGAACCATTGTTTGAAACATTATAAACATTTTTCTTATTATATGTTTCATTTTTCATTCTCACTGAACGTGGAACGAAAGGTTCTTGATTATACTGTTGTGATCTGACTTTATACTGATTATCATAATCAGAATTGATTCTTCGAAAATATCTCAAACCCAGAGAAGGTGTTTTAGTTAGTTTTTTAAATCCATTATGATGATTTCTTTGAAAAATTGGATTAGCATATCCTTGATTATCAAAATCTTTTCTAGGTGAGTTCTTTCTAAAGTAGCAATCCTCTGTGTTATGATTCCTTTCATCACACAATGCACAATATTTGTTAAAACAACAATAAGTTGTGTTATGATTTGTCATATCACATATGTGACAGTATTTGTTAAAATAACACTCAGATGTGTTATGATTGTACATGTCAAATATATCACAGTATTTTTGTGGTTTTTGAAACAACATTTGTTTAACCATAGAAGTAGATGTTACATTAGACCCTTGTTTGGTTTTAGGAGTAAATTGATTGAGCTTTTGTTTTGTCTGTGTAAGTTTGGTCTATTGGGATTTAGGATTTGTCCTTTTAACATGTTCACAATTCTTTAACTCTTTAGATTCAAATCTTTTATGCACAATGGAAGTCTTCGGACCTGAACCTGTTTTCAGAACAGAGTTAGATTTGATCTTAGATTTTGATGTTGATTCAGATATTGTATCATGTTAAAGGTTCCTGCTGACACAAACTTTAGAGGTTTAATCTGACTTGATTTGTTGTTTTGTTCAGACTGTTTAGCTTTTGAAGTTGGTTTTCTTCTTCTTTGATTTCTTGATGACTTCTTAATGTTTTGTGAGTTAACTGAATCTTGAGAAGATTCTTTGTTTTGAATTAACTCATTTGAGCTTAAATCATCAGAAGATGAAGTGTCTGATTTCTCTTCTTGACATTTTCCTTTCATTTTTGAGATTGTTCTCATTAGTTCTTTCAATCTCTTGATCAGTTTTACACTTCTCTCTGATGCATTCATCTTTTGGAACAAATAGCTTTTTAGTCTTAAGTCGAGGTTCATAAGATTTGATTCTAATTGGATGACCATTATTTATCTTCTTAGAATCTTTTTCTTCAAATATTTCAATATTTATCTTTTCAATTTCACTCTCGACATTAGATTGAACATTTCTTTTCTTCTCTTGAAATTCCTTAAGCTTAGCTTTGTTTTCTAGAGAATGATCATGAGTATTGAAATTTTCTGGTAAAGTATTAGAGATTGATTCAGGCATAGGTTCATGTGTAAAACCTAATCCTGTTTTATCTTTATCCTTTCTTCCATTTACCAGTTGCTCAACTATGGTCTTTGAGCTTTTTACTTTAGCCAGATCAACTTGAGTTGCAACATGTGCCAATTTTTCTGTTTCAAGTGTTTTTGTCATTTCTTGAAGTTGTTTCTTGACAAGTTCAAGTTCTTTTAAAGTTTTATTCCAACTTTCTTGAAGTGACATGATTTTATCATCAGCAATTTTATGATCATCTTTCAGTTTCTTGTGCATTAATTCTTCTTGCTTCGATTTGTCACATATTTTGAATGAGTAATTTCTATAATGTTCAACCTGTTCAAAACATGCTTTAGTGCACATTTTTTCTCTCACTTCCACTGGAATTTCTGGATATGAGTTTGAAGATTCAGTGTCAGTTTCAGATGAAGAGTTTACAACCTTGGGTTGTTCAGACTGTGCCATAAGAGCAACTTCTTCAGAATAATCCTTTGGATCTGATTTGTCACTCCAGTCATAATCTTCCTCATCATCTGAATCTCCTTCTGTTTTTGGATCATTTTCTTCAGACCAATCTTCGTCCATTTCAGCAACAAGTGCTAGACCTGCAGTAAGATCTTCAATAAATTGATCTGCATAAGCACTCCAGTCATATCCACCCTTGATGCTTACTACAAGTGCTTTCTTTGGTTCTTCAGTGGTTTTAGATTCTTCCTTCGACTCTGGCATTGTTAGACTCTAATAAGGTTTCTGAAATGTCTTTTGAGTCTGTTGATGATATCTCTGACTCTTAGAGCTACTTTGACCATTTCCTCCTTGAGCTCTTGGAGTTTTGCATTCTCTAGAAAAATGGCCATAGCTGTTACAGTTAAAACACCTTGACTTTGACTTGTCAAAGCCAACTGTTTTATTGGCACTAGGCTTGTAGTTTCTGTTGACATATGAGTGGTTTTGTGTTCTGTAAGAAATCATAACCATTTGCCAGTTGAGATCCATTTCTTCAACGTCATCTAGATCCATCTCGAACAAATCCTGCAAAATCAGATGCGTTGCCCCTTGGACCCCACTAGGGGCTGCTGCCCCTAGGACCCCGCTGTCAGGGGCTGCCGCCCCCGAACCCCCGCTGTCTCGCGGCGGATCGGTTATGTTTTATGATGACTAGTACTTGGTATGTTGTGTACTTAATAAGTTAAGTATTATATATTAAAGTGGAAGATGATATTAATGAAAAGCGAAACTTAATGAATGTTACCCCCGGGCCCGTTTGATGATGAAAAGTCTTGCAAGCACTATGATAGACTTCACTTATGTGAGTCTGATGTATGATGATGGATCTGTATTCATGAGCGGGCTATGTGCCTTGCAGTGTGGATCAACTGTCGGGGGTTAGCTACCGTTTTCATGTGTACCGACAGGGATTGGCATTTGTTGTCAATCAACATGGAGCTCTTGCTTTGTGCAATCTCGTTTATGATGAAAGTGAAAGATAATGAAAGAATGAAAGATAATGAACATGCTTATAATGATGCAAGTAATGTCATATTCTATGTTGTATGCATGGTCATCATATGAAGGATAAAGTTATATTTTCTTATATTATTTAAAACTAGGACTCACTCAGCGAAGCTGACTTTTATGCATAATAGTTGGCAGGTAAACGCTGATGCCGAGGATGGCATACGGAGCTACTTGGGGAGCTATGGATGGCATTCCTATTTATGAAATATTTATTGTAATTTAAGAACAATTAGCATGTTTTGTTTGAAATTAAAGGACAAATGTATGAGTACAATATGGTTTCTAAGTTTTAAATGAATGTCTAATTATTTCCGCTGCAATGTTTTATTTTTAAACTGATTTTATGCTATGATTAACCAACTGTGAGGCTACTCGGGAACGGGGCCTTACAAGTTGGTATCAGAGCCAAAGTTTAAGAGAATTGGGTAAACTATTTTCAAAACCTAAACTTAAACTGAAAATGGGACAGAATGAAGGATGCCAATCCAAGTAGCTACGTGCCATCAGGTAAAGTTTCAAGTAAACCGTAATTATGTGCGTGTGCTATTTGTTTTATGTGCTTGTAGATTTGAATACTGATATGTGTTAGGATAGTGATTGCTTGGGACAGGAGGGTAAGGTAAGTGGTTAATCACACTTGGCCACTGTAATTAAGGACTTACCATACTTATAATGATCTGAGCAATTATCTTGAATAACCATTTTGGTGTTTGATTCTTATAGGAATTAGTTATGGCTGGTAGAAAATCTGGAAAGGCAACCCGAGGCGGTGCTCGTGGTGGGCGTACTACTGTGCCACGTGTCACCCGGAGCAAAGCTAAGGCTCCCGAGACTGTTCATGAGGAGTCAGACCTCCATAGTCACCCGGAGGGGGAGGGATCAGCCACCCTCAAACCCACTGTGAAGGAGGCTATCGCTGATGAGGTCTACAATGTCATGCAAAATGTCTTACCCTCAGTGGTGACCGAGGTGATCAAAGTAGTTAAGGATGGAGAGAAAGCTGAGAAGAAAGAGAAGGAAAGTGAGAAGAATTCAGGAAAGTCCACTGGGAGGACTGAGGAATTTGAAGAGGAGCCATCAAACCCTAAAGTGGTAGTCCATGATGACGACAGTGATGAGGAGTCCGAGAGAGAGACTACTAGAGGGTGCAACTATGGGGCATTTCAAAGGTGCAAGCCCCCAACCTTTGACGGTAACGGCACTGCTACTTCCGCTCATCGTTGGGTCAGAGAGATGGAAGCGGTACTAGAAATTAGCGAGTGCCGAGAGGATCAAAAGGTTAAGTTTGCCACTCATTCCTTCGTTGACTCAGCGTTATGCTGGTGGGAGAATATTGTCCAGGCTAAGGGGAAGCGATCGATAGCCAAGATGAAGTGGTCGGAGTTGAAGGAGTTAGTGCTGGAGGAGTATTGTCCCCATCGGAAATTAGACAACATTGAAAACGAGTTCTTGTATTTGAAGGCTGGGAACATGACTCATCAAGAGTATACCTCCAAGTTCAATGAACTTGCAAGACTTGTGCCAGACATGGTGACACCTGCATCCAGGAAGATCAAAAGATACATACAGGGTTTGCCTGTGGACATCAGGAAGCACATGATTACAGCTAGACCGGGTACGTTTAGGTCTGTGGTGGATTTAGCTGGGAGGTTGTATGATGAGAGAGACCCAGTGCCTGTGCAGAAGAAGGTGGAGAAATGGAATGGGAACAAGAATGGAAACGGGAAGAGGTTCGGAGGTGATAACTTCCGGAGTGGAGAGAAGAGGATGAGAGTGGAGGATCAGTCTGGGAGACATGGAAATACTGGGGAAGGAGGTGCTTGTAGAAAATGTGGAAAAGGTCATTCAGGGGAGTGCAGAGTTGGGACGGGAAAATGTTTCAAATGTGGAGGCGAGGGTCACTATGCTAGGGATTGCAAGGTGGGGAAGTGTTACCTGTGTGGCGAGATGGGTCATGCAGGAAGAGACTGTAAGAAAGGAAAACCAGAAGGATCAGGAACGGTTAAAGTTGGAGATAAGGGAAGGGGTGACGGTTCAAGGGCGAAGGCGAGGGCATTCAACATAACTCGCGAGGAGGCCAGGGCAGACCCAGAAGTAGTTTCAGGTATGTTTCTGATAGACCATGAATATGCTTCTGTGCTCTTTGATTCTGGTGCTAGTAGGAGTTTTGTGTCTGCTACCTTTTGCCGATTGTTGCATGATAAGAGTAGAAAGTTAGATGAGCCTTTCTATGTAGAAACAGCCATTGGTAAGTCCACTAAGGTAACTGAGGTGGTTGAGGATTGCCTGATTCAGTTAGAAGATTGTAAGTTCCCTGCTAGGTTGCATGTTATGGCCTTAGGAGGTTTCGATGTGGTGTTAGGCATGGATTGGTTAGCTACCTATGAAGCCAATATAGTATGTAGTAAGAAGATAATTCGTCTAACAGCGCCCGACGGTAGTTCTGTTACGGTTCGCGGAGATAAGGTATGTTGTGTACCGAAGGTAGTGTCGATGATTACAGCTGAAAAGTACTTGAGACGTGGGTGCAGCGCTTACTTGGCCTACGTAAAAGATGTGGATGCACCAGAGCCACAATTATCAGACGTGCCGGTAGTGCGCGAGTTTCCTGACGTCTTTCCTGAAGACCTGACCGGTGTGCCGCCTGACCGCGAGATCGAATTCCAGATTGATTTGCTACCAGGAGCACAACCTGTCGCTAAAGCACCATATCGATTAGCTCCTTCAGAGATGGTAGAACGGAGGGACCAGTTGCAAGATTTATTGGATAAAGGCTTCATCCGACCGAGTATCTCTCCATGGGGTGCTCCGGTTTTATTCGTGAAAAAGAAAGATGGTAGCATGCGGATGTGCATTGACTATCGCGAGCTCAATAAGCTGACCGTAAAGAATCAGTATCCGTTACCAAGGATCGACGACCTGTTCGATCAACTTCAGGGTGCCAGCTGGTTTTCAAGGATAGACCTGCGGTCTGGTTGTCACCAACTGAAGGTGAAAGAACAAGATATTCCTCAGACGGCATTCCGTACGCGTTATGGACACTATGAATTTCTCGTCATGTCCTTTGGTTTAACCAACGCGCCAGCTGCTTTCATGGACCTCATGAATAGGGTATGTCGGCCGATGTTGGATAAATCGGTGATAGTGTTCATTGATGACATCTTGATTTATTCAAAAAGCGAAGAGGAACATGCCGATCATATCCGAGAAGTATTGGAGACACTCAGAAATGAGAAGTTATATGCTAAGTTCTCTAAATGCGCGTTTTGGCTTCGAGAAGTTCAATTTCTGGGTCATGTGGTTAATCCCGAGGGGATCAGGGTGGACCCTGCGAAGGTTGAAGCGGTGATGCAATGGGAACCTCCAAAGACGCCATCCGAGATTCGCAGTTTCTTAGGCCTGGCAGGCTACTATAGGAGGTTTATCCAGGATTTCTCCAAGATAGCTTCTCCTTTGACTAAGTTGACCCGAAAGGACGTGAAGTATGAATGGGGTACTGATCAGGAGAACGCCTTCCTAGAACTGAAGATGACGTTAACTCAAGCCCCTGTCTTGACGTTACCTGAAGGGAACGAGGATGTGGTGGTCTACTCGGATGCCTCGTATGCAGGATTGGGTTGCATGTTAATGCAACGAGGGAAGGTGATAGCCTATGCTTCTAGACAATTAAAGGTTCACGAGGCAAATTATCCCACCCATGATTTGGAGTTGGCCGCGGTGGTGTTTGCATTGAAGATTTGGAGGCATTACCTGTATGGGGTGAAGTGCACCATCTTCACTGAGCATAAAAGTCTAAAGTATTTCTTTGAACAAAAGGAATTCAATATGAGGCAGAGGAGGTGGTTGGAACTGATCAAGGATTATGACTGCGAAATTCATTATCATCCAGGCAAAGCCAATGTGGTTGCTGACGCCCTTAGCCGAAAAGGACGACCCGAACCAATTCGGGTGAGGGCTTGCCAGATAATCATGACGCCTTATGTTATGAAACAAGTGAGGGAGTTCCAGGATGAGGCACTAAGAGAGGATAGAGTCAACTCTGAAAGGATGAAAGGACAAGTTTCAGACTTGGGGGAAAACACCTTGGGTGTTAAAACCCGATCTGGGAGAATGTGGATCCCTCTCTACGGGGATCTGAGGGAGAAAATCATGGATGAGGCTCATAAAACTAGATATTCCATACACCCCGGTGCCACAAAAATGTATCAAGATCTGAAGAAAGATTACTGGTGGCCGGGAATGAAGCGAGACGTGGCTAAGTACGTGAGCAAGGGGCGTTGCCCCTTGGACCCCACTAGGGGCTGCTGCCCTAGGACCCCGCTGTCAGGGGCTGCCGCCCCCGAACCCCCGCTGTCTCGCGGCGGATCGGTTATGTTTTATGATGACTAGTACTTGGTATGTTGTGTACTTAATAAGTTAAGTATTATATATTAAAGTGGAAGATGATATTAATGAAAAACGAAACTTAATGAATGTTACCCCCGGGCCCGTTTGATGATGAAAAGTCTTGCAAGCACTATGATAGACTTCACTTATGTGAGTCTGATGTATGATGATGGATCTGTATTCATGAGCGGGCTATGTGCCTTGCAGTGTGGATCAACTGTCGGGGGTTAGCTACCGTTTTCATGTGTACCGACAGGGATTGGCATTTGTTGTCAATCAACATGGAGCTCTTGCTTTGTGCAATCTCGTTTATGATGAAAGTGAAAGATAATGAAAGAATGAAAGATAATGAACATGCTTATTATGATGCAAGTAATGTCATATTCTATGTTGTATGCATGGTCATCATATGAAGGATAAAGTTTATATTTTCTTATATTATTTAAAACTAGGACTCACTCAGCGAAGCTGACTTTTATGCATAATAGTTGGCAGGTAAACGCTGATGCTGAGGATGGCATATGGAGCTACTTGGGGAGCTATGGATGGCATTCCTATTTATGAAATATTTATTGTAATTTAAGAACAATTAGCATGTTTTGTTTGAAATTAAAGGACAAATGTATGAGTACAATATGGTTTATTTCCGCTGCAATGTTTTATTTTTAAACTGATTTTATGCTATGATTAACCAACTGTGAGGCTACTTGGAACGGGGCCTTACATGATCCTTAATGGCCTTACCAAGAAGTTCGAGACATTTGTGTTGAACAACAACATGAATGCTTGGGACAAGAGCATTGGTGAGCTTCACTCAATGCTTAAAACGGCCGAGGCGGCCATGGGTAAAAGGGTTTTACTCGTTCTCACCATCAATGAAGGTGGGAACAAGAAAAGGCCTTATCCCGCACCCAAGGCAAAGGTTGCCAAGGGTAAGGGACCCTTTTTGGGAAAGGGGAAAGAGGTGGTAAGGGTACCACCCAAACCACAAGAGAAGAAGCAAAAGGTTGCTACCAATGACCCATGCTTCAAGTGTGGGGAGATTGGACATTGGGCAAGAAATTGTCCTGTCCATCTCCAAGAGTTGAAAGCAAAGAGGGTTGCTGGGCAGACCTCAGGTACAACATACATGATTCATATTGATCTTAATGTTACATCTTCAAACACATGGGTATTAGATACCGGATGTGGAACTCATATTTGCAATTTGTTGCAGGGGTTCACAAGAAGTAGGGACTTCAATCAAGGGGATGTTAGTCTCTTCATGGGCAATGGAACCAAAGTCCAAGTTGAAGCTCGTGGGGACTACATCCTAAAACTTCCAAGTGGCTTGGATGTTATTTTGAAGAATGTTTTGTATGCTCCTAGTCTGACTAGGAACATTATTTTTGTATCCCAATTAAGACTTTATGATTATGTATTATCTTTTATTGAAAATGATATTCATGTTTCTTTAAATGATATGTTCTATTTTAAAGCTATAGCCATTAATGGTATTTATGAATTGGTTCATGAATATACTTTAAATAGTTCATTGTACCAAACTAGCACCAAGAAACTCAAGTTGGATTTGAGTGATACCTATCTTTGGCATTGTCGTCTTGGTCATATAAACAAGAAAAGAATTCAAACACTACAAAAGAATGGTCTTTTAAAAACAAGTGAATGTGATTCATTTGATGCGTGTGAATCTTGTTTACAAGGAAAAATGACTAAGGCACCCTTTAGTGGGACTAACGAAAGGGCAAACGATTTATTAGGAATCATACATTCGGATGTATGTGGTCCTTTTAAGCCAATGACTAGGAATGGTGAAAGATACTTCATTACCTTTACCGACGATTATAGTCGCTATGGGTATGTGTACTTATTAAGGCACAAAGATGAAGCTTTTGAAATGTTCAAAATCTTCAAGAATGAAGTAGAAAATCAACTCAACAAGTCGATTAAAGTTCTCCGTACCGATAGAGGAGGTGAATACCTAAGTGATGCTTTTCAAAATCATCTTAGGAGTTGTGGGATTGTCTCACAACTCACTCCACCTGGAACACCACAACATAATGGTGTGTCTGAGAGGAAGAATCGAACCTTATTGGATATGGTCCGATCTATGATGGCTAGAAGCACATTACCTCTATCATTTTGGGGTTTCGCTATGCTCTCCGCGGCCCGTATTTTAAATATGGTCCCAACCAAAAAGGTGGAAAGGACACCTTTTGAGATATGGCATGGAAGAGTTCCATCCCTATCATACTTAAGGGTCTGGGGTTGTGAGGCTTATGTTAAGACTCCCACCCCAAACAAATTGGAAGTCCGATCCACCAAGTGTATCTTTATTGGATATCCTAGAGATTCTATGGGATATTATTTCTATGATCCATTGGAACAAAAGGTGTTTGTTTCCAGAAAGGGTGAGTTCTTAGAAGCAAAGTTCCTTATGGAAGGAACTAGCAGTAGAATAGTGGATCTTGAGGAGGATCAAGAACCACAACCCGATGCACGTTTGGTTGAAACTAGCACTCAACATGAGGATGTTGAAGATGATCAAATGGTTGATCAATACACACAAAACGTTCGCAGAAGTGTTAGAACTAGTAATCCACCTGAAAGATACGGATTTTTCATGGATGGATGCTATGTGGTAGATTCAGATGAACCAACCACATACCATGATGCAGTGTCCAATTTGGATTGTGACAAATGGCTTGAGGCCATGAACGTTGAGATGCAATCCATGTATGACAATCAAGTTTGGGAACTTGTTGTACCACCTTTTAATTCCAAGGTAGTTGGAAGTAAGTGGGTTTTCAAGAAGAAAACCGATATGCATGGAAACTTGGATACTTATAAAGCTAGACTTGTAGCAAAGGGTTTCACTCAAACTCAAGGGGTTGATTATGATGAAACCTTCTCACCTATCGCGATGCTAAAGTCTATAAGGATATTGTTTGCCATAGCTGCTCATTATGATTATGAGATTTGGCAAATGGATGTCAAAACGGCTTTCCTAAATGGATATCTTGAGGAAGATGTCTATATGGTTCAGCCTGAAGGTTTTGTCGATCCAAAACATCCTAATAAAGTATGCAAGTGAAAGAAATCAATCTATGGATTGAAACAAGCATCTAGAAGCTAGAATCATCGTTTTGATGAGGAGGTAAAGAAATTTGGCTTCATCAAAAACGCTGATGAGGCTTGTGTGTATAAGAAGGCTAGTGGGAGCACAATAACTTTCCTAGTATTGTATGTTGATGACATACTACTATTTGGAAATGACATTCCAACCTTGGAAGGTGTAAAAACCTGGCTTGGAAGTTGTTTTTCCATCAAGGATCTTGGTGAAGCCGTCTATATTCTGGGAATAAAGATCTATAGGGATAGATCAAGGCGGTTGATTGGTTTGAATCAAAGTGCATACATTGATAAGATCTTGAAGAGTTTCAAGATGGAGAACTCTAAGAAAGGTACCGTACCTATTCAAAGAGAAACGATATTGAGTACGACTCAATGTCCAAGCTCAAAGGATGAGCAAGATAAAATGAAGGCAATCCCATACACATCTGCTATTGGATCCATCATGTATGCGATGATATGCACTCGACCGGACGTGTCATGCACTTTAAGCATGACAAGCCGTTACCAGCAAAATCCTGGAAACAGTCATTGGATGGCTGTTAAGAACATACTTAAGTACCTAAGGAGGACAAGAGATATGTTTCTAATCTATGGATCTGGTGATGAGGAACTCGTTGTAAAAGGTTACACGGATGCGAGTTTCCAAACCGATCGTGATGATTCTCGGTCACAATCGGGATATATTTTCATTCTGAATGGAGGAGCGGTCTCTTGGAAGAGCTCCAAGCAGGATGTGGTGGCTCTATCAACTACAGAATCAGAATACATCGCCGCCTCATTGGCAGCTCAAGAAGCTGCATGGTTGAAGAAATTCATTGCCGATCTAGGGGTTGTCCCTTCCATTCAGGGCCCCCTAGAGATCTTTTGTGAGAACGAGGGTGCGATTGCTCAAATCAAGGAACCTCGTGCTCATCAAAAGACTAGGCACATTGAGCGGAGATTCAACTACATACGAGATGAAGTTGAAAAGGGAAAGATATGTATTCGCAAGGTTCACACGGATCAAAACATTGCGGATCCTCTCACGAAGCTCCTTGAAAAGGCAAAGCATGAAGGTCATACTTGTGCCATGAGACTTCGATATTCTAGTGATTGGATTTGATATGTAAATTTTGTATTTGGATATATGGAACTCTTTATTATTTGAATAAAGTTATTTGGTTATAATGTTTCAATTAATGTTCCAATTTAGCATGTTTTATCCATGAGTAAATTGTTTACTCTAAATGTCCGTAGTCGTTCATACTTGTGGGAACAAGTGTGAGGGTAAGATTATTATGAACTTGGATTGGTTGATATTCATAAGGATGAATATAGAGCAATGGGTTGCTACCAAGGTTCATAGATATTTGTGGGATACAAATATTGGACTAACCCGCATCTCAAATTTTACTACATGGAATCTTATTGATTGATCATAAGTAAATTTTAGTAAAGGCGAATATCATTTGGTATCCTCCGACCTGAGATACATATTGGGTTTTGATATTCACCAAGTATTATACCTTGAGCTTATTCTTCACTGTCCTGAAATAGTGGACAGCACATAAGGGTATGTTCAGGTATGACACGAGGTATTTGTGAGAAACGTATGTAGTCAAGATGGAATTTGTTCCTCTTATTCGTTGAGAGTTAGATGTCTAAGGCCTGATAAGTTAAATCAACAAGGAATGATCATTCTGTGTTCTTGGATTTAACATGACATCTGTAACAAAAGGATAAATGATTGATTCACCTAAATCATTTCAAGTAGGGTACTTGAAAAGGATGATGTTATTGAATGGCTATAAGTCATGCGTATTAAGGGTAGTAAACCGTTGTTAGGCGGTATTTACTGCTTGCATCAATCTTCTATGAATCTTTGGCAAGTGGGAGATTGTAGGATTCTGTGTGCCCAAGACACTTAGAATATTGATGTGGTTAGTACGTTATGATCCAAGTCGGGTTATACCCAATAACAAGCTTAGCAAACACCAATTAATATTTAATTGATTATATGATCATGCAATTAAATATTTACACCAATTTAGGAAATGGGTTTTCTAAATAAGTTGCATATGAGAAGGAACAACTTATTAGGATATTTTGTTCAATAATATTATTTGATGTGTTATTTAAATTGGTTAGATGACACCAAATAATAATGAGAGATTATAACTTATAAGTTAAATGATTAATTGTATAAGTTATATAACTTGTACATACAATTAAATGGTTAATTGTATGTCTAGTTACAAGACCATTTAACTTGTGTGTATGTGTTCAATTTAAAAAAGGGGGAAACCCTTTTGGATTCAAATTTTCGGCCGCCCCCCCCCCCCTTGTTTTATGATTGGACCTTTAGCCTTGAACACTACACACATTAACTAGTCTTGATTTGCTTGATCTCTATCCAATCTCTTCACATGCAATAGACCAAAAATCTCCTCACTCTTGCTCTCTAAACTTTCGGCCAGGCAGCAGCATTGTAAGAGTTTTGGAGTGGTTTTTGGTGTCATCTCCCTAGCAAGAAGTGGTGTTTGCAAGGAGGCTTGGGGTATACAAGCTTGAGGGCTCTTTTTCTTGGAGTCTTGGCCGATTTTGAGCATCAAACCTCCCCTTTTCTGTCGGTTTTAAGCTGCTGAAAGAGGTAGTAATCACAGCTCATTGTAGCTGTGATTTTATGTAGTTTAACATATGTTCATAGCTTGTTTATTCACATATTATGATCCTTTGATTATGGGTTTGTTTTATACATATAAATGTCATCATAAGGACATGATTTTCAGCTTATAAACAAAGTTATAATGCTAATCTTCCGCTGCGTTTTCAGAAAGTTTAAAAGGTTAAACTTGTTTTCTTGTGTTCTATCAAACCCTTCATTTACAATGAGAACTATATATACTACTATCTACAGCCAGTTATACAAAAGATTACTAGCTGAAAATTACTACTAAATAAATACTACATTTCTAGTAGTAAGGTGTTGATCCATTTGATCGAATTTTAGTACAATTGATATGTTGAATCGTTCAATATCAGAAAAAACAACAAACAACCAACACAATGATGATGAAGAAGAAGCTAAATGTATTCAAATATAAAGCAATAATGATCCAATACAATCAAATAGAACAAAGCTCAATATATTTCACTGAAGAACAAGCATACAAATGACTCTTGCAACAGAAATAATCGATTAGGGTTTTTGTAAGGATGCCAAACAATACAATGATTAAACATATATATAGTAAAGCTAGTTTCGCTGACAGTTTTGCTGTCAGCGAAACTATACTGCAGAATAAACAGTTTCGCCCGGCTAAACTGATAGTTTCGTCGGGTGAAACTACAGCTTGCTTTGAGCAAAACTAAAGTTTCTCTGGGCAGCAAAACATGCCTAAAACACATACTTACAAAAGTAAACTAACATTAAACCTATTACAATGGAATATAAACATAATCTAATCTACGGTGAGTCCAACCTATACATGATCTTCAATACTCCCCCTAGGTTGGACCTCACCGTCTTCATCACTCTTGATTTGTCTGATCAGCTCCAGTCTCTCCAGCTGCCTCTGATATTTCCTCAGTTGGTCCTGCATCAACATCCTTCGAAGCTTTAGCCGCTAATTCTCCCTGGTCATCTCCTGCTTCATTAGCTTCTTCGGGACAAAAACTAGCTTGCTCAACTTGTTTTGTTAAGTCCCGCATGTCCATACTCAACTCATCTTGTTCTCGCACTTTCCCAGCCAACTCTTTCACCTCAGCTCTCACTCCCCTCACCTTGTTAGCTACAGTCATAAATAGACTTGCTTCTTTTCTAGTCTCCTCTCATGTCCCTGCTTTAATGTGATTCTTACAAAGTACCAGCAGGTCTTCATCACAAAAAGTAAACAACTCCATTGGGTCAAATAGCTTGTACTCAATCCCATTCTTCACCATGATCACCGCCTCCCTAGTGTTGTTGTCGTAGAACCATTTCTCAAAATTTTGTAGTTGCTGGGGGAGGGAATCCGACAGTCTAACTCTGTTTATAGTTTTTGGGGGTTTCACCCTCAGCACGATCCTCCCTTTTCCTGTTTTCCAATCCTTATCCTTCTTTGACCTTCTTCGTTCAGCCTTCATAAAACCGAATGACTCAAAATTATCATTCTTTCCATTCTTGATTTCCTTCTCCAACATCATTGCTCTCTCACTGAGATGAGCATCAAGTAATGGAAACACCGCTAACCTTCTTAAGTCCCATTTCGACAAGGTCTTAAATGCCTTCCTCTTGTGCATATATGTAATTCCTCCCCCTCTCCTCTTGATCATGAACATTTTGAAGCCGGGGTTGTACTTCCAACTAATGATTTTCTTATCAGCCTCTTTCTTACACAAGCCTTGTATGTTAACTCCTCAGGCTCCTTCTCCCATACAAACCATTCCTTCTTTGACATCTCAAACACATCATTCTCATCATCTCCCTTCTTGACTACATAAGTTAGTGGTCTCTCGTCCAATTCATAGTATTCGGGCTCAGAGTCATAATCCACGAACTGCTTATTCTCTTCCTCCTCATCCACCAGTCCGTTTTCAACAACTTTCTCAACACCTTCAACACTTTTGGAAAAATATCTTCTCCTCCAAAGTCATCTATATTCATCCCTATATCAATAAAAGCAGCCTCAAACACCTACTCCACATTCTCCATATTTACGTTCCATCCTTCCTCATTCTCTTTCTCAAAATCCTGCCTCACACCTGAACCCCATGCCTCCTCAGTGTTGCACAAGAAGTGTCCTCTCCTGCCCGAGAAGATGTACCCACATTCAGCAATGGGTATTTGGAAGTATCAGTCAAATCATCTAACTCAGGTTGAGTTAGCTGATTAGGCAGGCCAACTGCAACCTTCAGCTCATTCACCTCAGTTAGTAATCTCTTAATCAACCTTTGTTGATCCATCATCATCTGAGTCATCCCCTCAATCATCTCATCCTTTTGTTTTTCCCTCAGCTCCTGATTAGTTAGTTTGGTCTTAATCATACTCAGCTCATTAGCTAGAGATGAGTTGAGGTTCCTAATCATATCCTCATCCAATCCAGCCCTCTCCTCTCCTCTCGGGGGCTCAGTAAATGATTGATGTTTATGCTTGGTCCTTCTCTCAGACTCCCCCTCATCAGCTCTCTTCTTGGACCTTTTCTCCTTCTCTGCTCTAGCTTCTTGTACAGTCTCATGGATTTCATCCTCAAAGTCATAGTCCTTTTCTTTGGCATACCTCTTTCATTTCTTCACAGATTCAGCCTGTTTCTGCCTCGTCTCTTCAGCCCTCTTCTCCTCAGACTCATTTACCCTCCTAATATAATTCCATCTTTCTGGAGTGTACATATTTCCCCATAAATGAGTGATCTTCCCACTGAAGTCTTACCTTATTGCACAGCAGTCAGCGAATATACGCGTGTTCATCTGCACCAGTCTCTTGATCTCCCCATGTCTTGGTATTGGGAATAAGATCGTCTATGATCATCTAGAGAAATCTAGGATACAACAGCCATTTGTCTTTCTTCAAGGCCGTAACATTCTCAGCCATGTAATCAAATATAATTCGGGCAATATTGGCCTTCTTCCCTCTACAACATACAACCATAGCTTTAGCCCAACCGATATTTAACCCATCGGATCCACCTTTTTGCTGATCTAAGCACATGATGAAGACGTGGGCGATATACCTCCACTCCTTAGACAGAAAGGACTTCTTAATTTCCTTTTGTGTCCCAAAAGGAGGACCCTCATAACCCATAGATCTGTATGCCTTAAAAACTTCCTGATCAGTAAGAATGACTTCCTCTCCTCTATCCTCCCCAAGTCTCAGCACCCGGGAGATGATCTCAGCAGTAATAATCAGGTCGTTCTCCAAGACTCTCGCCACAATCCTCTGAGGATTGGCCCTAGTGTCGTATTCTGCTGTACGCCAGAAGTCTCTGATGTGCAGGTCATAGATAGTAGGCGAATGAGTGACCGCATATACAATAGGAGATCTTTGTAGCCGTCGAATAAAGTCTCTGAATCCCCCTGCCTTTGGGTGTGTATCATCTAGTATAGCAGTGATGTTAATCTGAAAAGTAGATGAAACTAATTAGAACGGTATGTTAAAAAGAATAAAAAAGGAAAATAATTAAAAAGAATAAAATTAAAGAAAAAAATTTAAATTCGCTAGGCGAAAGTATACTTTCGCTGGACGAAACAGTAGTTTTGGCAAGCGAAAAGTACTTTCGGCAAGGGCAGAATGTAGTTTCAGCATGCCAAGGCAATAGTTTCGGCATGCCGAAACTATAGATTCGTTCGAGCGAAATAGAGATTTGACCAGCGAAACTGTCAAGTTCGTACGGAAAGCATGACTTCACAGTTTCGCTAAAAACCATTGAACTTTCGTTCAGTTTCGCTGACTATCAGTACTTTTGCCAGGGGAATCTTACACTGTGCGCAGAGAACCCCTCTCACTTTAGACAGAGAGGGAATGACGATGGGTAGCCAAACCGTGAGGCGAAGAACTCAACCGCTATACACGAGGGAGCAAGTGGAAAGAGTAGAGCAGCACCTTGCCGTAGAGAGGGTCCTAGAAAGGTTAAGAGTTCTGCACCGGTTGGAGTGGAATAGGAATCTAAAACAGAATTCGATCAATTGGCTTTAACGAACCTATTTCATTAGAATGATCAAAGAACCCGCTTATCTATAGAAAGAGGGAGAGAGAATGAGAAATCACTCGACTACTGAAGAGTCACAGGTTAATCTGTCAAAATTGCACGGTTTAAACCTAGATTAAACTAAAGTCCAGTGTTCGAAACTCACATCCAAAGTGAAAATGAGTATCAAACGAGAAACACAATCTCAAATACATCAAATCGTAAAGCTAGGGCACGGGAGAAACACACGGACTCAAGAACCACGATTGTGCGAAAATGAAGTTGTAATTTCGCAATATGTGTTATATAGGAATTAGTTTCGATGGCAGTAAAACTATAGTTTCGCCCGTATAAACTTTTGTCAGAAATGACTCTGATTTGAGCAAAAGAGCCGGCGAATCTACAATTTCACTATGCGAAACTACCAGCGAATATATAATTTCGCTGGAAACTTAAAAATTAAAATTTTTATTTTTTTTAATTAATATTTTTATTTTTTTTTAAAATAAAATAAAATAAAATTATTTAGAAAAGAAATAAACAAAGACAAAAACAAAAGCAAAATAAAGAAATTAAAAGAATTTTCACCACAAGACCTCACCAAACTTCACATAGTTATAACATAATCAAAGAAGAGAAAATAGGGAAGAACGAGAAGCTGAAAAGATCTTCTGGAGAGTCATAGTTTGGCGGGATTACTGATATACTTGTCCTTTTAAGTCCATGCCTTCTTCTTTTCAACGAATAAACCGCAGCTACAGTTATCATGTTTTGATTCATTTAAAGAACACTTGAATGAGTCAGTCCCCATAGACATTTGGCAAAAGACTTATTATGTCCGCATGATATATTGAACTAATGACATGCTCTACTTGACTATTCCATTAAGAAACAACAAAGATCCCTTTTTAAAAGAAGCAAAGTCCTTGTAGACATCAAATGATGAGAGCTCTAGGTCTATACTTACGTATAACAGAGGAGTTGGTCAATTGAGTCTTACAGATGAGAGCTTCAGGTCTATACTTACGTATAACACAGAAGATCATCATATTGTGACGATGAGAGCTCCAGGTCAGTACTATCGTACAGTTGAGAAGATCATCACTCCAGGTCAATGTTCACACATAGCAAAGGAGATAAGCACGAGAAAGAATACATCAATGAGCTTCTTAGATACAAAGATGAGGAAGCATATAGCTTTTGAGATAGGATGGGTGATTAAGAAACAAGGATACTTAGATAAGAATAACTCAATGCAGAGATATCACGTTCTCAACCCTTTTTGAATAAGGACTTGAAACTTTGTGAAGGCCAAAAATATCAAGGAGATTATCCAAGTCATCAAGTTTCTTCTTTTGTTAGTTAAGCTACAAGGTTACTGTCTACTTCGCTTTCAGGTTGAACCTATCAAGCATATCCCATCACAATACTGTTGACCTCCTTCACATCATCCAGGCAGAAAATTTTATTTAGGAGAATTCTGCAAAAGAAAACAAGAGAAACATTTATTATTCTCCCCTAAAATTTCTACAAATCAGCAAGGCGGAGAAATTTCTTAATACTATATATATATCATCAATTTGTTATTATATAATTATTTTATTATATTTATTTATATGAAAAATGATGAGGGACTATGGAGCGTTCAGAAAAACAAAAAGAAAGAAAGAAAATAACAAAATGAATATAAACAATATTTACGTGACATAGTTTTAAGGAAAAATGGGTTTAAAATGATATTAATCCTAACATAGAGATCAATTCATAAAAACAAGGTTTATCAAATGTTTTAATGAAAAGATCTGCTTTTTGATTTTTTGTGTCAATGGAAATAATATCAATAAAACCCTTTTCTTGAGCATCATGGATTGCATGAATCTGTGTCTCAATGTGCTTGGTTCGGGAATGATAATAGGATTCTTGGCAATGCCAATAGTGGCTTCGTTATCACAGAACAACGGTGTATGGAGAAAGTTGATCCCATAGTCAATCATCTGATGTTGTATCCAGAGCACTTGTGAGCAACAGCTAGAAGCAGTAATGTACTCTGCCTCCCCCGTAGAGAGAAAAACAGTAGTCTGTTTCTTGCTCTACCATGATACCAGGCAATTTCCTAAGTACTGACAGCCTCTAGTAACTAATTTTCTGTTTAACCTGCAGCCATTAGAATCACTATCAGAATAAGCATGTAAGTCAAAATTCCCACCATAAGGATACCAAAGCCCTAAATGAGAAGAGCCTTTAAGATAACGGAAAATTCGTTTTACAGCCTTTTCATGAGACTCTTTCGGGGCAGATTGGTGTCGAGCACAATATCCTACAGAAAAGGTGATGTTAGGACGACTTGTTGTAAGATACATAAGGGAACCGATCATGGATCTATAGAGATAAGGATCAATAGGTTTCTAGTTCTCGTCAGGAGTGAGGCATGTTTGAGCAGTAAATGGAGTCAGTTCAGGAGAAGCGTCATCCATCTTGAATTTCTTTAAAATTTCTTTAATATACTTCTCCTGATGAATGAGAATTTCCTCTGGCTTTTGTTCAACCTGCAACTCAAGGAAAAAGCACATCTCCCCTATTATGCTCATTTCAAAGCGACTACGCATACCCTCCTCAAATTCCCGACACATCTTTGAATTGGTGGAGCCAAAAATAATATCATTCACGTAGACTTGCACGATCAGCATCTCACCATCCACTTCCTTCTTAGATAATGTCATATCAATGGTGCCACGAGAAAAACCATTTCTTAAAAGATACTGTGTTAGAGTCTCGTACCAGATCCGAGGAGCCCGACGAAGACCATAAAGGAACTTATCAAGCTTGTAGACTTTATCAGGAAAGTCAGGATCCTCAAACCCTGGTGGTTGACACAGGTATATCTCTTTGTCAATGTCTCCATAAAGTAATGCACATTTGACATTCATCTGATAGACTTTGAACTGCTTGTGGGCGGCATGAGCCAGAAAGATCTGAATAGCTTCAAGACGGGCTATAGGAGCAAAGACTTCCGTGTAATCTATCCCTTCTTCTTGAGCAAAGCCCTGAACCACCAATCTAGATTTAATTTTTACCACAATACCACGGTCATCGGGTTTGTTCTTGAACACCCATTTTGTGCCTATTGGGCATTTGTTTGGTGAAAGATCAACCAGGGTCTACACCTTGAGCTTCCTAAATTGTTGCAACTCCAATTGCTTCGATTCAACCCAGCAAGGATCCTGAAGAGCTGCATGAACATTCTTCGGTAAAATTTGGGATATAAAACAAGAGAATAGGCAGACATAATCAAACCAGCTTGACTTCGTGTCTGAACTCCATCAGTGATAGATCCAATAATGTTATCATGAGGGTGATCTTTCAGGGTTTTGAAATCAGTGAGAAAGGGTAGGGTATTTGAAGAAGGTTGGCTGATGGGTTGTTGATGGGTGGATGAAGGTGAGGAAGATGGCAAGGTGGAATCAATTGTTGAGGTAGATGGGACTGGCTGAGATGAGGTAGATGTAGGTGATGAGGGAAGAGATGCAGAGACAGGTGGGGTGGAATGTCAAATGATGATGAGAAAGATGCAATGTCAACTGATGTAGCATCGTTAGTTGATGTATTAGGAGGGGCTTGATGAATGATCGGTAATGGATCTGGAGGAATGATGTTTGATTGGACATTGAAGATGGACGCATCATCATAAAAAACTAGAAGATTAAACGAATTGAACACCGTATTGGAGTCAAACAACCATGCAGGTTCTGATCGGACATCAGAGGAATTAGATTCCTGCCAACCTACGTAAAAGGACTCTTGCATAATACGGGTTCTCTTGTTATACACCCGATAAGCTTTCTGAGAGGATGAGTAGCCAACGAAGTAACATTCATCAGACACAGCATCGAATTTTGTCTTGTGTGCCTGGGTATTCAGTGAAGTGCACGAGCAACCATATGGTTGAAAGAAGTCAATCAGAGGCTTCCTCTTATGAAACAGTTCATAAGGAGTCTTCATTTTGTCTTTGACGATCAACACCCTGTTAAGAACATATGAAGCACAATTCACTGCCTCTGCCCAGAAGATGATGGGTAAAGAGGACTCAATCAACATTGTATGAGCGGCTTCAATAAGGGTGCGATTCTTTCAGCAACACCATTCTGCTGAGGTGTTCTTGCAGCACTGAACTGTCTCAGAATTCCTTTACCAGCACAGAAGGAATCAAAAATTTGATTCCTGAATTCGGTACCACTGTCACTTCTAATCACCATATTCTTCCTCTTGCTTATCATCTCAACAGAAAGAATCAACTTTTGCAGCTCCTCAGCAACCTCTCCTTTATGGGCAAGAAATCTCACCCAGGAATACCTGGAAAAATCATCTGTAACCACAAGACATAAAGATTTTTTAGCAATTGATTTAACACTAATTGGGCCAAAAAATCAGTATGTAATAACTCGAGGGGATTAGATATGCTATTTTCAAGTTTTGGTTTATGTGGTTTCTTATGTTGTTTTCCCTTGGCACAAGCCATACCTTTTTCAACCACTCAGAAGTCCTTTAATGGTAATCCCCTAACAAGATTGTTTTTGACTAATTTGTTTATATTTTTGAAATTGACGTGGTCCAATCTGTGATGCCATAGGAAAGACTCAGATGTTGAAGCTTTTGATAGAAGACAGGTCACGGTAGACGTTGAGTCTCTAGAACTCATGTCAAGAAGATATGTATCATTCTTTATTGGAGCCCGCATAAGCACCATTTCTTATGGAATATCGATCTCTAATTTCAGAAAGAGATATTCATTGGACTTGAACAAGACCGGAATGTCTTTATCGCAAATCTGAGAGACACTCAACAGATTGAAAGCAAGTTTAGGTACATAGTTGACTTTCTCTAGTGTAAGAGAGCCGTTGGAAACCTCCCCTTGGCCAAACCATTTTCCCTCCTTTCTTGTCACTGGCAAAAGCGACATATCCTCCATTGATAATTCGGTAATTGGTCAATAAATCCTTCAGCCCCGTCTGTGTCTAGAGCATCCATTATCAACATGCCATACACTGTTTACAACTTTAGTGGATGACTCCTGCAAAAATTTTAAAAGAACAAGTTAACCAGGTGAAACTGGAACCCAAGTTTAAACTACTTTGGGTTTTGGTGAGTATGACTTCTTGAAAAAGAAATTATTAACCAAATGAGTCAATCTACTTCCAAATGGATTCCTATTAACATGTCTATGATGTAGCTCAGGACAGTGCTTAACTATATCATCATTTTTACCACACCAAAAACAATGTGATTTTAATCTAGGTCTGTTATGCAACAAGGTAGGTATTTTATCAATGTATATTTCCTCATCACATTCAAACAATCTAGAATTAACATCACTGTAAGTCTCATACATGTCTCTAGATCTATTTTTATTTAAAATAGAATGATTATTTACAAAAGATGATGAGTTTTCATCTGAAGTACATGTGGTACTTGTACCACTTGTACTTGCATTAGATGATGATGTTGTTGGATTCTTTATGCCCAAGACACATAGAACATTGATGTGGTTAGTACGTTATGATCCAAGTCGGGTCATACCCAATAACAAGCTTAGCAAACACCAATTAATATTTAATTGATGATATGATCATGCAATTAAATAAATACACCAATCTAGAAAATGGGTTTTCTAAATAAGTTGCATATGAGATTGAACAACTTATATGGATATTTTGTTCATGGACATTATTTGTAATGTTGTTTAATTTAGTTAAATAACATCAAATAATAAAAGTGTGTGTATGTTATATAATTAAAAGGTTAATTATATATATGTATCTTTATTAATCTTTAGTTTGACAAAAGATTAATATACAAGGACCATTTTGGGAAAAACACAAAAAGAAAACAACCCTAAATGGGTTTTCGGCCGCCCCCATGGGGAAGCCCCATCCTTTTTGTTTTGTTGAGTTTTCTCTTGGGTTCTTGGTTCTCTTCAACACACACACACTCTTATTTTCAGATCTCTCTCTCTAATGCAAAAGAGTCACAAGAACATAATCTTTCTTTTGGAAGAAGGATGTCATGGCTGGAACAAAGGATTTAGAATCCTCTTTGAAAGTTCACGGCTGGAACAAGTTTCCAGCAGCCTTCTTGTGTCGATTTGGTGCTCAAATCCTAGCAAATGGGTGTTTTCTTGAAGGCTTGTGGGTATGAACACTTGAGGACATCTATTCTTGATGTTTTGGTCATCAAATAGCAGCCCCATCTTCACTTATATCAACGTTTTTGACAGCTTCTAAAAGGTAGTTTGTTGTGTTGATTTTGGTTGTTTTGTTTGCTTCTTGATAACTAGTTTATTCACATATATATGATCCTATGGTTTTGGGTTTGTTGAAACAAAGTTATGAACTTTTAATTTTCAGATTAGAACATGATTTTAATCTATTATTCCGCTGCGTTTTTCTTGTTTAAATGGTTAAACAACATTGTTTTGGTACAACAAACCCAACATTGGCATCAAGAGCCGGTTATGTGGATGATTAGTTTCATGTGTTCTTGTATAATTGGTTATATAAGGTTTAACAACCAATTTTAGGGCTGTTTTGTATTGATTTGATGATACCCCAATCTTTCAAGGTTATATCAAACATGCTAGTGATTAAACCTTGAAAGGAAAGATATCAATTTGGTTGATTGTGTTTTGTTTGGACAAAAGACCCTAGATTTTGGTTTATGTTGGCTGAAAATTTAGGGTCAATGGGGTTCATTTTGGTTCTTAGTATGATGTATATGGATACATAATTTTAGTGCATAACATAGCCTTGACCATGTGTGTTTTGGATTTGGTTGTTTGTGATTTTGTCATGTTGGTTGTATTCATTCAAAGGGTTGTAATATTATTCTTTTGTGTTTGTGTTTGGGTTGTAATTTATTTATTCATTTGGTTATGTAATAAATAGAATAGGTGCATTTCTTTTATTAGAAAATTGTATTAGGATATAATTTTGTAAAAGAAGATGCACAAGAAGAAGACCCAAAAGCAAGGACACAAAAGACATGGACACTTGAAGCAATTGGATGTGGAATCAAGTGGGAGTTCATGGACACATATGATGTGTCATTACTAACCCTTAGGAATGACCTTATGACAACACTTGTGATGGCAAACAAGTGTAGTCAACTTAGTGGCTATGGTTATGCACATATGTTTGTATGATTATGCTTGTTTGGTTGTTTGTTGTATGATTGTTGTTTGATATTTGGATATGCAAAACCAACTCATTAACAAACTTAACAAGCTAAAATTTTATGGTTTCTAATCATTAAGTGGTTAATAAAATGTTATTAAAAGGATTAATGATTTAATAAAAGAAGTTTTATTAAAAGAGAACCATAGGGTACCATGTATTTTGAAAGCATGCGAATACAAGGTACATAGAGTTTTCATAACTAGAATTAATGGAAACTTAAATCCCTTTGGTAACAAGTCTAACACCATCCTTTTACACGACACTCGAATTTCTTGGGAACTATTTGTGGGATAAAGGTCACCTAACCACTTGTAGGGAACTTGTATCTTTGAGGTGAGTCTAACGTACTTGTGGGATAAAGGTCACCTAACTGCTTGTATGTGAAAACTCACACGTGTGTGTAAGTAGGACGACTTGAATTGGAAACCATGTGATTAGGGTCACCGAAGCATGGCGTACAATGGTGTTGATGGGATTAAACATGCCGACTAAACATATGATGTTTAACCGATCCCATAAGACTAGAAGTTGCAATAGGTTGCAATTGTCAACTGTTGACTACCTTGTTAATTTAAATAATGGGATAAAGGTCACCTAACCATCATTTAAATGTAACGTTGGATTCTAGATTTTAATTGTTAATTGTCTATGAGACATTTAAGGGTATTAACGATTAAAATAAATTTATGAGAAATACTAATATGAACTTTGTTAATTTTATAATAATGACCTCTAACTATAATGCTACCACCCCGATCGTACCTTCCCTATCACTGAGACCTATTCTCGAGAGGGATAGTCCTAACCATAATTATCTTATGGACTCATTTTAAAACTTGAGAATCGTTCTCAAGAATGAGTAAAGGTCTATGTCCTTGACGATCCCATACCTCACCAACCCACGCTGTTGATGTTATGGCCTTTTGACGATTGAGTTAAGCACACTTAGGATTCTGTGCAAGCATCCGATCTCATGTTGGGAATATGATTCCCAGACTCCAAAAGGGTTTGGAGCCTCATGGGGCACATGACATGTTAATCTAAAAGGAAATGTTCCTTCCGCAAACTTTAGTAAGATTGCTTTGAAACGGTTCAAGCACTTTATGCATGTCACATGAAAAGACCCAATCGATATCATCTTATATATTCTTAAGATAAAAGGCCATATTGATAGCCTCAAGATGCTTTACTATCCTGTCTCAAAGTAGTTGGCCAAGGATTTGATCCTTGATTACCTAACTAAAGGTTTGAGACATTCATAATAAACTGTAATATGAACGGATGGGACATGAGCATCGGTGAACCTCATGCAATGCTCAAAGCAACCGAGGCGGGGATAAGTAGAGAGGTTCTACCTATTCTCTCGATCAATAAGGGAGGCTATAAGAAGTGGCCCATCCCGATCCTAAAGCAATTATTGCTAAAGGATTGGAATAAATCAAAGCAAAGGTTAATGCGAAACCTCGAAAAGCCTAAGCTTATGAAGCCTAAGGTAACGAAGAACGTTCCATGCTTTGAGTATGGAGAGATAGGACAATAAATAGGAATTATTCCTCCTATCTCAAGGAGTTGAAAGACAAGAGGGATGTTGAACAAACCTCAAATACAATTTCCATGATTCACACATTGTGTTAAATATCATTTCTTCAAACACATGGGTATTGGATACCGGATGTGAAACTCATTCTTGCAATTGTTGCAAAGGGGTTCAAAAGAAATGTGCGCTACAAGGAAGGAAACTCTATTTTTAGACTTTCAAATTGTTTGGAAGTTGTTCTCAAACCCTTTTATATGCATCTAGTTTGACTAGAAACATATTTAAGGTTTCCTATTAAAACAATGTGATCATGATTTAAAGTTTTTAAATAATGGTATTAAGTTTTATGGATGATGTATTTCATTTTAAGGATATGCCTTTTAATGACATCCATGAATTGGTTCATGGTAGATCATCCTATTATAACTCATTGATACACATTTAGCATAAAAAACTTAAAATGGGTTTAAGTTATTACTATCTTTGACATTGTCGCCTTGGTCACATTAACCAGAATTAGATTCAAACACTTCAAAAGAATGGTCTTTTGGAAACAAATGAAAATGTTTCATTTGATAAGTGTGAACCAAAAGACTTACTAGGAATGATACATTTGGATGTATGTAATCCTTTTAAGACAATGACAAAGATTGGTGAAAGATACTTCATTATTTTACCGACGATTGCAGTCGCTATTATTGTGTGCACTTGATGACACATAAGTATGAAGCTTTTGAAATGTTCAAAATCTTCAATAATGAAGTAGAAAATCAACTCCTCATAATTATCTATGCTCTTCATTCTGATAAAGAAGAAACTGAACCCTATTTGGATATGGTTCAATTTATTATGGCTATGAGCTTACCATCTTTACCACTTTGGGTTTTCGCATTGCTCTCTAAGGCTCATATTATGAATATGACCCGGACAAAGAAAGTGTATATAAGTTGAGAATCCACAGAGACTGTATGGAATACTGTTTCTTCGACTCAACAGAGCAAAAGTATTTATTGCTCGAAAGGCTAAGTTCTTGGAAACCGAGTTCTTTATGGAAGGAATGACGTATAGAACTGTGGAACTTGATAAGAATCAAAATCCACAAGCCGGTACACTTTTGGTTGACACTAGCTACCAACAAGAGGTTGTTGATGATAATCAAGAGGTTGATAAATATACACAAAAACGTTCACAAATCTGGTAGAGTTAGTATTCCATCTAAGTGATATGAATATTCAAAGAATGGATACTATGTGGTTGACCCCTGAAGGCTAACCATATACCAAGATGTTATGTCCAATTTGGATTGAACAAATGGCTAGAAGCCATGAACGTAAGGATGCAATTCATGTATAACAACCAAGTTTGGGAATTGGTTGAACCTCCACTTAACTCCAAACCGGTTGGATACAAGTGGGTTTTCAAGATGAAAACAAACATACATGGAGACTTGAATACTTATAAGTAAAGACTTATAGCATAAGGTTTCCATCAAACTCAATTGGTTGAATATGATGAAACTCTTGCACCCGTGGCAATGCTAAAGTCGATTAGGATATCATGTGCCATAACTGCATATTCTGAATATGAGTTTTGGCAAATAGATGACAAAACCGCTTTTCTCAATGAACATCTCGAAGAGATTGTCCATTCAGTTCAGCATGATGGTTTTGTCGATCCATGACATCCTAATAATATATATAAGTTAAAGTGATCAATCTATGGATTGAAACAAGCATCGAGAAGGTTGTGTATATATATGAAGGCTAGTGGGAGCATAATTGTATTCTTAGTGTTGTATGTTGATGACACACTACTATATGGAAATAATATTCCAACCTTGGAAGGTGTTAAAACCTAGCTTGGAAGATGTTTTTCATATAAGATCTCGTTTAAGCCACCCATATTTTGGAATAAGGATCTATAAGGATAGATCGGGGTGGTTGATAGGGTTAAACCAAAGTGCATATATATTGATAAAGTCTTGAAAAGGTTCAAGATGAAAAACCTCTTAGAAAGGTATGGTACCTATTCAAGGAGGGACAGGGTTGACTACGTCTCAATGTCCAAGCTCATAGGATGAGCAAAATCAAATGAAGGATATCCCATACACATTTGCTATAGGATCCATCATTTGTGTGATGATATGCACTAGACCGGACGAGTCATGCTTATTAAGTATGACAAATTAGATACCAATAGAAATAACCATCGGATGGCTCTTAAAAGTATATTGAAATACCTTAGTAGGACTAAGGATTTGTTTCTAATATACGGATCTATTGAAAAGGAAGTCGTTGTAAAGGGTTACACGGATGCAGGCTTCCAAAACTGATCGAGATGATTTTCGATCACAATCGGGGTATACTTCCATTATGAATGGAGAAGAAGTGTCCTTGAAAGGTTCAAAGCAAGACACGGTAGCATTGTTCACTACAAAATCCGAATACATAGCCGCTTCATTGGCAGCTTGGGAAGCTGCATGGATAAGCTTGTCCATTGCTTATCTAGGGGTGGTCTCTACCATTCAAGACTCCCTAAAGATCTTTGGTAATTACGTGGGTGGGATTGCTCAAATCAAGGAACCCCGTACTCATCAAAGACTAAGCACCTTGAGCGGAGATTCAACATCATAAGGGATGAAGTTGAAAAGGGTAAAGATATGTATTCGTAAAGTTCATTAAGATCAAAACGTTACAAATCCACTCACGAAGCTCCTTGCGAAGGCAAAGTATGAGGGTCATACTTGTGCCTTAGGACTTCGATATTCTAGCGATTGGAAATTGATCTATTTAGTATTTAATGTATGGAACAATTGTAATTTTGACCTTTTGAGTCGTGTTCCATTTTAGCATGTTTACATCCATGAATATGTTTATTATTCTAAATGTTCGTAGTCGGTCATATTTGTGGGAACAAATATGAATGTAAGACTATTATGAACATGGATTGGTAGATATTCATAAGGTATGAATATAGAGCAATTGGTTGCTACCAAGGTTCATAGATATTTATGGGATACAAATATTGGACTGACCCGCGTCTCAATTTTACTACATGGAATCTTTAGATTGATCATAAGTAAATTTGAGTAAAGGCGAATATCATTTGGTATCCTCTGACCTGAGATACATATTGGGTTTTGATATTCACCAAGTGTTATACCTTGAGCTAGTTCTTCGCTGCTCTGAAATAATGGTCAGTACATAAGGCTATGTATGGGTACAACATAAGGTGATTGTGAGAAACGTATGTAGTCAAGATGGAATTTGTTCCTCTTATTCGTTGAGAGCATGATGTCTAAGGCCTGATTAAGTTAAATCAACAAGGAATGATCATTCTGTGTCCTTGGATTTAACATGACATCTGTAACAAAAGGATAGATGATTGATTCACCTAAATCATTTCAAGTTTGGAACTTGAAGGGGATGATGTTATTGAATGGCTTATAGTCATGCGTATTAAGGGTAGTAAACCGTTGTTAGGCGGTATTTACTGCTTGCATCAATCTTCTATGTATCTTGTGCAAGTGGGAGATTGTTGGATTCTTTATGCCCAAGACACATAGAACATTGATGTGGTTAGTACGTTATGATCCAAGTCGGGTCATACCCAATAACAAGCTTAGCAAACACCAATTAATATTTAATTGATGATATGATCATGCAATTAAATAAATACACCAATTTAAAAAATGGGTTTTCTAAATAAGTTGCATATGAGATTGAACAACTTATATGGATATTTTGTTCATGGACATTATTTGTAATGTTGTTTAATTTAGTTAAATAACATCAAATAATAAAAGTGTGTGTATGTTATATAATTAAAAGGTTAATTATATATATGTATCTTTATTAATCTTTAGTTTGACAAAAGATTAATATACAAGGACCATTTTGGGAAAAACACAAAAAGAAAACAACCCTAAATGGGTTTTCGGCCGCCCCCATGGGGAAGCCCCATCCTTTTTGTTTTGTTGAGTTTTCTCTTGGGTTCTTGGTTCTCTTCAACACACACACACTCTTATTTTCAGATCTCTCTCTCTAATGCAAAAGAGTCACAAGAACATAATCTTTCTTTTGGAAGAAGGATGTCATGGCTGGAACAAAGGATTTAGAATCCTCTTTGAAAGTTCACGGCTGGAACAAGTTTCCAGCAGCCTTCTTGTGTCGATTTGGTGCTCAAATCCTAGCAAATGGGTGTTTTCTTGAAGGCTTGTGGGTATGAACACTTGAGGACATCTATTCTTGATGTTTTGGTCATCAAATAGCAGCCCCATCTTCACTTATATCAACGTTTTTGACAGCTTCTAAAAGGTAGTTTGTTGTGTTGATTTTGGTTGTTTTGTTTGCTTCTTGATAACTAGTTTATTCACATATATATGATCCTATGGTTTTGGGTTTGTTGAAACAAAGTTATGAACTTTTAATTTTCAGATTAGAACATGATTTTAATCTATTATTCCGCTGCGTTTTTCTTGTTTAAATGGTTAAACAACATTGTTTTGGTACAACAAACCCAACAGATGTTACCCTTTCACTTAATAATTGTTAGGACCTGGTATTTGAACGAAATACCGAATGATTAACGTGTAAACCAAACCAAATAGTGCGGAATCCTATTTGATTGGCGATCCAAACAGTGAGAACGCACGTAGAATCAATAACGTATTGAATCAAACGTTAAGAATCGATTAGGAATCGATCTACAGCGTTCTATGAACTTGGAGTACGAACTTGGAGGCTTCTGGACGGCTAGGGTACGTCTGGAGTCGAAATAGAATGAATGCTTACGTTTTTCCACGAATTGGGTTGTATTTATAGGTTAGTGTTGGTCATTCGTGCGACTGAACCATTAGTATGGTTCAGTCGTGTGATTGAACCATGCGGTTGATTCATCCGCACGACTGAGTGTTCAGTCGTGCGACTGAGCCAATCTTATGTTACAATCATACGACTGATCCAGTCTCCTGGTTCAGTCGTGCGACTGAGTCATTCGTATGAAGTTATTCATGCGTGTGGTCCATTCGCATGGGCCATTCGCATGAGAACTTCATTGTGTTAAGTTTGAATGTATTAATTAATATAACATTATGTGTATCAATTCAAACAATCACAAACCTATTTAACCAATTCAATATCGACTTATTAATGAAATATTATACATTATAACTCACAAACAACCAATATCATTTCATTAACATTCCAAACATTACATCAGTGTAAGAACAAACAAGACCTATTACATTCATATCATGATCTAGGGACATACATGTATCAACAAACTCCCCCTTGGACCTAGATCTCTCTAATGTCTTGTTTTCTGCATCACCTCCTCATACTTTTTGTACTTATCCTCTTTTGTGACTCCTGCGTGAATCTCAAACGCAAAACAGAGTCTTATGACGTTCTGGAACTGGAGGGCTTGTACTATATCCTGCGTATCATAGAATAGTGGCCACTTGTATAGAGTGTAGACATCATTAGCTAACAAGTTGGTAAGCCACATTGGGTCAAATACCCTGATAGTATCCATTTGTCCCTCTTTATTTAGGACTATGACCGCTTCTCCTGTCCTCCAATCATAGTACCACCACTTAAAGTGTGGAGTGAAGTCCTGTGGCATTTCCCTGAGCGGGATTCTTGACATCGTGCGCGGAGGACTCCACTTTAGCACTATCTTTGGCTTTCTAGTAATGGCATCAACTTCAGACCTTCTGATATACCTTATAGGCTGCTGGGGTCTGAAGTTAACCCACCTGGTGTGGTACTCTTTCCTTAGGGCAGCCTCAAACCAGCCTGACATCTTTCTCGGGTCAGCATACAACAGCTTCAGTTTGGCGAGCTGGTTGAGCTCAAAACCTGGTAGAGTCTTTAGATCATGTGGAAATCTAAAGTACTCTATGCCCTTTTCCCTCTTAACTGCATAGACGTTTAGGTCCTCAAAATATGCCCACGCTATAATCCTGCCCGACACCTTATGATGTTTCTTAACTCTGTAGAGTTTGGTGTAGGCGTCATGTTTAGGTGCAGCGCGTTGGGCTCTAACTTCTTCAAAACAAGCAGCCCATTCAGCCTTTCGGATGTCAACATCATCGTTTGAGGCTTGGGCCGTTCCCTCTGTCTTCTCTGACTCCTGCTCCATCTTATCTAACACCTCAAACGTATCCCTGACAAGGGATTCACCCAGATTGGGGACCATATTTCCCTCATTGTCAGCATACTAAGGGTAGTGCTCTGCACAGACATCTTCTATCTCTATTTCATTAACGCCGTTGAGCTCTTCGTCACTTGTAGAGTCACATGTTGGAGCATCCTTTACAATCTCATCGGGATTTAGCTTGAAGATCTCAGCTAGTTTCTCATTTGATAGATCGTGAATTATTTCCCCTTCTTCAGGGGTATAACTCACCGACCTCCTTACGATCCCTTGCAGATCAAGAATCATAGATAGCTGAGTCTTGACCTGCTGAAGGGGAGCAACATCGAATTCATCCCTTTGGTAGTTTGGATCTGTTTGATTTAAACATGCAACACATCAACCATTAGTTAATAATCAAAACAGAAATGCATTAATCTTAATATAGACATCGAATACATAAGTTCAAATACATGATTCAAATACAAAAGTAATCAAATACATAGACATCTAATCATTACTTTTCTCTTGGATCACTGGATCATCGCTTGGTGGAGCAGAGGAGGAAGCTTGTTGGTCTTGTTTCTTCTTGGATCTCCTTTCCTGACCTTGAGCAGAGGCAGATGCAGCTGCATCTCCTCCTTCTTCATCATCATCCTCATTCCTCTCCTCTGTCCTCTCTTCTTCAATCCCCTCATCATCCTCAGACTCATCATCATCATCCTCATCATCATCATCACCATTATCACCATCTCCCTCTTTAATCTTCAGTGGCTCCTCTTTAGATCCCTTAAGCTTTAGCATGATGGTCTTCTTAGCCTCCTCCAACTCCTAAATCTTCTTAGCAGATGTGACACTGTGCTCTTGGAGTTGGGCGATCTCGTGGCTCTGAGCAGCCATTTGTTGGGCATGCTCATCTATCAACCGAGCCTGCTCCGAGATCTGCTGAGACTGCGCTGCAGTAAGATCTGTCAGGTGACGGATCTGTGCTGTCTTCTCCTCATCAGCAGTTAACAACCGCATCACCATCCGGTTCAGCGCTGAAAGCTGTTCCTCTACCCCAATTGGAGGTAGAGGTGATCCGTATATATGTGAGGGATGTGAAGAGGGTCCTGCTTGGTGGCTAGTAGTGGTGGTGGTGGCTGTGGTGAAGATGGGGTTGGGTCTGGATGATAGTAGAGGTGATGTAGGAGTGAAAGATATGGTAGTGGCTGGCATATGTATAGTGGTGGGAGGTGTGGTGGTGGTAGTGGTAGCTGTGGTGGCTGTGGTGAAGATGGGGTTGGGTCTGGATGATAGTGGAGGTGATGTAGGAGTGAAAACTATGGGGGTGGTTGGCATATGTAAAGTGGTGGGAGGTGTGGTGGTGGTAGTGGTAGCTGTGGTGGCTGTGGTGGTGACGAAGGTGAGTCTTCTCTTCTTCTTCTTCTGGCCGTGGGGCTGAGCCATCCTTTTCTTCCTCGTTCCAGTCGAGGTGGATGCTCCCCCTAGAACACGGCTAGAAGGCTCAGGAGCATAGTTGGGATCTGCAGCAGTCTCTTCCGAATCCCTGGGGCGTTCACCAACCGCCCGGAGTCCATACTCTGTGGGAACAACCTTGCTTCCCACAGTCCTCGTCAAAGGCTCCTCATCAGACTCTTCTTCCTCCTCACCAGGTATGAAGTCCTGGTGGAATCCAGCAGACTCAGCTATGTCACCTGTGGGGGCAGATGCTGGAGGTATAACGTCTGTAGCTGTGCCTCTTGGTGGAATAGGCATGTCATCTCCACCATCTCCACTGTCATCATCATCTGAATCATGAATGGGTAGAGCAATCTGCTCAACATCCGAATCACTATCATCGTGGCGCCACTTCCTCCTGGCTGGCACCACGTAGTCCTCCCGGGCCAGATGCCCAAACAACCTCCTGACAGGGGGTTTCACCTGCTTCCCCCTGTATACCTTCATCCTCCCCAAGGTAGGATCATCCATTACCTCAAGTACTACCGCATCATCCTTCTCCTTTGGCAGGGAGGGGAGCTTCTAGTCAATAATCAGCTGCATAAACCTGGGGTACATACAGAAGCCCTCCTTCCCTTTCCCCTCGATGTTCTCCACCAGGTAGGTGAAGATCATCTTGGAGAAGCTGAACGGGTGGTTCAGCACCAACTCAACGTATGCGTTCTGGATCTGGTCGGAAAGCTCATCAAAACCTCCCTTCCTGGAAGCTATACACTTTAGCAGCACGTGCGCAAGATACTTAAACTGGGGACAGAGGTTGCTCTTGTTGAGCACCCCAGCATTGATGTCCCAGAGTACTTGGCTCTAAGAAAGCATCCTCTGACAGTGAGGGGGTGTAATCTAGTCGGACAATCAGCGTCGTCCCCCAACTGTAACACGATCCTAAGATCCTCCTCCGTGATAACTATAGCCTCTCCAAAAATGGTACTTCTGATGCAGTGAGACTCAGAGGATCTATCAACTGTAGCACCTTCGCAGAAGGCCTGCTGAATGGACCGATAAGGAGTACAGGGAGCAGATATGGCGTGTGCAATCCTTGACCTCTGTAGAAATGTGATAATGCCAGAGAAATCAACAGCATTTCTGGATGTCAAATCCAGATGAGCACAGATAAGGTGCTTCGTACTCATAGTCCATCGACTCGCCATCTGTTACACAAACAAAGTAAACATTAGTACTCATTGGCTAAGAATGTCATGAAACATTTGGACTTCTGTCATGCGAATGAGGTTGTGCGACTGAGATCAGTCGTGCGACTGAACAGTGCGACTGCGGTTCAGTCATGCGAATGACCCCATCCGTACGACTGAGTGTGCGACTGAATTCATGCGTATTTACCCTCTGCGACCGACTCTCCCTCTATTTATACTAACACTAAATTCAATCGTGCGACTGAGCTCATACGCACCTTTCAGTCGTGCGAGTGGGCCTCAGTCGTGCGATTGGTTCAGTCGCCCTTCTTCAGTCGTCCGACTGGATCTCAGTCGTGCGACTGACTCACTCGTTCGCTCCTAAGCATCTGACTGGGCCATTCGGTTGGATGGTCCATACTCATGGTCCATTCGTACGAATGGCTCCCATTCGTATGATAAGTCCATACGAATGGTCCATTCGTGCGAATGGGTCATACTTGTGAAATTTTCTGCCATTTTGAACATTTAACATTTAAACCCTTTTTAACTGTTGAAATTTACATTATGAGCATTTGATCATCTCAGACATGATCATTTTAACTTGAAAACTTTTGATCACCTCAGACGTGATCCTTTTAAACACTTTGTCACCTCAGACGTGACCCTTTTAAATACTTTGAAACACATGTGGTCATCTAACACATGACCCTTTTAGGTGAGTTGATCCCATACTAATTTTCATGATGTAGTCCGACAAACAAATAAGTTAAAAATACTAAATAACTTAGAAAATTAAACTAAAGTACAAAAATTTAACTTGTTTTTGGTTTTTTGTGAGAGATAAACCCTAAGATAAAAATCTACTGGATTTGGTTCCGGAATAGGCAGGTTCAATTTAGTTTGACCACACCTGGACCAATTCAATTTTGGAATCATACAGGCAAGTCAAATCATTTGGGACTTGTTATCAAAACCTTTTGATGCTCAATTCTTGGTTTTCATCCAGAGTCGTTAGCAAATTTAGGAAATCATACTGGTACTATTAGATTCCCACATTGATTTGAACTTTCAAGAATTGCAACCACAATGATTGTCAGTATATTTGTCCTCTTAAATCCATACACAGACTTTTGACACAAACTAGTGATAGTTTTAGGTTTAATTATTTCAACTAACATTTGTGGATCCCACACTTATATGGTAATCAACATTCCTCAGGAGCTTTTGAGCGGTCTACGGGTATTTTACAAGAAGAGACTATTCTTAGAGCTTTCAAAGAGAAGCCAATCCTCAGGTCAGTGCCATCGCACAGCAGAGAGGCGGCAAACAACAATGAATTCTAGAATATCTAGGTTATGCTTATCCTCAGGTCAGTGCCATCGCACAGCAGAGAGGCACACAACCTATCTTCTTGTTAGAGCAGCTTAATTTTCTTTTGCACAGAATGCACCAACAACATAAGTCATTAGCTTGATAGCATTTGTCTTTCATTTTTTTTTCATGCTTTGCTCTATTTATGGTCATCCGCACACATTTGTGGCGTTTACATGCTCATTACCCCTTATTGGAGTATTGTTGATTGTGTTAACCAGTGATAAGATGGGAGCCCACAGTCAGTTGAACAACTTAGTTTGATCTTGAGATCACCAGTCAGGTCTAATCATCTATTGTGTTGAATCTACCGACATATCATTAGTGGTCTAGCAACCTCTAGGTCTATTTTCTTTGTGTTACCTTAGTAGTTACCAGTTTTTCTATCATCTTCCCTTTTATATTGCTTAGACTACACAAACTTCTACTTTGACTTTTGCATCTTTTGTAAATTAAATTTTAAAGTCCCTCTTGATTTGTTCCTGTGTACTATCATTTTCCAAAGGGTTTGAATCGGTATCACAGATACGATCTACCTTATATCAGCTATCCACTCCTTCTCCCTCGTTTTTTTAATGTTATTGGCTGACTTATTCTCCCCCTAAAATTCTAAAATCATAACAGATTTAATTATTTTAGGATTTTAATCAGACAGCTAAATAACATGAATTTAACTTAAACAAAAAATAAAATAAATGAAGAAAATGAAAAAGAAAAATTAACTACACTACATCAGACTATACATGATCATCATCAGGAATGACATCACTTTTCTTTTTAACGTCGTTAACCTCTAACAGATATAGAAAACGTGGTTTATCAAAGGCTTTTGTATAGAGGTCAGCGCGTTGAAAATCAGTATTAATTTTTACCAAATCAATTAAGTTCTTTTCAAAACAGTCTCTTATAAAATGGTATTTAATACCGATGTGTTTGGTCTTTGGATGTTGGACCGGATTTTTAGTTACTGCAATTGCAGCAGAGTTATCAACAAAGATAGGAGTAGAAGAAAACTTTAAACCGTAATCCCGCATTTGCTGTTGAATCCAGATGATTTGTGAACAGCAACTTGCAGCAGCAACGTATTCAGCTTCACAGGTTGACAATGCAACCGAGGTCTGCTTCTTACACTGCCAGGTAACTAATCTCCTCCCAAAGAATTAACAACCTGCTGATGTAGACTTGTAGTTCATCTTGCAGCCCCCGTAATCCGAGTCACTATACGCCGTGAGCTCAAAGTCATCATCATGAGGATACCACAACCCAAGTGTGGGTGTACCCTTCAGATAACGAAATATCCTCTTGACCCCGATCAGATGGTTAACCTTAGGCTTAGCCTGATATCTAGAACATAAACATGTAGCATACATGATATCAGGTCTTGAGGCAGTGAGGTACATGAGGGATCCAATCATTCCTCGGTACATTGTGGCATCTACCAGCTCTCCATTTTCGTCAGGTTCTATATCATGATTAGTAGCAAGTGGAGTCCCAGCAGCAGAAGCATTCTCCATGTCAAACCGACTGAGCATGTCTCCCACATACATGGTCTGATGTAGAAATATCCCATTTGGTGTCTGATCCACCTGTAACCCGAGAAAGAATTTCATCTCCCCCATAGCACTCATCTCAAACTCTATCTTCATAACCGCTTCAAACTTTTTGCATAATTCTTCGTTCTTTGAACCGAAGATTATGTCATCGACATAGATCTGTACTAGCAGTAGGTCTCCATCTTTTTCTTTGATAAACAGTGTGCAGTCAATCACTCCCCTGCGAAAGCCATGTTTCACAAGATGAGTGGAGAGTTTCTCATACAAGGCCCTTGGAGCTTGATGAAGCCCGTATAAGGCCTTGTCGAGTTGTAAACTCTGTCCCGATGATAAGGATCTTCAAATCCCTCAGGTTGACTGACATAAACTGTCTCTCGAATTTCCCCATGAAGGAATGCACTCTTCACATTTAATTGATAGACTTTAATCTTCATATACGATGCATAGGCAAGGAAGATACGGGTGGCTTCCATCCTTGCCACGGGTGCAAACACTTCATTGTAGTCAATCCCCTCGACTTGGCGAAATCCCTGAACCACCAGTCGAGCCTTGTTCCTGATAATGACCCCTTGGTCATCCTTCTTGCATTTCAAGACCCATTTGGTGCCAATGACCTTAGCACCTTTAGGTCTATCTACCAGAGTCCATACACCTAACTTCTTGAACTGAAGAAGTTCTTCTTGCATGGCACTCACCCACGCCTCATCGTTTAGTGCTTCACTAACATATTTTGGCTCAAACTGCGAGACAAAACACCGATAAGCACCATCATGAATGTATCCCTTTTCCATAACAGAGGCATAATCAGCTGAGTACAGCTGATTTCTTGTTTGTACTCCTGATCTGACATCCCTAATGACATTGTCTAGGGGATGATAGATGTTTAGACGTGATCCTGGAGTAGTAGGAGCAGCTACCTCTTTGCCAAGATTATGAGCATTTGATTCTGCATCTGAGGTAGTTGGAGTTTGAGGTTCCGAAGTCAAAGGTGCATCACTGTTAGATGCTTGTGGACTTGCAGGAACTGGAACCTGTTCCTCCTGACTGTTCTGATCATCTTCATCAGCTTCATCTTCTGAGGAGGAGTCACTGTCGTCGACTACTCCCCCTGACTGAGTAGATGATTCTCCCTGTGAGCTCGATGATGTTGAATCAAGAGATGGTGTATTCAAGATATCATACATCATTTGAGTAGCTAACTCATCATCAGAAGGAGAGATAGGGATGTTGAAGGACTTGAAGAATCCATCATAGTTGAAAAAGTAGGCGGGTCCTTTGCAAGTAGGTGGTGTGGTATATCTCTGACATCAACATTACACCACACTTCTACTAAACCCGTTGAGTTGTTGTAAACTCTCTTGTTCGGTATGTTGTATCCTAGAAAGATCCCTTCATCAGCCTTCTCGCTGAATTTACCTTCTTGAGTCTTCTTCAGAAGTGTGCACGGCGCGCCAAAAGGTTCGAGATGCTCCAGATTAGGTTTACGTCATTGTAGTAGCTCGTAACATGTATTTCCGTGGCGCTTGACTATTAGAACTTGATTCAGTGTATAACATGCATTAGCCACTGCCTCATTCCAGAATTGGATAGGCAGTTTCGAGTCTGCCAGCATTGTCCGTGCTGTCTCTATTAAGCTTCTATTCTTCCTCTCAGCAACACCATTCATCTGAGGCGTGTAGGCAGAAGTGAATTGATACACAATTCCCTTTTCCTTGCAGTAAGCCTCCATCCACTGATTCTTGAATTCAGTCCCGTTGTCTGAGCGTACTTGTCTCACTTTCAGCTTGTAGAGAGATTCCAGTGTGGTTACTAACTCCTTGAATGACTCAAATGTTTCTGATTTGGACTTCAGAAACATTACCTAAGAGAACCTTGAGTAGTCATCAGTAACCACAAAACAGTACAAGTCGCCTGCAATGCTCTTTGTACTGACTGGACCAAACAGATCCATGTGAAGAAGTTCAAGAGGAAGTTCTATTGAATGAACTTTCTTTACCTTATGAGACTTCTTTGTCTGTTTGACTTTCTTGCAAGCTACACAAAAATCAGGAAGCTGGAAATTCTTGACGTTAACTCCTCTCACAAGATCCTTCTGAATCAAATGATTCATCTTCCATTGATTAATGTGTCCCATTCTCCTATGCCAGGAGATGGAGTCCTTCTCAGTGGCTTTTGATAGAAAGCACTGAACTTCATGATCCGTTGTAGAAGCTGTTGAGAGATCCAAAACATAAAGGTCTTTATATCTTGAAGCTGTTATCAGAACTTGGTCCTCCGGAATCACATAGTCTTTCTTTAGGACGTAACACTTCTTGTTGTCGAATATGACTTTAAATCCTTTATCACAGATTTGGGAAACAGAAAGTAAGTTGTTTTGAAGTTGTTGAATGTAGTTCACCTTATCAAACTTAACTTTCTGATTTCCAACTTCTCCCTGACCTGTGATATAGCCTCTCTTGTTTCCAGCAAATGAAACATGCCCTCCTTTTATTTGCTTGACGTTTGATAAAAGAGCCCTGTTTCCTGTCATGTGCCTGGATGCTCCACTGTCTACAATCCACGTGTTGGTTTCAGCACTGTAGCGAACACCCTGCACATACAATGTAAAACATTAGTTTAGGTTAGGAACCCAAGCCTTTACTGGCTTGGGTTTCCCAGAGGCATCACACATCATGAATTCAACCCATTGACCCTTAGAGGGTAAGGGTAGCTCAGGTTCCTTCTTTTCATCATTATCAGACACGCAGGATGATTTTTCCTTCCATAAGCCAGATTTGTGCAAGGCCTGTTTGTGATAAACAGTCGACTGGCTAATGGGTTGAACTTTGGGTTCACTAGTTCTTCTAGGTGGAGTTAAAGAACTCCTCTTAGAAGACCTAGGTTTTGAGTCCTGTAGTTCAATCTTCTTCCTAGGTGTCTGATAGTAAGGACAACAGGAAGCAATGTGTCCACACTCTCCACAGTTGTAGCATGACCTGCTATCAACTTTATGATTAAACTTTCTTTGTGGAGATGTGTGTGACACCCTAGTAACATCACTTAGTTTGGGTTTTGACTCTGTTTCTTTTGATGTTTTCTCTTGTTTAACAAAATTAATTGTTTTAACATGTTTAACATCCTTTTCTTTTTGGTTAACTGGTTTTTGACACGAAACTTGTGAAAGATTAACATTAGCAGTCCTTTTAGATTCAGATTTGACTTTGTTTGATCCTGACTTTATATTAACCTTTTCAAATTCTTTTTCCAGATTAACACAAGGCATTATACCCTTTGCCTTTGAAGTGGCCTCCTTTTGCTTTGTTCCAGATTCAATTGATGAACATGAGGAATCTGGATCACTAACAAGAGGAGTAGACACCACATGATCCTTGATGGGATTATTATTTATTGGTCTACTCTTAGTGTTCATCAAGGTCTCAGGTGGTGGTGGAACCACTTTATAACCCAAACCCTCCCCGTTGTTTCTTTCTCTCACTAAGTGTTGGACAATGTGTGATGAACATGTCCAACTGTGCAGTTTTTGCTTTAAAGAGTTTACTTCTACTTCTAAAACTGCCTTTTGCTTCTTAGTGTCTTCTAGGGAGTTAAGATAGTACCTAATGTCATTAGCTTGGTTAAATGCTACTACTTTAGTTTCCCTAAGCTGTTTAGTCAAAAGGTCTATCTTTTCTTTGTAACTATGCTCATTTTGTTTTAAAACTCTATTAGCCTCAGTGCACAGTTACAAATCCTTTACTAAGTTATCATTATGATCTAATAACCTAGCAAATTTCTCATCTATAATCAGAACAAGCATGATTTTTAAACAGTTGGTCAGTGGTACTTACCTGAGAGGATTCTGAAGAGTTAGCCGTCGTCGCAGCATCAGATGTCTCTAGTTCTGGTGATTCTGTCTTTGCTATAGAAGTCCCTTCTTCAGGCTTGTAGCTGACCTCAGTTGCAGTTGTTTCTTCACTATTTGACATCGCTATCTCAACTGCAATATCTCCTTCACTCGCGGAATCGTCATCTAAGTCTTCTACACTTGCAATATTTGATTCCCCTGGAGAGACAAACCGAAAGCTCCAGTCTGTCCTTCATCATCATGAGCAGTCAAGGCTTTTGGATCCTTGCTTGATGAAGTAGAACTGCTAGCTCGCTTGTCTTGACGAGTGAAGGACGAGAATGGGTTCCCGTTCCCCGTCTTCTTTGGCTTCACACATTCTCTCTTGAAGTGCCCCTTTTCTCCACAGTTAAAGCAGGTCACTTTACTCTTGTCAAAGCCAAATGTGGTATCCTTAGTAGCAACCAAGTTATGTCCGGTCTTTTTCACAAACTTCTTCGCCCTCCGGACAGCACTTGCTAGGGCCCACATAATGTCCATCCTCTCCAGCTCCATTTCATCCACCTGCTCGTAGTCATCATCTACCAGATGGCAGTTTCCAATCTTCCCAGCAACAAGTCCATCATGAGAATGAACCACTGCTGCCAAGAGATCCATGTGCTCTCGAGCTACTTCCACAGTCACGTTACCGAGGTTCTCGGTCTTCAGTCTAGTAGCATTTGCTTCAGTTCCAAGGTAATGGGTACAAGAAGACCCTGACGTTTCTGAACCTGAAGGAGACGCTTGTGAAGGACCAGATGAGCTAGACACAAATGCAGTCTGAAGAGGTGTTCCAGATGTCTTAGCTTGAGGAGTGGCATTGTACAAAGCTGGATTCTGAGTGTACGAAGACTTCTGAGCTCGGTACTTCATCCTAAGTGCTTCTTCTCGCAGCTTTAGAATGAAGTCATTGATATCCAACTTTGCCAGCATCTCATTCTGTCTCAGATTTGACACAAATGAAGCCCACTTTTCTGGCAATCCGTCTGCAAAATTTGACACTTTTTCTTCCATGGTAGTAGCAACCCCATGTGTATGCAGTTCACTCATCAGATGGTAAAACGTATCAATAACATCGTCCAAACTCTCGTTTCCCATCGATGAGAAGTTGTCAAATTCTTTCTTTAACTCCTTAGCTTTAATTGCCTTCAGCGAAGCATTCCCATCATATCTCTTTTCCAGCTCATCCAACAATTTCTTGGCCTGCTTATTCTCCGAGTACTGGTGGAAAATATCTTTAGGAATAGACTGTGTGATCAATGCATAGACTCTCTTCTCTGCATTATACTTAACTTTCTGAGCGTCTGTCATCCCTCCTAAATTCAGCTTCACCCCATCTGCTCCCACCGGCATACTGTACCCAATCTCGATAGCTTCCCAAAAATTTGGATCCACTCCATTGAGGTAGATCTCAAAACGTTGTTTCCAGTGGGGAAACTCATCTAACGTTAAGAGCTTTGGTGGTTTATTATGATTTCCCACCTCACTCTCAAGTAACAGTAGGTTCTGAATTCTTGAGTCCTTCCCGGCAGTAAACGCTGACATCTGATCTTCCATGTCGATTAACTTTAAGTGTACTAAACAAAACTGTCAATTGGTGCGACTGAGGTGATGCGAATGGGCTATCCGTGCGAATGAACTATGCGACTGGTTCAATCGTGTGGCTGAGTTAAGCGATTGGTTCAGTCGTGCGAATGAAGCTGATGCGTATGAACACTGCGAAAGGATGGTTCACTCGTACGAATAGAGATGCGACTTGGTCCAATCGTGCGTCTGGACAATGCGAATGAAGTCCTGTCGTGCGAATGGCTCACTCGTGCGACTGAAGCTGCTGTTTTGCGAAAATTTCTAGGTTAAACGTGTTTTAGCCGTAAAAATTCGAATTTTCGCCAACCTTAATCGCCTAAGGCCGTAGAAACCGAAACTTGATGAGCAGGGGACGTCCAAGACAACTTTTGACACAAAAAGATTGCGTTTTTAAAGTAAAAACACAAACTTTGTATCAAACTTGATTGAATCACGCGAAATCAAGAGCCAAAGCTCTGATACCACTTGTTAGGACCTGGTATTTGAACGAAATACCGAATGATTAATGTGTAAACCAAACCAAATAGTGTGGAATCCTATTTGATTGGCGATCCAATCAGTGAGAACGCACGTAGAATCAATAAAGTATTGAATCAAACGTTAAAAATCGATTAGGAATCGATCTACAGCGTTCTATGAACTTGGAGTACGAACTTGGAGGCTTCTGGACGGCTAGGGTACGTCTTGAGTCGAAATAGAATGAATGCTTACGTTTTTCCACGAATTGGGTTGTATTTATAGGTTAGTGTTGGTCATTCGTGCGACTGAACCATTAGTATGGTTCAGTCGTGCGATTGAACCATGCGGTTGATTCATCCGCACGACTGAGTGTTCAGTCGTGCGACTGAGCCAATCTTATGTTACAATCATACGACTAATCCAGTCATTGGTTCAGTCGTGCGACTGAGTCATTCGTATGAAGTTATTCATGCGTGTGGTCCATTCGCATGGGCCATTCGCATGAGAACTTCATTGTGTTAAGTTTGAATGTATTAATTAATATAACATTATGTGTATCAATTCAAACAATCACAAACCTATTTAACCAATTCAATATCGACTCATTAATGAAATATTAAACATTATAACTCACAAACAACCAATATCATTTCATTAACATTCCAAACATTACATCAGTGTAAGAACAAACAAGACCTATTACATTCATATCATGATCTAGGGACATACATGTATCAACAATAATGAAATATTAGTTGGAGTAAAAGATGGGATGGGGTGAGAAAAGAATTTTTCAAAACAATTACATTTAATTTTCTCTTCACTCTTCATAGTGGAATCCTTCACAATATCAACACAATCAAGAGAAACATCATCATTACAGTGCAAATTATTTAAAGAGGAAATAGAAATATCACTAGAACAAGATGGAACATTGTCTGCTATAGATTGTTTTAAAACAAAAACAGAACTTAAACTAGATTTATGATCTAAAACAGAATGCTGAGATTCAGGTGTACTAAGACTAGTGCATCCAAGCCCGCTAGTCAGTCCATAACCATAGTCCTCACGTACGTGCTTAGTGTTCACCCCTTCTAAACCTGCAAACATACTATTAGTATCAATTGTGATCAAATCATTAGAAGGATGAGAAATAGGCATATGTGAATAACAGCAAGTACTAGGACGAGGATAAACCTTAGCATTGTCATAGCCCAAACCTGTTTTAATCCTAGCCCCTCTTTGAGATTTGCATAAATCATCAAGTTTCATCCCAGATATTGTCCATTTATCAAGCTTTGACTGAAGTTTGCTTATTTCAAACTCAGCAAGTACAACCCTTTCAGTCAAAGTGTTAATTTCAACATTCCTTTCCAAAACAATTCTTTTTATATGATTATTTTCTTTTAAAGCTTCATTTAATTTAACAAAATATTTAGACTCGTTTATTTTAAGTTCTTCATTAATTTGTTTTAAATCCTTTTCATTATTGATTAACACACGATTAGCTTTGTATACCCCAAATAACCTAATTTTGCATGCTGAAGAACACACGTCCTGAATTACCTCATAAGGAAGTCCCATCACCACCTTTTCTGCTGCTAAAGCTCTCTCATATTGACACACCGGAGTACTCAGCTTGTTTTCCTCGACAGTGGTTGCAGCATCATCTTTTTCATTGCTTTGCTTTGTGGTCTGACCTCCTGCTCTCAACACCTTCCCATCTTCCTCAGTTTCAGCAGCTTCACTTCTAAACTCCTTAAATGGATCAAATTCTTCCTTACTGTTCACCTTCTCATTCTCTTCAACAATCTCAGCAACCAACGCTTGGTTAATTTCTTCCTTCGTCTCTTCAACTTTTGCACTCCAGTCAAAATTGGATATCAAGGCAGTCTCTTTCTTCTGTTTCATTTCTTCTTTATCCCCACTTGATAGCAATCTTGGGACTCCTGATTTGCTTGGATCAGTGATAATCGGCAATGGACATTCTTGTTTGAAGTTCCCTAATTGTTTGCAGTTAAACGACCTCAGTTTGGATTTATCAAATCCTAATTTGGAGTTAGAGCTTTGACCTCCAAAATTCTTCCTTCCAGTACGCTCCATAAATCTTCAGGCTCTGAGAGTCAACATCGTCATTTGCCACTGAATGTCAGTCTCTTCTAGATCATCAAGATCCACCTGATACATATCCTCCATTGTCATTCACTTTCCTTTCAACTCCGCAGCCACCAAAGCCTCATAACTCTATACAAATATGCCAAATAGAGCCATTGTTTCAGATGTAATTGACGTTCCAGCATTTGCTTTCGAGTTGTCTTGATCTCTACCAGCACTAACACTACCACCAGAATAATCACCAGTATTCACTCTTCCTTGTCGTGATGCCTGCATTGGAGAGCTTACAACAGAAGACAGTAATGCAGCATTCTGAGTGAAACCAGATGTAGGAATCATGGTCTGATTAAATTCCCTTCTCTTCATGTCAAACTCGAAAGATTTAAGCTTATTAATGATGTCCGTAAGCTTGTAGTCAGTGAAATCTCTTTTCTGCTTTAACATCCTCACCTGTAAACTCCACTGAGGTGGGAGAGAGTCTAACAACCTGTTAACTTGCTCACTGTTGGAAAGTTTCTAATCATATTTCTTCAGTGTGCTGGAAACTGTCAGAAAACGATTTGTAAGATCAGTGAGACTCTCGTTCTTGTATCCCACAAAAGAGTTAAACTCCTTTTCAGGTTGAATACTCTTGTCTTTTACCAACTTATCGTTTCCATCATAGAACTCACAGAGAGCATCGAAGAGAGACTTAGCATTCTTGTGTTCAGCAAACCGATTGTAGATGCCTGGTGCAAGACATAGAGTTAATGCTCCAAAAGCTTTCTGGTCTCTATCAATCAGCTTTAGATCTTTTTCATTGAACGTAGCTGGGTCCTTGTTTTGAGACACAACATCACCAATAGTAATGGTTGGTATGTGCGGACCTGAGATGATTGATTCCCATTGGTTGTGATCAGTGTAGAAAAAGAAAGCCTTCAGACATCTCTTCCAGTCTTCGAAGTTGTCTCTGTTGATGGTCTCGGGGGTCTGTTGGGAGCCACACTTTCCAAATCAGCTAGGGTGAGAGTAGTCATCTTTGACATGTTAGTTTCGCAGGAGGAATGACAATTTCGCTGAATTTGCTAGTTTCACTAAGACAGTTGTAGTTTTGCAGAAAATTTTGGCAGTAGTTTCGCTAGCCAAGAGCTTGAAAATGCTTAGTTTTGCCGACAGATTCACACAAAACAAGCTTGAACTTTCGTTGAGAGGTAATTTCGACAGTAATTTCGCTTGGAAGATGAACACAAGCACTGCTGAACTTCCGTTCAATATCTATACTTTCACAGAGAAGCTCAAAACAATCACAAAGTGTAAAACACTTATAGTTTCGCTGACAGAAGGTGACAGTTTTGCACGATGAACACTAGTTTTGCTGGTTGAATCTGAAAAACTTTTTCCACACGAAATCGATCTAAAATCACTCAAATTTCAATAAATCTGATGATTACCAAAGCTTTCCCAACCATTAACAAACAAAATTCAATCAAATTCCATATCAAATACACTCAAATTTAATCCGGAATTGATGAAATATTGATATTGAACATAAACAACCAAAAAACCTCAAACAATCAAGAGCACTAAAACTCTGATACCATTTTGTTGGTCCATTTGATCGAATTTCAGTACAATTGATATGTTGAATCGTTCAATATCCAAAACAACAACAAACAACCAACACAATGATGAAGAAGAAGAAGATGCTAAATGTATTCAAATATAAAGCAATAATGATCCAATACAATCAAATAGAACAAAACTCAATATATTTCACTGAAAAACAAGCTTACAAATGACTCTTGCAACATAAATAATCGATTAGGGTTTTTTGCAAGGATGCCACACAATGACAAAGAACAAACATATATATAGTAAAGCTAGTTTTGTTGACAGTTCAGCTGTCAGCGAAACTATAATGCCGAATAAACAGTTTTGCCCGGCTAAACTGATAGTTTCGTCGGGTGAAACTACAGCTTGCTTTGAGCGAAACTACAGTTTTGCTCATAGTTTCGCTGGGCAGCAAAACATGCCTAAAACACATACTTACAAAAGTAAACTAACATTAAACCGATTACAATAGAATATAAACATAATCTAATCTAAGGTGAGTCCAACCTATATATGATCTTCATAAGGTATCTAAGATAAAATACTATCCTAGATTAGGTAGTCATGACATGTCCATGACTTACCTTTTGTCACCAACTAAAGTTGGTAACTGTACCAACTAATAAGGAATGAACAGTTGAATAAAGTATGGTTAATTACATGGGCTTGGGAAAGCGCCATGCAGTATCTCAGAGGTTGCAGCGGCTTGTCAAAAGGGTCATACTTATATGCACTAGTTCATAGTAGGTTCTTCCGAAGGTTAACTAGCTTCAGAAGAACAAGTTCTTCCGAAGCCACTTATACTTCGGAAGAGTCTACTTCTTTCGAGGCTTGTGCTGATCTTCAAGACTTTATACTTCGGAAGTCATTGCCTTGAATTCTTCTTAGTGTTGATCTTCGGAAGAGGGATGACTTTGTCTTCGGAATACATGATTCCTCTTCGGAAGTTCTTTTAACTTTAATCTTCCGAAGTGCAGCTTTTGCCTTCGAAAGTCTTTTATAGTTGCACCAAAATTGCTCTAAGTTTTTGTTTTGATTGCACCAGCCTTATATGTTCCAACAAACTCCCCCTAGGCGGATGCTACCAAAACTTCACTTGTTTCTGCTTCTCAAAACTTTCAGCACCAATCAAAGAAGATACTTATATGTTTCTTTATTCTTTCCTGAGGTGGTGCTGAGAAGCTTGTACAAGTTATTGGTAGACAAAAGATCTAGTCTATTGCTCTGAATGACATTGCAGGACCGGTGAAGGGTGGTCACTTACAACATAACAACACAAAAAGGAGATTAACCAAACTTTAATCAAACAGTAAACTGGATTGACCATAGGAATGATACTAAGAACACAAGTAATGAGTAAGAGACAGAACAAGAGAACACAAGAGATTGGGTTTCAAGGATGCAGTATATTGCTTTCTCAAGTTCTATTACAAGTGTTACAAAGCATAAAGAAAGATACTAGAACATGGAATACTTATACTATAACCTACAGCCGGCTATACTTTGAAAGCCAGCTGGATACAATTGACTAGACACAAACAAAATCAATTGTAGAGTCAAAAGGCATATCTGCCTTTTGACTTTTGACTATGACATGTCATAGCTCACATCCTAATATATTACAAAAAGGATAAAAGTACATAGAGTAGAAAGTATGGACTCAAGACCTCAATGTACAGTTACCAAAAGCATGGACCTTTCACCAACTCATGTAAGTTGGTGACTTTACAGAGTTGTAGCGGAAAGGTGGTCCAGCTTTATGGTAAAGTACATTAGATAAAGGCATATCTCTAAAAGTCTTTGGAAGAAATCTGTCTTCACTATTTGGCTTCGGAAGACTTTGTCTCTGAAGCTTCGGAAGACTTCACTTTTGGCTTCGGAAGATATTGGTCTTGGCTTCGGAAGATTTTACACTTAGAATATTTCTAGTGCATGGTGTAAAACTTCCGAAGCACTTCTACTTCAGTTCTTTAGTGCATTGCTTGTAGAGAGACTTTGGATGTTTTGGCTGCATCAGACTTATAGGAATCCTTACAGACATGCACCCTTTGTTGTCACCCTCTGTAGAGAGTTAGTTGATGGGGAGTTGTATTCATACTCCCATCAAACTATAGGTTCCAAGTCAGGGCCTTCAACCATTTGTAGGAATGTCTTTCCTTTGATTGACCCTTCCTTTTCTACCTGCTCTCTTTGCTTCAACTCTTCTTCAATCCTTGTTTTTGCAGTCACTCAGCAAGGTGAAGGCTACTTAGATGATTCCGGGTATGAGCAGTTGTCTGAGAGTTGGAGGGGTTGGAGAATGGCTTCTCTACTAACTTAGCAATGTCAAATCTGCTAGAATGTAGCAAAGATGAAGTATTAAGTCTATTGACATCGTCATTCTCTCTTTCCACAACAAAGTTGTGAGAAAAGTCTTCAAACCTCCATTGGACAATCGTCTTCCTAGGAATGAGGGGTTGAGTTGGCAGCTTGTTCCCCTTCCTGGCGTCCAAGAGAGTCACCAGTCTTCTTCTCAGCTTCTTCTTTTCTTCATTGAGTGAATCAGAGTTAGTTGCCAAGAAATGAAGTGTTTGGTCCAGAGTTCCCCTAGGCAAATCAAGAAATGCTTCTCTTGTGAGGGAACTAGAAGAGCCATCAATGAATGTTAATTTTATGGTCTCCTCATCACAAGAGATTTCGCTCAGAGTAGTACTATTAATAAGCTTTTTCTTGATTTCCTTGAATCCTTCCAACGTTAGAGGTTTGAATGATTGAGAGGATGACTTTAGTGGTTGATGGGTAGATGATGGTTGGAATCTGAAAAGTGTTTTAGGTTTAAGTATAGGTAGTGGTGGTGGTTGTTGTGAATCAATGGGTGAGGATGAGAGTAAAGTTGAAGGAGTAGGCTCAAGAGTGTAAGTTTAGTGGTTGGCTCAGTTTGATAGGGAAAGGGAATAAAGTTGGCTTAGGTTTAAGTTGGAGTTGTGGTTGATGTTGAGGTGTGGGTTTGGGTGTCATACTCTGAGTGCTTGGGTAAACCTCTTTCCTTCTTTCTGAGCGAATATTAGCCTTATGTCACTAACATGTCATTGCAGGGTCTTTTCAGCCATGGGGCCAACTTGTTTGCCAGAGAAGCCATAGGCTCTGAGATATGCCTTCATCCAAGCTTTGTCTTCCATCTTCTTGGTTGCGACAAGTTTTGCTTCTTCCTCTTTCTTCTTTTTATCATTAAGCTTTTCCTTGGTTGCCTTCTTCCTCTCCTTATGTAAGGCCCCGTTCCCGGGACGCTTACAGTTGGTCAATCATCGCACATAAAACATACATTTACACTGGTATTTCATAAACAACGCAGCGGAACATTAAAATAAGCTTTCATTTCTATATAAATGCTTTTGCAAGTTAATACAACATTCGTTACAAAATGATTTGTTCGCATTACAATGCAAAAACAGTAATCAAAAGAATGCCATCCCAAAAAGAGCTGAGTAGCTTCACGGTGCAATCCTCAGCAATCATTACCTGCCAACTGGAAAACATATAAAAAGTCAGCGTTGCTGAGTGAGTTCTAGTTTTATTATAAAACATACTTTACTTTCATATAAAACCATTCGTTACTTTTACATGATCACACATCATACGTACGCATAGATAATATCATTATTATCTTCTTCATTCATTCATTCGTTCATTCATTCCGTATAACTTTACTTGCGCATCGGACATCATCCGTACCAATACCATATGCTACACCCCGATCAGTCTTAGCTACCGGGCCGAAGTCAATAAATGAATAGCTAAACGTATGCCACGGTACTAGGAGCAACCATCAGTCATAGCTACTAGGCCGAAGTCAATAAATGAACAGCTAAACGTATGCCACAGTACTAGGGGTAAGCGGTAGAGGTTCTACATTAATGGTCAATCACAAAGAAGGACCCGTTATCCGATGCATGCAATACATTTCATTTCTTTCCACTTTACGTTACATAATACTTCGTTTCATTCATCATAATACGTAAAGCCATAGGAAAGATAATATACATCATACCAAGGAACATTAGCATGCATCAACATCACATCATACAAGGCAACATCATCATCATCATGCTCTACATGCTTCTAAGGCCATTACAGTTATCTTACATGCTCTTACGGGAACCTTTACATCAAAACTTACATCTGCACTTTCCCCCGAAAGCCAGAAGTCTAACTACACTTTCTTTCGGGTGGAACAGCTCTATTCGTGCGTATGGACACCCTTCAGTCACATGGCCTTCATACGACTGAACATCATGCGATTGGACTCGTGCGGATGAACATCTATGCGAATGAACATCCAGCCGTGCGTATGGACCTTATGCGGATGGAACTAATGTGAATGGGCACCTATGCGACTGATCTAATGCGAATGAACTCATGCGACTAAGCACTTATGGGACTGAACCCTCAGTCGTATGACTCCCCATGCGACTGGACCCTCAGTCGTGCGACTGAAGCCTTAGTCTTGCGATTGAACCCTCAATCGTTTGAATGAATCCCAATTGTGTGAATGATCCTCAATCGCCTCTCATTTGGCCGTATGGCCTCCATTCGGTCGCCTAGCCCTAGCTGATGCAGAATGGAGTTCATCCCGAACCCAATCTACCATTTTCGGCCTCCAAGCTCATCCAAACCCATTCTAAGCCTAAATTAACCCTCCTGGACCTTAGGAATGCATACCATAACACCATACAAGCACACACAAGCCCGGAAACATTCACGAAACGCATTACACACATCACACCCAAATGGGTCAAACACACACACATACAAAAACGGGTTTTCTATGCTTTCCAGTCCCAAAATTGGTTGAAAACAAGTAAAAGTGGGGTCCTAGAACTCACACAAACAAGCACAACGTCAAGGGCTTCGATTTGGCTTGCTACACAACGAGTTTGGCCACCCGAATCACCCGAACCGACCCCTTTTTCTCTTTTCTCCTCTTTTCTCTTTTCTCCTCTTTTCTCTCTTCTCCTCTCTTGAGAGCTGAAAATTTGTGTATGGGGGAGAGGGTAAGGGCTGCCCTCTCCCTTATATACTCCGCTCACCCGACTTTCTTTCGTTGGCGAGTTTGGTCCCTCGACTTTGAACTTTATTTCCTTTTTCTTCCTTCGTCGGCTTCTAAATAATAAATATCCGGGTGTTACAAGTCCACCCCCCTTAAATAGGTTTCGTCCCCGAAACCTGTTATTCTTCGAACAAACGTGGATAATGTTGTCTCATTTCTTCCTCAGTCTCCCACGTTGACTCGGATCCCTTCCTGTGTTTCCCCTGTACACGCACAAGAGGAACCACTTTATTCCTCAGCCTTTTCTCCTTCCGGTCGATGATTGCCACTGGTTGCTCCACATAATTGAGCCGTTCGTCTACCTCGATATCCTCCAGTGGAACAATCATATCTTCATCAGCTAAGCACTTCCTTAGATGAGATACATGGAATGTCGGGTGAATTCCACTTAACTCATCCGGTAACTCCAGTCTATAGGCCACCTCTCCTACTCGAGCAATGATTCGGAAAGGGCCTATATACCTTGGGCTCAACTTGCCCCGCTTTCGGAAGCGAATGATACCCTTCCAAGGTGAGACCTTCAACATAACCCGGTCACCCACCTGGAATTCAATCGGCCTGCGTCGTTTATCAGCATACGACTTCTGTCTATCTTTGGCTGCCTTCATGAAGGCTTTAATCTTCTCAAGCTTCTCAGTCGTTGCCTCGATTACCTCGACGCTCCCCAATTCTTTCTGACCAATATCACCCCAACAAACGGGTGTCCTGCATCTCCTACCGTATAGCATCTCGTATGGAGGCATACCAATGCTGGCATGATACCTGTTGTTGTATGAGAATTCGGCTAACGGTAGGTGGTCATCCCAACTTCCACCAAAATCAATCACACATGCCCGAAGCATGTCTTCCAGCGTCTGAATGGTCCTTTCTGACTGACCATCAGTCTGGGGATGATAAGCCGTGCTAATATGTAACCTCGTCCCCATAGCGTCGTGGAACTTCTTCCAAAATTTAGATGTAAACCGGGTGTCGCGATCCGACACAATAGACACCGGCACACCATGACGAGTTACAATTTCCTTGATGAACAGATCAGCCAACCTCTCTGATGAATATGTCTTGCGGATTGGTAGGAAGTGAGCATTCTTCGTCAAGCGATCAACTATCACCCATACGGCATCATACCCTTTCGGGGTACGCGGCAGCTTGGTAATGAAATCCATGGTGATGTGCTCCCACTTCCATTCTGGTATATCCAAAGGTTGTATCTTCCCATATGGCTTTTGGTGCTCGGCCTTCACCTGTAAGCAAGTAAGGGACTTACTTACATACTCCACCACATCGCGCTTCATACCCGGCCACCAATAATCTTTCTTCATATCATGGTACATCTTCGTGGCACCAGGATGAATGGAGTACCGAGTCTTGTGAGCTTCATCCATGATCTTCACCCGTAGATCCCCAAAACGATGAATCCACACGCGACCGAATCGGGTTCTAATAACGAGCGTGTTTTCACCCAATTCCCCAACCAGACCTCTCATTCTTTCAGAGTTAAGATGATCTTCTTTCAATGCCTCATCTTGGAACTCTTTAATCTGCTTCATCACATCGGAGGTCATGATCAACTGATACGCTTTCACCCGAATCGGCTCGGGCCTCTCTTTCCGGCTAAGGGCATCAGCCACTACGTTGGCCTTGCCCGGATGGTAGTGGATCTCACAATCATAATCCTTTATAAGTTCCAACCACCGTCTCTGCCTCATGTTCAGATCCTTTTGCTCAAAGAAGTACTTCAGACTCTTGTGGTCAGTGAATATGGTGCACTTCGTCTCGTAGAGGTAGTGCCTCCAAATCTTTAATGCAAAGACCACGGCTGCCAGCTCCAAGTCATGAGTAGGATAATTGACCTCATGAACCTTCAACTGTTGGGATGCATAGGCTATAACCTTTCCTCTTTGCATTAACACACACCCCAACCCCGAGTAAGAAGCATCGGAATAAACCACTAGATCTTCACTTCCATCGGGTAATGATAGAACAGGAGCTTGAGTCAACCTCGCCTTCAATTCCTCAAACGCCTTCTCTTGAGCTTGACCCCATACGAACTTCACATCTTTTCGGGTCAACTTAGTCAGTGGAGAAGCAATCTTAGAGAAGTCTTGGATGAATCTTCTATAGTAGCCCGCCAAACCCAAGAAACTACGAATCTCGGATGGCGTCTTTGGTGACTTCCATTGCATAACCGCCTCCACTTTTTTGGGGCCACCATTATCCCGTCGGGATTCACCACGTGACCCAAGAACTGAACCTCGCGCAACCAAAACGCGCACTTGGAGAATTTAGCATACAACTTCTCCCTTCTCAACGTCTCTAGAACCTCCCGAATGTGAGGGGCATGCTCTGCTTCACTCCTCGAGTAAATCAAGATATCATCAATAAACACAATCACTGATTTATCCAACATAGGCCGACACACACGGTTCATCAAATCCATAAAAGCAGCTGGCGCATTGGTCAAACCAAAAGACATGACGAGGAACTCGTAGTGACCATAGCGCATACGGAAAGCTGTTTTAGGAACATCTTGCTCCTTCACCTTCAACTGATGATAACCAGACCGGAGATCTATTCTCGAAAACCAACTGGCACCCTGAAGCTGATCGAACAAATCATCTATCCTCGGTAAGGGGTATCGGTTCTTCACTATCAACTGGTAGTCAATGCACATCCTCATACTACCGTCCTTCTTCTTTACGAACAGGACCGGAGCACCCCAAGGAGAGATACTCGGTCTAATGAACCCCTTATCAAGCAGCTCTTGCAACTGCTCCATCAACTCTTTCATCTCGGTCGGAGCCAACCGATACGGTGCCTTGGCAACAGGTTGAGCACCCGGTATCAAATCATTCTGAAATTCAATCTCTCTGTCAGGTGGCACTCCTGATAAGTCTTCTGGGAACACGTCTGGAAAGTCACACACAACCGGTATATCGGCTAGTTGTGGTGTTGGCGTATCCACATCCTTTACATAGGCCAAGTAGGCACTACATCCACGCCTCATACGCTTTCCCGCCACCGCCATCGAGATCACCTTCGGAATCGTAGTAACCCGATCACCATAAACCGTCACTGAACTACCGTCAGGCGCCGACACCCGAATCATCTTCTTGCGACACACAATGTTCGCCTCGAAGTCCGCTAGCCAATCCATCCCAAGAACCAAATCAAAACCACCTAAGGCCATCACGAACGGTCTAACAGGAAACTTATAACCTCGAGTTCCACATCACAATTCTCTATCATCTCAGAAATCCTGGTAGACTTACCTATGGCAGTTTCTACATCAAAGGGCGAATCAACACGTCTACTACTAACAGGCAGCTTAGCACATAAAGCAGCAGAAATAAAACTCTTACTAGCACCAGAATCAAATAACACAGAAGCTAAAGTTTGGTTCACCAGAAACGTACCGGACACAATGTCAGGGTCCGTCCTAGCCTCCTCCTGTGTCATGGTGAATGCCCTGGCGCTCGCCCTCGGCCCATCACCTCCCGTCCTCTTCGCCCCTGAACTCTCAGCCCTCGGCTTCTTACAATCCCTGCTCATATGACCAGTTTCCCCACAGTTAAAACATTTGCCCGACAGGCAATCCTTCGCCATATGCCCTGTCTTCCCACACTTGAAGCACACATTCAAACCCAGCCTACATTCTCCCGCATGCTCCTTTCCACACTTACCACACCTCCTTAATCCCGCTCCCGGTGTGGCCACGTGACGGTCATCCACCCGTGCCTTTTTGTTACCCGTCGAGGCATCACCCCGACCAAACCTCTTCCCGTTCCAGTTTCTATCACCACCACCCTTCCTATTCGCTTCAACCACCACCACCTCCCTCTCATCATAAAGTCTTCCGGCCAAATCGACCGCCGACCTAAACGTACTTGGCCGGGCGGCGATCGTATGCCGGCAAACATCCATCGGTAAACCCTGAATGTACCTCTTGATCTTTCGAGAAGGAGGCGTCACCTGATCCGGCACCAACCGTGCCATCTCATTGAACTTGGTAGTGTATTGCTGGTGTGTCATGGATCCCGCCTCCAGCTGCAGGAACTCCCTCTCAATTTTATCCATCTCCCTGTGAGGACAGAACTCCTCAATCACCATCTTCTACAGTTCGGGCCACCTCATTCTCCCGATTGCCCGATTACCCTCCGCTTGGACAATGTTGTCCCACCAGCATAGTGCCGAGTCCACAAATAAATGGGTGGCAAACTTTACTTTTTGATCTTCCCAGCACTCGCTAATGTCGAGAACAGCCTCCATTTCTCTCACCCATCGGTGTGCAGCAGTAGCATTGCCATTACCGTCAAAAGTAGGGGGCTTGCATCTCATAAACACCCCGTAGTTACAGCCTCGTGCCACTTCTCGCACAGGCTCCTCTTCCTCTTTCTCCTCATTATCGGAGAAAATGTTTTAGGCTCCGGTTGCTCCCCCGAGGCCCTATTTCTCTCCTTCCTTTCTCCCTCCTTCACAGCTTTGATGACTTCGGTCACCACAGACGGTAAGATTGTCTGCATGACCTGATGTACTTCCTCAACAACAGCCTCCTTTACCGAGGCCCTCAAGTTTGCACTCTCATCCCCAGCTTCTAGATGAGGAGTCTCAGGTTCTGCAGGAACCTCTTTCACGACCCTTGGTCTTCCTCTCTTGTGTCGCGGCTCAACATCAGGCCCGCCACGGCCTCCACCCCTAGATGCTTTAGAAGATCTACCTCCAGCCATTCTCTAACTCACACTGAAAGATTCAAACACCAACACGGTCATTCAAGGAAACAACTCAGTTTATGTCAAGTATAGTAAGTCCCTAATTACAGTGGCCAGTTGTGATTAGCCACTTACTTTACTCTTCATACCCCAAGTATTACCTGTCCTGACTACATCAGTATTTAAATCTACATACAACACATAACCACATACCATGCGCACATAAAACCGATTAACTTTAAGAAAATACCTGATGGCACGCAGCTACTCAGTTTGGCATCCCATTCCCCTTTCGTCCCATTTTCAGTTTAAGTTAAGGTTTATTTTGAAAATTTACCCATTTCACTTAAACTTTGGCTCTGATACCAACTTGTAAGGCCCCATTCCTGGGACGCTTACAGTTTGTCAATCATCGCACATAAAACATACATTTACACTAGTATTTCATAAACAACGCAGCGGAACATTAAAATAAGCTTTCATTTCTATATAAATGCTTTTGCAAGTTAATACAACATTCGTTACAAAATGATTTGTTCGCATTACAATGCAAAAACAGTAATCAAAAGAATGTCATCCCAAAAAGAGCTGAGTAGCTTCATGGTGCCATCCTCAGCAATCATTACCTACCAACTGGAAAACATATAAAAAGTCAGCGTTGTTGAGTGAGTTCTAGTTTTATTATAAAACATACTTTACTTTCATATAAAACCATTCGTTACTTTTACATGATCACACATCATACGTACGCATAGATAATATCATTATTATCTTCTTCATTCATTCATTCGTTCATTCGTTCCGTATAACTTTACTGGAGCATCGGACATCATCCGTACCAATACCATATGCTACACCCCGATCAGTCTTAGCTACCGGGCCAAAGTCAATAAATGAACAGCTAAACGTGTTGATACATGTATGTCCCTAGATCATGATTTGAAATGTAATGAACTTGTCTGTCTGATTATGATGTAATGGTAATCGATTAATGAAATGATATGAATTGGTTGTTACTTGTAATGTTTAATATTTCATTAATGAGTTGTGATTGAATTGATTGGGTTTATGAATGTTTGAATGAGTGCACATTAAGTTATATTAAATAGAACATTCAAACTTAACTTAATGAAGTTCTCATGCGAATGGCCCATGCGAATGGACCACAAGCATGAATAACTTCATACGATTGACTCAATCGCACGACTGAACCAGGAGACTGGATCAGTCGTATTATTGACACATAAGATTGACTCAATCGCACGACTGAACACTCAGTCGTGCGGATGAATCAACCGCATGGTTCAATCGCACGACTGAACCATACTTATGGCCCAGTCGCACGATTGAACAATACTAACCTATAAATAGACCCAATTCGTGGGAAAACGTAAGCATTCATCCCATTACGACTCCAGACGTACCCTAGCCGTCCAGAAGCCTCCCAAATCGTTCTCCAAATTCATAGAACACATCAGATCGGTTCCTAATCGATTTCTGACGTTGATATCAATTCTTGTTTGATTCATCGTGTGTTCTCACTGATTGGATCGCCAATCAAATAGGATTCCGCACTATTTGGTTTGGTTTAACACGCAATCACTAGGTATTTCGTTCAAATACCAGGTCCTAACAAAACGTATGCCACGGTACTAGGAGCAACCATCAGTCATAGCTACTGGGCCGAAGTCAATAAATGAACAGCTAAACGTATGCCACAGTACTAGGGGTAAGCCCTAGAGGTTCTACATTAATGGTCAATCACAAAGAAGGACCCGTTATCCGATGCATGCAAGACATTTCATTTCTTTCCACTTTACGTTGCATAATACTTCGTTTCATTCATCATAATACGTAAAGCCATAGGAAAGATAATATACATCATACCAAGGAACATTAGCATGCATCAACATCACATCATACAGGGCAACATCATCCTCATCATGCTCTACATGCTTCTAAGGCCATAACAGTTATCTTACATGGTCTTACGGGAAGCTTTACGTCAAAACTTACATTTGCACTTTCCCCCGAAAGCCAGAAGTCTAACTACACTTTCTTTCGGGTGCAACAGCTCTATTCGTGCGTATGGACACCCTTCAGTCGCATGGCCTTCATGCGACTGAACATCATGCGATTGGACTCGTGCGGATGAACATCTATGCGAATGAACATGACAGTCGTGCATATGGACCTTATGCGGATGGAACTAATGCGAATGGGCACCTATGCGACTGATCTAATGCGAATGAACTCATGCGACTAAGCACTTATGCGACTGAACCCTCAGTCGTATGACTCCTCATGCGACTGGACCCTCAGTCGTGCGACTGAAGCCTTAGTCGTGCGATTGAACCCTCAATCGTTTGAATGAATCCCAATTGTGCGAATGATCCTCAATCGCCTCTCATTCGGCCGTATGGCCTCCATTCGGTCGCCTAGCCCTAGCTGATGTAGAATGGAGTTCATCCCGAACCCAATCTGCCATTTTCGGCCTCCAAGCTCATCTAAACCCATTCTAAGCCTAAATTAACCCTCGTGGACCTTAGGAATGCATACCATAACACCATACAAGCACACACAAGCCCGGAAACATTCACGAAACGCATTACACACATCACACCCAAATGGGTCAAACACACACACATACAAAAACGGGTTTTCTATGCTTTCCAGCCCCAAAATCGGTTGAAAACAAGTAAAAGTGGGGTCCTAGAACTCACACAAACAAGCACAACGTCAAGGGCTTCGATTTGGCTTGCTACACAACGAGTTTGGCCACCCGAATCACCCGAACCGACCCCTTTTTCTCTTTTCTCCTCTTTTCTCTCTTCTCCTCTCTTGAGAGCTGAAAATTTGTGTATGGGGGAGAGGGTAAGGGCTGCCCTCTCCCTTATATACTCCGCTCACCCGACTTTCTTTCGTTGGCGAGTTTGGTCCCTCGACTTTGAACTTTATTTCCTTTTTCTTCCTTTGTCGGCTTCTAAATAATAAATATCCGGGTGTTACACCTTATCCATTTGATCTTGTTCTTTGTGGAAGACCCACAAGATCGTATCATTATTATGAGGAGTTAGTTCTTCAAGAGAGTATCCCCTAGTGCATAAGAAGGCTACTCTCTCACTCCTCAGCTGTTGCTCAGCTTCTTCTTTCTTTCTCTTCTTTTCCTCCTCTAAGGCCAACCTTGTTGCTTCCTCTTGTTCTTTCTGCAGCAGGGTTGCCTTTTCCAACTCCACCAGCTCCTCAAGTGGTAAGAGAAGCACTTCTTCACTTGCTACTCCAAGATTGACAAGGTTGTCAATAATCTCCACTCTCTTTTTGTTGTTGATAACCTCCTGGGCTGCCATAACTGCTCTGCTAGTTGCAGCTAGTAGCTTCCCGGTGGGGAGTTTACCTTTCTTTCTGAGCTTCTCCATCTTTTCCTCCTCTAGAAGTTCTTCCTCATGCAACTTTCTTTTTCCTTTAATGTATACGGAAGCTTGAGCCTTTGGAGATTCAGGTGCAGAGGATTCAGGTTGGTGAGTGGTGATTTGAGCTTGTGATGATGATGGTGTTTGAGTGAAAAGGGTTTTGAGAAAGTATTCACTATTTATCTCATAGGCTAATTCAAGAATTGCCTCTGTGATGGTTAGATCATCAGACAAAGAAGATAACCCTTCCGCAACTTGTATCTCAGCTTCGGAAGACTGGGATGATCCTTCCATAGCCTTGACTTTAGCTTTAGAAGTTAGTAGGATTGCACTACCTGTCCCAACTATTTTAGTTACTGGGCCATCAATCCCTTTATCCTCTTTGAAATCAATCTCAGATTCAATATGGACCTTAGGTTGACCAACTCCTTCCTCAGTGGTAGGTGGTGCATTCAACCTCTGAAGCTCTTCAACTCCAAAGTATGCCACAACAACATCCAGACATTATTGTTCAAGTGAGAAGCCCATTAGAAACTTAGATAAAAACCTATTTAAATCTATGAGCATCCTTAGGTCCACTTGAAGAATGATAGGAGGAGGCTCAGGGAAAACAGTTGCTTGTTGAACAGGGTATCTTGAAGATAAAGTAGAAAGAGCCAAGCTATGCTCCGCATATGCTTCACTCTAAACATTATCCTCCTTTTCTGTAGCATTATCTTGGGAGATTGATGAGCTAGAAAAGAAGTCAGAGAGACTTGAATTGGTACGTGCCTAACAGATCTCTTAATCTATGTTTCAGCTAGTTGAGGCCTTGAGATTTTCAATCTCAAGTTGTTGAGTGGCAGACCTATCCTCTAAAGTCTTAACCCTCGATTCAAGATTTAAGACTTTAAAAAGTATGTCTCTAATTGTGAGTTGCATTCTTCCCTCATCTTCTTTAAAAGAATCATGGGGAGATGAGGTAACATACCTAGTACCTTCATCCTCACCACCAGATGTGGTTTCTTGGCACCCTGGTTTCCTTTGCCTAGTGATGTCTCTTTTAGAGTCTTCAAGAGGTAAAGTTGCCGTAGATTCAGTCTCATAGATGTTACCACTATCCTGAGAGTCCAATGAGACACCCTCCGTAGTGGCAGTTGAATCTACATGAGTCCCCTCCACATCAGTGGGACTCACCTCAGTTTGGCTTTTCCGATGGGGACTAGAGGTCAGAGGTTTCTCTAGGCTCAGCTGATCTCTAGATGGGTGTTGTAGATCAACATCATGGCCTTGGAGGAACATGAAATCTTCATCAGTACTGGTAAGTAGGTCAGTAAAGGATATGGAAGTTATGCCTAATGACCCAGGACCTTGATTAATGTCTAAAGGCATTGAGCCTATGATTGGGTTGTCCCTTTTTGGTTGCTCAGGGGAGTATAGTGACTCACCCTAAGGGCTTAAAGTTTGGGTTTGGGGCACATAGGATTGAGACTGAGGAGACTCAATTCCGATATTGAGGTCAATTTTGAAGGATGGTTGGACCTCAGATTGAGTGGGAGCCCGTTGTTCCATTCTAGCCTTTTTGGATAGAACAAGGGGAACTTGTTCAAACAGAGTAGATTGAACAAGGGTTCGCTTGGAACGTCTTTGATATGTGTATTTGATGGGGTGGGAAGGAAGAATTGGCATTGAAATGGTTATTACTGGTGTGGGTTCATCACCTATAGGGTGTACAGGGATGTCACTAGGAGCCATTGGCTCAATCATACCTGGAAGAAGTGCAGTATGTCTTCCGGTGAATTTGGCGGATACTTTCTTTAGAACCTTAAGGATGGCCGGCCTCATGTGAGGGATAGGAAGAGTAGTTGCATAGACAAGCTTATCCTGATCCAGCTCACAGTTGATTATATACTGAATAAACATGGGATACATGTAGAATGTCTCCCTTTGAAGGTTTCCTCTAAGGTTATTCAACATAAACCTTGAATAGTTGAACCAGAAGCCCTTTACCATCCCATGAACTAGGCATCCTAAGTCATATGGAATTTGATCCCATCCCCCACACTTGTTTGATAAACAATGAAAAACTATGTGAAGCAGGAACTTCCGGTTGTAGGAGAAGTTGAACTTGTAGACAGTGGACCTGCTCACATCTCCGCCATATCCCATTTGGGCATATGTGTCCTCCAAATCCGATTTGGGGAATTCAGTAGGAGAACCTTCATCATGAAGCCCTAAGTGCTCCCTGATGGTTTGTTCAGAGATGACCAACTCTTGGCCACATATCCTTGATCTGATAACCCTAACTCCATCAGCTTGGTGTTGTGCAGTGTTTGAGTTGTCACTAGATGAGTTTTGAGGCTCACTTTGTTGACAACTGGTTGAAGCTCCACTGGTTTCTGAGATAGTCATGCTTTCAGGTCTTTCATTTATGGGAGCTTGATTTTCAGAAACTCTTGGAGAATTTGAAAGAGGTCTGGGTAACTCAAACAGTTGATCATCATCATAATTACTTTGAGTACTTGTTCCAGCTGAAACATTCTCATAAGAAGGTTTAGAATAGTTTGGAAATAATTCTAAATCAAAGATATGTTCAGGATCATTCCCCCTAACACAAGGAGTGTGCTCATTTACAACAATATTAGAAGATTCCTCAAATTGTTGATTCTTAATGTTGTAGACTTTATAGGCAATAGAGTTAGAGGAATATCCAACAAATATATCATCATCCGACTTCTCAGCAAATTTTGCCAAATTGTCCTTTGTATTAAATATGGTACACCTGCTGCCAAAGGACCTAAGAAAACCAATGAACGGTGGTCTCTTGTTCCATAGCTCATAAGGGGTTTTTCCATGTGGCTTAACTATAAGAACTCTGTTTTGCACATAGCATGTAGTGCTGACTGCCTCTGCCTAGAATGTTAGAGGCAGCTTTGAATCAGCTAATATAGTCCTAACAGCCTCAATAAGTGTATTATTTTTCCTCTTAGTAACACCATTTTGTTAAGGAGTTCTAGGAGCACTATATTGTCTAACAATCCCTTTTGAGTTATAGAATGAGTCAAGAACTTGATTCTTAAACTCAGTCCCTTAGTCACTCCTAATAATTTTAACCTTATGATCAATTTGATTTTCTATTTTAAGAATAAAATATTTTAAAGTTTCAATAGTTTCATCTTTAGTTCTTAAAAAGAATACCCATATGAATCTAGTAAAATCATCAACAATCACAAGGCAATATGATTTCCTTCCAATGCTCATTATACTTGTGCGACCAAATAGATCAACGTGCAACAAGTGTAATAGAGTGGTGATGGAGTTAACATCATTGGATTTATGAGATTCTTTATGTTGCTTACCTTTCAGACATGCAACATAGTTGTCTTTAAAGAAAAACTTCTTTTTAGGCACACCATGTACCAAGTTATTTTTGACCAAAGGAATTCCTTTGTTTTTTTGATTTTTCTTTGGCTTGTCTTCTGAAGTTATTTTCCTTTCGGAAGAATGAGTTTCTTCCGAGAGCAACTTTGCTTCAGAAACAAGCTTTCCTTTCCTTGACACTTGAACCATGTGATAAGGTCCAAATGTGAAACCTTCTTTGACTCTTTCTTTCTTTACATTATTTGCATAATGTGTGCTAGCATGATTGTAGTAACAATCTTTAGCCAAATGGTTGTGTAGACCACATATTATGCATTCAATGTTAACTTTCATGGGGTGTGAAGACTGTTGTTTCTTGTACTTCTTATCATCATCAACAGTCTTCCCATTCAAATTTTGATCCTTCAGCAGGATAGGAGTGTTGGTACTACACTCCTTTCCTGAATTAGAGTTTCCAACCACTTGGAATCCGGCTAAAATGAACACACCTTTTTACTTTGGGTCTATCTTCAGCTTGAACTCAATCACTTTCTTAGCAGTTTTTCTGGCTGCCTTAGCTTTGTTTCTTCTGGCTTTAGTGGTTAGGGTTTGATCATCAGTGGTGGGAATGGGTTGTTTTACCTGGTCCTTCCATGTGATAGTCTTCATAGTTACATCATTTTCCTTCTCATGAGGTGGTGGGTCAATAGTTGGAACCTCTTGCTCTTCAGTCCCACATCTTGGTTGTCTTATAGACTTATCAGAATATGGTGGAGCTATTTCATTGGTTTCCAACACATCTTTGTTTTGATAACAGACCTTTGAGTGGGAGGAGGAGGATGATGATGATGATGATGATGATGATGATGATGATGATGATGATGATGATGATGATGATGATGATGATGATGATGATGATGATGATGATGATGATGATGATGATGATGATGATGTGATGATGATGATGATTGATGATGATGATGATGATGATGATGATGATGATGATGATGATGATGATGATGATGATGATGATGATGATGATGATGATGATGATGATGATGATGATGATGATGATGATGATGATGATGATGATGATGATGATGATGATGCTGATGATGATGATGATGATGATGCTGATGATGATGATGATGATGATGATGATGATGATGATGATGATGATGATGATGATGATGATGATGATGATGATGATGATGATGATGATGATGATGATGATGATGATGATGATGATGATGATGATGATGATGATGATGATTGATGATGATGATGATGATGATGATGATGATGATGATGATGATGATGATGATGATGATGATGATGATGATGATTGATGATGATGATGATGATGATGATGATGATGATGATGATGATGATGATGATGATGATGATGATGATGATGATGATGATGATGATGATGATGATGATGATGATGATGATGATGATGATGATGATGATGATGATGATGATGATGATGATGATGATGATGATGATGATGATGATGATGATGATGATGATGATGATGATGATGATGATGATGATGATGATGATGATGATGATGATGATGATGATGATGATGATGATGATGATGATGATGATGATGATGATGATGATGATGATGATGATGATGATGATGATGATGATGATGATGATGATGATGATGATGATGATGATGATGATGATGATGATGATGATGATGATGATGATGATGATGATGATGATGATGATGATGATGATGATGATGATGATGATGATGATGATGATGATGATGATGATGATGATGATGATGATGATGATGATGATGATGATGATGATGATGATGATGATGATGATGATGATGATGATGATGATGATGATGATGATGATGATGATGATGATGATGATGATGATGATGATGATGATGATGATGATGATGATGATGATGATGATGATGATGATGATGATGATGATGATGATGATGATGATGATGATGATGATGATGATGATGATGATGATGATGATGATGATGATGATGATGATGATGATGATGATGATGATGATGATGATGATGATGATGATGATGATGATGATGATGATGATGATGATGATGATGATGATGATGATGATGATGATGATGATGATGATGATGATGATGATGATGATGATGATGATGATGATGATGATGATGATGATGATGATGATGATGATGATGATTGATGATGATGATGATGATGATGATGATGATGATGATGATGATGATGATGATGATGATGATGATGATGATGATGATGATGATGATGATGATGATGATGATGATGATGATGATGATGATGATGATGATGATGATGATGATGATGATGATGATGATGATGATGATGATGATGATGATGATGATGATGATGATGATGATGATGATGATGATGATGATGATGATGATGATGATGATGATGATGATGATGATGATGATGATGATGATGATGATGATGATGATGATGATGATGATGATGATGATGATGATGATTGATGATGATGATGATGATGATGATGATGATGATGATGATGATGATGATGATGATGATGATGATGATGATGATGATGATGATGATGATGATGATGATGATGATGATGATGATGATGATGATGATGATGATGATGATGATGATGATGATGATGATGATGATGATGATGATGATGATGATGATGATGATGATGATGATGATGATGATGATGATGATGATGATGATGATGATTGATGATGATGATGATGATGATGATGATGATGATGATGATGATGATGATGATGATGATGATGATGATGATGATGATGATGATGATGATGATGATGATGATGATGATGATGATGATGATGATGATGATGATGATGATGATGATGATGATGATGATGATGATGATGATGATGATGATGATGATGATGATGATGATGATGATGATGATGATGATGATGATGATGATGATGATGATGATGATGATGATGATGATGATGATGATGATGATGATGATGATGATGATGATGATGATGATGATGATGATGATGATGATGATGATGATGATGATGATGATGATGATGATGATGATGATGATGATGATGATGATGATGATGATGATGATGATGATGATGATGATGATGATGATGATGATGATGATGATGATGATGATGATGATGATGATGATGATGATGATGATGATGATGATGATGATGATGATGATGATGATGATGATGATGATGATGATGATGATGATGATGATGATGATGATGATGATGATGATGATGATGATGATGATGATGATGATGATGATGATGATGATGATGATGATGATGATGATGATGATGATGATGATGATGATGATGATGATGATGATGATGATGATGATGATGATGATGATGATGATGATGATGATGATGATGATGATGATGATGATGATGATGATGATGATGATGATGATGATGATGATGATGATGATGATGATGATGATGATGATGATGATGATGATGATGATGATGATGATGATGATGATGATGATGATGATGATGATGATGATGATGATGATGATGATGATGATGATGATGATGATGATGATGATGATGATGATGATGATGATGATGATGATGATGATGATGATGATGATGATGATGATGATGATGATGATGATGATGATGATGATGATGATGATGATGATGATGATGATGATGATGATGATGATGATGATGATGATGATGATGATGATGATGATGATGATGATGATGATGATGATGATGATGATGATGATGATGATGATGATGATGATGATGATGATGATGATGATGATGATGATGATGATGATGATGATGATGATGATGATGATGATGATGATGATGATGATGATGATGATGATGATGATGATGATGATGATGATGATGATGATGATGATGATGATGATGATGATGATGATGATGATGATGATGATGATGATGATGATGATGATGATGATGATGATGATGATGATGATGATGATGATGATGATGATGATGATGATGATGATGATGATGATGATGATGATGATGATGATGATGATGATGATGATGATGATGATGATGATGATGATGATGATGATGATGATGATGATGATGATGATGATGATGATGATGATGATGATGATGATGATGATGATGATGATGATGATGATGATGATGATGATGATGATGATGATGATGATGATGATGATGATGATGATGATGATGATGATGATGATGATGATGATGATGATGATGATGATGATGATGATGATGATGATGATGATGATGATGATGATGATGATGATGATGATGATGATGATGATGATGATGATGATGATGATGATGATGATGATGATGATGATGATGATGATGATGATGATGATGATGATGATGATGATGATGATGATGATGATGATGATGATGATGATGATGATGATGATGATGATGATGATGATGATGATGATGATGATGATGATGATGATGATGATGATGATGATGATGATGATGATGATGATGATGATGATGATGATGATGATGATGATGATGATGATGATGATGATGATGATGATGATGATGATGATGATGATGATGATGATGATGATGATGATGATGATGATGATGATGATGATGATGATGATGATGATGATGATGATGATGATGATGATGATGATGATGATGATGATGATGATGATGATGATGATGATGATGATGATGATGATGATGATGATGATGATGATGATGATGATGATGATGATGATGATGATGATGATGATGATGATGATGATGATGATGATGATGATGATGATGATGATGATGATGATGATGATGATGATGATGATGATGATGATGATGATGATGATGATGATGATGATGATGATGATGATGATGATGATGATGATGATGATGATGATGATGATGATGATGATGATGATGATGATGATGATGATGATGATGATGATGATGATGATGATGATGATGATGATGATGATGATGATGATGATGATGATGATGATGATGATGATGATGATGATGATGATGATGATGATGATGATGATGATGATGATGATGATGATGATGATGATGATGATGATGATGATGATGATGATGATGATGATGATGATGATGATGATGATGATGATGATGATGATGATGATGATGATGATGATGATGATGATGATGATGATGATGATGATGATGATGATGATGATGATGATGATGATGATGATGATGATGATGATGATGATGATGATGATGATGATGATGATGATGATGATGATGATGATGATGATGATGATGATGATGATGATGATGATGATGATGATGATGATGATGATGATGATGATGATGATGATGATGATGATGATGATGATGATGATGATGATGATGATGATGATGATGATGATGATGATGATGATGATGATGATGATGATGATGATGATGATGATGATGATGATGATGATGATGATGATGATGATGATGATGATGATGATGATGATGATGATGATGATGATGATGATGATGATGATGATGATGATGATGATGATGATGATGATGATGATGATGATGATGATGATGATGATGATGATGATGATGATTGATGATGATGATGATGATGATGATGATGATGATGATGATGATGATGATGATGATGATGATGATGATGATGATGATGATGATGATGATGATGATGATGATGATGATGATGATGATGATGATGATGATGATGATGATGATGATGATGATGATGATGATGATGATGATGATGATGATGATGATGATGATGATGATGATGATGATGATGATGATGATGATGATGATGATGATGATGATGATGATGATGATGATGATGATGATGATGATGATGATGATGATGATGATGATGATGATGATGATGATGATGATGATGATGATGATGATGATGATGATGATGATGATGATGATGATGATGATGATGATGATGATGATGATGATGATGATGATGATGATGATGATGATGATGATGATGATGATGATGATGATGATGATGATGATGATGATGATGATGATGATGATGATGATGATGATGATGATGATGATGATGATGATGATGATGATGATGATGATGATGATGATGATGATGATGATGATGATGATGATGATGATGATGATGATGATGATGATGATGATGATGATGATGATGATGATGATGATGATGATGATGATGATGATGATGATGATGATGATGATGATGATGATGATGATGATGATGATGATGATGATGATGATGATGATGATTGATGATGATGATGATGATGATGATGATGATGATGATGATGATGATGATGATGATGATGATGATGATGATGATGATGATGATGATGATGATGATGATGATGATGATGATGATGATGATGATGATGATGATGATGATGATGATGATGATGATGATGATGATGATGATGATGATGATGATGATGATGATGATGATGATGATGATGATGATGATGATGATGATGATGATGATGATGATGATGATGATGATGATGATGATGATGATGATGATGATGATGATGATGATGATGATGATGATGATGATGATGATGATGATGATGATGATGATGATGATGATGATGATGATGATGATGATGATGATGATGATGATGATGATGATGATGATGATGATGATGATGATGATGATGATGATGATGATGATGATGATGATGATGATGATGATGATGATGATGATGATGATGATGATGATGATGATGATGATGATGATGATGATGATGATGATGATGATGATGATGATGATGATGATGATGATGATGATGATGATGATGATGATGATGATGATGATGATGATGATGATGATGATGATGATGATGATGATGATGATGATGATGATGATGATGATGATGATGATGATGATGATGATGATGATGATGATGATGATGATGATGATGATGATGATGATGATGATGATGATGATGATGATGATGATGATGATGATGATGATGATGATGATGATGATGATGATGATGATGATGATGATGATGATGATGATGATGATGATGATGATGATGATGATGATGATGATGATGATGATGATGATGATGATGATGATGATGATGATGATGATGATGATGATGATGATGATGATGATGATGATGATGATGATGATGATGATGATGATGATGATGATGATGATGATGATGATGATGATGATGATGATGATGATGATGATGATGATGATGATGATGATGATGATGATGATGATGATGATGATGATGATGATGATGATGATGATGATGATGATGATGATGATGATGATGATGATGATGATGATGATGATGATGATGATGATGATGATGATGATGATGATGATGATGATGATGATGATGATGATGATGATGATGATGATGATGATGATGATGATGATGATGATGATGATGATGATGATGATGATGATGATGATGATGATGATGATGATGATGATGATGATGATGATGATGATGATGATGATGATGATGATGATGATGATGATTGATGATGATGATGATGATGATGATGATGATGATGATGATGATGATGATGATGATGATGATGATGATGATGATGATGATGATGATGATGATGATGATGATGATGATGATGATGATGATGATGATGATGATGATGATGATGATGATGATGATGATGATGATGATGATGATGATGATGATGATGATGATGATGATGATGATGATGATGATGATGATGATGATGATGATGATGATGATGATGATGATGATGATGATGATGATGATGATGATGATGATGATGATGATGATGATGATGATGATGATGATGATGATGATGATGATGATGATGATGATGATGATGATGATGATGATGATGATGATGATGATGATGATGATGATGATGATGATGATGATGATGATGATGATGATGATGATGATGATGATGATGATGATGATGATGATGATGATGATGATGATGATGATGATGATGATGATGATGATGATGATGATGATGATGATGATGATGATGATGATGATGATGATGATGATGATGATGATGATGATGATGATGATGATGATGATGATGATGATGATGATGATGATGATGATGATGATGATGATGATGATGATGATGATGATGATGATGATGATGATGATGATGATGATGATGATGATGATGATGATGATGATGATGATGATGATGATGATGATGATGATGATGATGATGATGATGATGATGATGATGATGATGATGATGATGATGATGATGATGATGATGATGATGATGATGATGATGATGATGATGATGATGATGATGATGATGATGATGATTGATGATGATGATGATGATGATGATGATGATGATGATGATGATGATGATGATGATGATGATGATGATGATGATGATGATGATGATGATGATGATGATGATGATTGATGATGATGATGATGATGATGATGATGATGATGATGATGATGATGATGATGATGATGATGATGATGATGATGATGATGATGATGATGATGATGATGATGATGATGATGATGATGATGATGATGATGATGATGATGATGATGATGATGATGATGATGATGATGATGATGATGATGATGATGATGATGATGATGATGATGATGATGATGATGATGATGATGATGATGATGATGATGATGATGATGATGATGATGATGATGATGATGATGATGATGATGATGATGATGATGATGATGATGATGATGATGATGATGATGATGATGATGATGATGATGATGATGATGATGATGATGATGATGATGATGATGATGATGATGATGATGATGATGATGATGATGATGATGATGATGATGATGATGATGATGATGATGATGATGATGATGATGATGATGATGATGATGATGATGATGATGATGATGATGATGATGATGATGATGATGATGATGATGATGATGATGATGATGATGATGATGATGATGATGATGATGATGATGATGATGATGATGATGATGATGATGATGATGATGATGATGATGATGATGATGATGATGATGATGATGATGATGATGATGATGATGATGATGATGATGATGATGATGATGATGATGATGATGATGATGATGATGATGATGATGATGATGATGATGATGATGATGATGATGATGATGATGATGATGATGATGATGATGATGATGATGATGATGATGATGATGATGATGATGATGATGATGATGATGATGATGATGATGATGATGATGATGATGATGATGATGATGATGATGATGATGATGATGATGATGATGATGATGATGATGATGATGATGATGATGATGATGATGATGATGATGATGATGATGATGATGATGATGATGATGATTGATGATGATGATGATGATGATGATGATGATGATGATGATGATGATGATGATGATGATGATGATGATGATGATGATGATGATGATGATGATGATGATGATGATGATGATGATGATGATGATGATGATGATGATGATGATGATGATGATGATGATGATGGATGATGATGATGATGATGATGATGATGATGATGATGATGATGATGATGATGATGATGATGATGATGATGATGATGATGATGATGATGATGATGATGATGATGATGATGATGATGATGATGATGATGATGATGATGATGATGATGATGATGATGATGATGATGATGATGATGATGATGATGATGATGATGATGATGATGATGATGATGATGATGATGATGATGATGATGATGATGATGATGATGATGATGATGATGATGATGATGATGATGATGATGATGATGATGATGATGATGATGATGATGATGATGATGATGATGATGATGATGATGATGATGATGATGATGATGATGATGATGATGATGATGATGATGATGATGATGATGATGATGATGATGATGATGATGATGATGATGATTGATGATGATGATGATGATGATGATGATGATGATGATGATGATGATGATGATGATGATGATGATGATGATGATGATGATGATGATGATGATGATGATGATGATGATGATGATGATGATGATGATGATGATGATGATGATGATGATGATGATGATGATGATGATGATGATGATGATGATGATGATGATGATGATGATGATGATGATGATGATGATGATGATGATGATGATGATGATGATGATGATGATGATGATGATGATGATGATGATGATGATGATGATGATGATGATGATGATGATGATGATTTGATGATGATGATGATGATGATGATGATTTGATGATGATGATGATGATGATGATGATGATGATGATGATGATGATGATGATGATGATGATGATGATGATGATGATGATGATGATGATGATGATGATGATGATGATGATGATGATGATTGATGATGATGATGATGATGATGATGATGATGATGATGATGATGATGATGATGATGATGATGATGATGATGATGATGATGATGATGATGATGATGATGATGATGATGATGATGATGATGATGATTGATGATGATGATGATGATGATGATGATGATGATGATGATGATGATGATGATGATGATGATGATGATGATGATGATGATGATGATGATGATGATGATGATGATGATGATGATGATGATGATGATGATGATGATGATGATGATGATGATGATGATGATGATGATGATGATTGATGATGATGATGATGATGATGATGATGATGATGATGATGATGATGATGATGATGATGATGATGATGATGATGATGATGATGATGATGATGATGATGATGATGATGATGATGATGATGATGATGATGATGATGATGATGATGATGATGATGATGATGATGATGATGATGATGATGATGATGATGATGATGATGATTGATGATGATGATGATGATGATGATGATGATGATGATGATGATGATGATGATGATGATGATGATGATGATGATGATGATGATGATGATGATGATGATGATGATGATGATGATGATGATGATGATGATGATGATGATGATGATGATGATGATGATGATGATGATGATGATGATGATGATGATGATGATGATGATGATGATGATGATGATGATGATGATGATGATGATTGATGATGATGATGATGATGATGATGATGATGATGATGATGATGATGATGATGATGATGATGATGATGATGATGATGATGATGATGATGATGATGATGATGATGATGATGATGATGATGATGATGATGATGATGATGATGATGATGATGATGATGATGATGATGATGATGATGATGATGATGATGATGATGATGATGATGATGATGATGATGATGATGATGATGATGATGATGATGATGATGATGATGATGATGATGATGATGATGATGATGATGATGATGATGATGATGATGATGATGATGATGATGATGATGATGATGATGATGATGATGATGATGATGATGATGATGATGATGATGATGATGATGATGATGATGATGATGATGATGATGATGATGATGATGATGATGATGATGATGATGATGATGATGATGATGATGATGATGATGATGATGATGATGATGATGATGATGATGATGATGATGATGATGATGATGATGATGATGATGATGATGATGATGATGATGATGATGATGATGATGATGATGATGATGATGATGATGATGATGATGATGATGTGATGATGATGATGATGATGATGATGATGATGATGATGATGATGATGATGATGATGATGATTGATGATGATGATGATGATGATGATGATGATGATGATGATGATGATGATGATGATGATGATGATGATGATGATGATGATGATGATGATGATGATGATGATGATGATGATGATGATGATGATGATGAGGATGATGATGATGATGATGATGATGATGATGATGATGATGATGATGATGATGATGATGATGATGATGATGATGATGATGATATGATGATGATGATGATGATGATGATGATGATGATGATGATGATGATGATGATGATGATGATGATTGATGATGATGATGATGATGATGATGATGATGATGATGATTGATGATGATGATGATGATGATGATGATGATGATTGATGATGATGATGATTGATGATGATGATGATGATGATGATGATGGATGATGATGATGATGATGATGATGATGATGATGATGGATGATGATGATGATGATGATTGATGGATGATGATGATGATGATGATGATGATGATGATGATGATGATGATGATGATGATGATGATGATGATGATGATGATGATGATGATGATGATGATGATGATGATGATGATGATGATGATGATGATGATGATGATGATGATGATGATGATGATGATGATGATGATGATGATGATGATGGATGATGATGATGATGATGATTTGATGATGATGATGATGATGATGATGATGATGATGATGATGATGATGATGATGATGATGATGATGATGATGATGATTGATTGATGATGATGATGATGATGATGATGATGATGATGATGATGATGATGATGATGATGATGATGATGATGATGATGATGATTGATGATGATGATGATGATGATGATGATGATGATGATGATGATGATGATTGATGATGATGATGATGATGATGATGATGATGATGATTGATGATGATGATGATGATGATGATGATGATGATGATTGATGATGATGATGATGATGATGATGATGATGATGATGATGATGATGATGATGATGATGATGATGATGATGATGATGATGATGATGATGATGATGATGATGATGATGATGATGATGATTGATGATGATTGATGATGATGGATGATGATGATGATGATGATGATGATGATGATGATGATGATGATGATGATGATGATGATGATGATGATGATGATGATGATGATTGATGATGATGATGATGATGATGTGATGATGATGATGATGATGATGATGATGATTGATGATGATGATGATGATGATGATGATTGATGATGATGATGATGATGATGATGATGATGATGATGATTGATGATGATGATTGATGATGATGATGATGATGATGATGATGATGATGATGATGATGATGATGATGATGATTGATGATGATGATGAGATTGATGATGATGATGATGATGATGATGATGATGATGATGATGATGATGATGATGATGATGATGATGATGATGATGATGATGATGATGATGATGATGATGATGATGATGATGATGATGATGATGATGATGATGATGATGATGATGATTGATGATGATGATGATGATGAGATGATGTGATGATGATGATGATGATGATTGATGATGATGATGATGATGATGATGATGATGATGATGATGATGATGATGATGATGATGATGATGATGATGATGATGATTGATGATGATGATGATGATGATGATGATGATGATGATGATGATGATGATGATGATGATTGATGATGATGATGATGATGATGATGATGATGATGATGATGATGATGATGATGATGATGATGATGATGATGATGATGATGATGATGATGATGATGATGATGATGATGATGATGATGATGATGATGATGATGATGATGATGATTGATGATGATGATGATGATGATGATGATGATGATGATGATGATGATGATGATGATGATGATGATGATGATGATGATGATGATGATGATGCTGATGATTGATGATGATGATGATGATGATTGATGATGATGATGATTGATGATGATGATGATGATGATGATGATGATTGATGATGTGATGATGATGATGATGATGATGATGATGATGATGATGATGATGATGATGATGATGATGATGATGATGATGATGATGATGATGATTGATGATGATGATGATGATGATGATGATGATGATGATGATGATGATGATGATTGATGATGATGATGATGATGATGATGATGATGATGATGATGATTGATGATGATGATGATGATGATGATGATGATGATGATGATGATGATGATGATGATGATGATGATTGATGATGATGATGATGATGATGATGATGATGATGATGATGATGATGATGATGATGATGATGATGATGATGATGATGATGATGATGATGATTGATGATGATGATGATGATGATGATGATGATGATGATGATGATGATGATGATGATGATGATGATGATGATGATGATGATGATGATGATGATGATGATGATGATTGATGATGATGATGATGATGATGATGATGATGATGATGATGATGATGATTGATGATGATGATGATGATGATGATGATGATGATGATGATGATGATGATGATGATTGATGATGATGATGATGATGATGATGATGATTGATGATGATGATGATTGATGATGATGATGATGATGATGATGATGATGATGATGATGATGATGATGATGATGATGATGATGATGATGATGATGATGATGATGATGATGATGATGATGATGATGATGATGATGATGATGATGATGATTGATGATGATGATGATGATGATGATGATGATGATGATGATGATGATGATGATGATGATGATGATGATGATGATGATGATGATGATGATGATGATGATGATGATGATGATGATGATGATGATGATGATGATGATGATGATGATGATGATGATGATGATGATTGATGATGATGATGATGATGATGATGATGATGATGATTGATGATGATGATGATGATGATGATGGATGATGATGATGATGATGATGATGATGATGATGATGATGATGATGATGATGATGATGATGATGATGATGATGATGATGATGATGATGATGATGATGATGATGATGATGATGATGATGATGATGATGATGATGATGATGATGATATGATGATGATGATGATGATGATGATGATGATGATGATGATGATGATGATGATGATGATGATGATGATGATGATGATGATGATGATGATGATGATGATGATGATGATGATGATGATGATGATGATGATGATGATGATGATGATGATGATTGATGATGATGATGATGATGATGATGATGATGATGATGATGATGATGATGATGATGATGATGATGATGATGATGATGATGATGATGATGATGATGATGATGATGATGATGATGATGATGATGATGATGATGATGATGATGATGATGATGATGATGATGATTGATGATTGATGATGATGATTGATGATGATGATGATGATGATGATGATGATGATGATGATGATGATGATGATGATGATGATTTGATGATGATGATGATGATGATGATGATGATGATGATGATGATGATGATGATGATGATGATGATGATGATGATGATGATGATGATGATTGATGATGATGATGATGATGATTGATGATGATGATGATGATGATGATTGATGATGATGATGATGATGATGATGATGATGATGATGATGATGATGATGATGATGATGATGATGATGATGATGATGATGATGATGATGATGATGATGATGATGATGATGATGATGATGATGATGATGATGATGATGATGATGATGATGATGATGATGATGATGATGATGATGTGATGATGATGATGATGATGATGATGATGATGATGATGATGATGATGATGGATGATTGATGATGATGATGATGATGATGATGATGATGATTGATGATGATGATGATGATGATGATGATGATGATGATGATGATGATGATGATGATGATGATGATGATGATGATGATGATGATGATGATGATGATGATGATGATGATGATGATGATGATGATGATGATTGATGATGATGATGATGATGATGATGATGATGATGATGATGATGATGATGATTGATGATGATGATGATGATGATGATGATGATGATGATGATGATGATGATGATGATGATGATGATGATGATGATGATGATGATGATGATGATGATGATGATGATGATGATGATGATGATGATGATGATGGATGATGATGATGATGATGATGATGATGATGATGATGATGATGATGATGATGATGATGATGATGATGATGATGATGATGATGATGATGATTGATGATGATGATGATGATGATGATGATGATGATGATGATGATGATGATGATGATGATGATGATGATGATGATGATGATGATGATGATGATGATGATGATGATGATGATGATGATGATGATGATTGATGATGATGATGATGATGATGATGATGATGATGATGATGATGATGATGATGATGATGATGATGATGATGATGATGATGATGATGATGATGATGATGATGATGATGATGATGATGATGATGATGATGATGATGATGATGATGATGATGATGATGATGATGATGATGATGATGATGATGATGATGATGATGATTGATGATGATGATGATGATGATGATGATGATGATGATGATGATGATGATGATGATGATGATGATGATGATGATGATGATGATGATGATGATGATGATGATGATGATGATGATGATGATGATGATGATGATGATGATGATGATGATGATGATGATGATGATGATGATGATGATGATGATGATGATGATGATGATGATGATGATGATGATGATGATGATGATGATGATGATGATGATGATGATGATGATGATGATGATGATGATGATGATGATGATGATGATGATGATGATGATGATGATGATGATGATGATGATGATGATGATGATGATGATGATGATGATGATGATGATGATGATGATGATGATGATGATGATGATGATGATGATGATGATGATGATGATGATGATGATGATGATTGATGATGATGATGATGATATGATGATGATGATGATGATGATGATGATGATGATGATGATGATGATGATGATGATGATGATGATGATGATGATGATGATGATGATGATGATGATGATGATGATGATGATGATGATGATGATGATGATGATGATGATTGATGATGATGATGATGATGATGATGATTGATGATGATGATGATGATGATGATGATGATGATGATGATGATGATGATGATGATGATGATGATATGATGATGATGATGATGATGATGATGATGATGATGATGATGATGATGATGATGATGATGATGATGATGATGATGATGATGATGATGATGATGATGATGATGATGATGATGATGATGATGATGATGATGATGATGATGATGATGATGATGATGATGATGATGATGATGATGATGATGATGATGATGATGATGATGATGATGATGATGATGATGATGATGATTTGATGATGATGATGATGATGATGATGATGATGATGATGATGATGATGATGATGATGATGATGATGATGATGATGATGATGATGATGATGATGATGATGATGATGATGATGATGATGATGATGATGATGATGATGATGATGATGATGATGATGATGATGATGATGATGATGATGATGATGATGATGATGATGATGATGATGATGATGATGATGATGATGATGATGATGATGATGATGATGATGATGATGAGATGATGATGATGATGATGATGATGATGATGATGATGATGATGATGATGATGATGATGATGATGATGATGATGATGATGATGATGATGATGATGATGATGATGATGATGATGATGATGATGATGATGATGATGATGATGATGATTGATGATGATGATGATGATGATGATTGATGATGATGATGATGATGATGATGATGATGATGATGATGATGATGATGATGATGATGATGATGATGATGATGATGATGATGATGATGATGATGATGATGATGATGATGATGATGATGATGATGATGATGATGATGATGATGATGATGATGATGATGATGATTGATGATGATGATGATGATGATGATGATGATGATGATGATGATGATGATGATGATGATGATGATGATGATGATGATGATGATGATGATGATGATGATGATGATGATGATGATGATGATGATGATGATGATGATGATGATGATGATGATGATGATGATGATGATGATGATGATGATGATGATGATGATGATGATTGATGATGATGATGATGATGATGATGATGATGATGATGATGATGATGATGATGATGATGATTGATGATGATGATGATGATGATGATGATGATGATGATGATGATGATGATGATGATGATGATGATGATGATGATGATGATGATGATGATGATGATGATGATGATGATGATGATGATGATGATGATGATGATGATGATGATGATGATGATGATGATGATGATGATGATGATGATGATGATGATGATGATGATGATGATGATGATGATGATGATGATGATGATGATGATGATGATGATGATGATGATGATGATGATGATGATGATGATGATGGATGATGATGATGATGATGATGATGATGATGATGATGATTGATGATGATGATGATGATGATGATGATGATGATGATGATGATGATGATGATGATGATGATGATGATGATGATGATGATGATGATGATGATGATGATGATGATGATGATGATGATGATTGATGATGATGATGATGATGATGATGATGATGATGATGATGATGATGATGATGATGATGATGATGATGATGATGATGATGATGATGATGATGATTGATGATGATGATG